>CM046832.1:53806992-54214492 GCA_025618425.1 Heliocidaris tuberculata | reverse complement strand
TTCTAAATGTATAGGCAGTATATAAAACAGCAGACCTAAATAATGTGCTTTTTTAAGCTCGAGAAATGTAATAAAAATAATTGTCATGTCGAGTTTTTTTAACACGTCCATGCGTCATACAAATCTCCTTCTTTACCTTAGACATCACAGAGTATATAGGCCTGGTAATGACTTTAATCTACTTTAACATCTAACTAAGATGATGAATACCCTAATCAAAAGTATTGTGTTTATGTGGTGGTCAAACTTTCTAAATGCAAAACCATCTTTAAACCCTCGCCCTTTAGCCACACTTCCGTTTCATCGAGATATTTCAATTTGTTTAATTGAGCCAGACAAGACAGCAGGATATCGGTTTCTTTGAGACCAGAGCCGCGTCTAATCCAATCATACAATTCCAGTTGATTTTGGCGGTTTGTGGAAGTGCCGGTCGAGTGTCAGCGCGAGGTGTGCGAAGGCAGCAAGTCATCGGGCCAGCTCCGGCGTGGCCCACAGTTTCCTTTACACCTCACTCATGTTTCCCGCTGAATACGACATGACACCCTTTTTCGTATTTCATTTCCATCCTTCCCCCGCACTCGCGCGGCGATTCATCGGATTTTGGAGCACGGCCCGGTGATTAGATGGCTATCAAAAAGTGTCGAAACCATACGAGCGAAATCGGCTCAAATCTAATTTGGTCATTACGACTTCTTGGCTCGGGGCAATTGAATAAAACCCAAACATCTTCCATAATTTTCTTTTCCCTCGTCTTTCGAACGCCATGATGATACCAGCGGAGAAAGGGATTCTATTGGCGAAGTGGATCCGAGTACTGATCCAATTTTCTGGGCGTTTAATCTGCTTACTACCCCATGACCTGAACATTTATCCGCCATCTCGCCCTCTTAGACTCTGCAAAATGGCTTAGGTGACTCGCTAATGCTCTACCAACCCGATGAATATAGCGATCACGTTTTAACGAGACGCTTCTTCATTATAGGCTTATGGAGGTTCTAGGAAGGATAATATTCGTCATCGCCGTCATTTTAAAGATGACTTTAATTGTGCTTCTATGATGAATTTGTTTTTTTTTTAATCAGAAGCTTAATGGCGCATGATTATGATTTATACAGCTGTTATTTTAAGAATATTTAAGAACATTATATCTACAATTATTATGCATTACCTTTAAAAAAAAAATAAAGTCTCCATCACGAACGCAAAAGTTGTCTATAAAAAAACAAGAAGTTATTCTTTTGTTTGACAATGAGTGAACAAAATTTACTAACATTAAAGTCAAAGCAACTGAATATTAAAGGTTTAGGTTATTTTCAAAATGAAATCACGGCGTATCGCGTTTCCAAGATGATTTTGTTTGTTTGTTTGCTTTTTGCATATAAAGATATACATATCATGGATTGATAATGGGGTTGATCAATTTATACTCACCATGCAATAAGCATTATATTGCATGCATACAACAAGGTAAGTTTTCGTATGAATTTTGTCGAAATTTGTATTTCAGCTCATGGTGAACATGGTGAAGCTCAAGTAATTTGTATCATACCACTTAATAACAAAAGAATTTCAGTTATGCCTTAGCACTGAAATATATGCATAATAGGTTTTTGTACTTGTAATTTTATGAATGTTTTTAATGTTTTACTAAGATCATCTTTCACATACATGTTATAATCTCAAAGACTGTTTTATATTCTTAAGGGAATCTACTTATTACAAGCCTAGCTTCTTATTAGATTCCCTCATATTTCACGCCAAACTATTTTGTCTTATCCCAACTTTAAAATTATGGAAATATTGATCTGTGTCTTTGTATGTTTACTTGTATTTTTTTCTTCTTCTTCTTTTGTTGAAAGTATTGAAGATATGTTCCTATATTATTGTAATAATGCAATGGTCATTTCTTAGTTTCCAATTGTGTCATTTGAAATATGAAATAAACTGAAACTGATACTGAAACTGAATGAATTAACTTATCATTCCATGTATTAACAATTATTTGCAACTTCGCTCATTGTATTTTAGATTGATTTTCTATATAAAAAAATGTTGGACTCAAAACTAGAACTAGCTCATTATCGGAATAATTAAATTTACTGTCTAAAAATTAGTGATCAAAACTGAATCCGCTTGTTCTTTCCAAATATTGCCAAAAACATCATGAGACGCTTATTTTTTTTTATTTCATTTCATTTATTCATCCTTTTATTATACAATTTTGAAATAATCATACAAACAATCATAATTATAAGTGAACTTATGAGTTCATTATATGATTGATCATAGATAGAAAAGGTATCTGAAAACCCTGAACATTTTTTTTCTTCAATTCATTGTAACAGAGTGCACTTGTCTTTTACAAGAAGCAAGTCGTTCTTGTGTAACCATTACTCTGTTTAACAGCGTAACATTCAACAAAAATAAATAAGAAAACCAACTGAAACTTTAACTTAACATGGCAACGATGAACGAGAGTTTTCCCGTCTCTCTCTCTCTCTCTTTCCAGAGCGAGACTCCGGCACACTTTAATATTCAATGGGACATAAAATTGATTGGCGATAGATATCATGTATCTGGGGCTGGGTAAACGGAGCTGCGTATGTCAACTGACGATCGTGGTATGTCCCCGATGATTGATTGTCAGCCCCACGAGTCAGCGACTTAATTAAACTCATCTTCATTTCTAACTTGTTCAGATCGCATCGTTAAGGTCAAATCGCCCGACGCTTGCTTAGCTCCGTTTTTGTTCCTTTTTTTTTCATTAATGACTCTGTAGAGTTTATCTGTGGCGGGGAGCTCATCTTGGCTTGGTCCGTGCTGGGTCGCGAAGCATTCTTCTCATCAGGGACTGCTTGCTAGATAGGAACATGAGGCAAGCAGCACGTTCCAACGTTATGCGTCCATGTTTGTTGAGGTAACTGAATAAACTCGAGCTGAAGAGAGACAGAGACGAGAAGGAGGAGTAGGGGTTGGTTTTATTAATATCTTCTTGCACTGTGTTGGTGGTGTTCTTGCTCGATCGCATTTTATTGAACCGCGATGTCGATGGGGAAAGAAAGGGGAAAAAAGTGATAATAGACAGTTTATTTGATGGGTAATCAGCGGCTCGTTTCCATCAATTTCCTGGCCATTGGTACAAGAAAAACTAGTGAGATGGCGGCCGGGTTAGCAAGCGTGCGTCCACATATCCCGGAGATTGTTATGCGTTGATAGGTGAAGTCTACCGTTCCCTGAATCTCGCATCGTTTTATTTATATCAACGTCCGTTTCTTTGAGCTGTCGCTCAGACTGTCGACCACGCTATCATCATGACGGAATTCACAGGTCTTCTTGGAGTTACTGGTGAATGAGAGCGTGGATGACAGTGGAAGCAGGAAAGTCAACTTTGCTTGAAAGGGGGCTGCCTTATGATGACAAGCGGTGGCATTACCAAAACAGCCATTGTTTCGCTATTGATAGAGACACGTTTCATGTTTTTAATAATTATGAGCACACTTTATGAGATTATGATGAACTATCAGGGGCTTTGGGGTCTTCAGTAACATGCTACAAAAAACAATATTCATATTCGCGCCCCTTCCAATAATCGACGCTTCTTAACTTCATTTAACCATTAATTTAAAAAGACAACAGTTTAGTGATCGTAGAATGTGGCCTTTATAGTCATGATCTCATTACATGTAGCAGTCATGGGTGTTGCAAACATGTAGGCTTCTTAAGTTCAATTCATGGTGAAAACTGTTACGAAAATAACTTTTGCAAATTTAAAAATAGATGAAATTAATTTACAGTGACAATGTAATTACGTCGTCAATATACCAGACACCAGACAAACCGTCCCTGTTTTCACGAAGTTACGGTAATGAGGAAAACGCACATTTGTTTAATTTTGAGTTTTTTGCATTTTCGGACATCATTCACTAACATCTTGAACCTCACAAAGTTTCAGATCATAATAATGTATAATTATGTAACTATGGCCATAACGTCAACAAGAAAATACCTAGTAAAAGGATTTTCTGTTTTCACGAAGTGACGGCTTACAAACGTCCCGTATATTTTACGTGTGAGGCTGAGATCCGTCACTTCGTGAAAACAAAGAAGAGCGAGTCCTTGAAATTGACTTTGTGTTTTCAAGAAATGACGGTTAAAGGAGCGGTGATCAAGTCCCATATGTTTTACACGCGAGCGGCTGAGATCCGTCACTTCGTGAAAATCTGTCACTACGCGTCCTTGGAATTTGGTGTTTTCACGAAATGACGGTTATGTTTACAGCTCATTTTTCCCCTAAATAAATTTATAAACAAATATGCAAATGATTAAACATAGAACTAAACACTGAAATATGATCTATCCCAGGATATAAAATTTATCCACCCTTCATACATTAAAGAGGTTGGGATTATGCTTTAAAACTTTGAAAGCGATTTATTCAAAACTAACTTTCTTTTAGCTGCGCGCTCATCCGTCACTTCGTGAGAACTGTAACGAAACTATGAAAATTACAGTAGGCTATCTCCCTACCCAAATATGAGGTGACGGTTCATATCAGTAATTTCAACATTCTCTGAGACTACATACCCCCCCCCCCCCCCAGCCCCCTCCTCGTACACATGTGATTTTAAACAAGTGTCAAACTACATGACTGGCTTTGAGAAATATGTCTCAGCTTGAATTGCAGGAACTTATTTCGACTTGACAACCACGGATGCTCGTTTATAGCCAAACATAAGTTCATGCAGCATGAACAATATTTTACGGCTACTAGATCTGATAAGGTCGAGTCACATGCGTACATCCATAATGGTACATTAACTAGAGGATAAGTTCCTTTTAATAAACTCTAAATTGCCTATTACCGTTACAGAGCTACCAATTACTGTCAAGGATTGTCACACCTATGAAGGGCTAAGAAAACTCTGAAGGTTGATTCACGTTGACTATGACTAGCATGATGAGGAATTAATCATGGTATGCTTTGACACATTTTTGGTTCCAAGACATGGATGACTAATGCAAAGACTCGTGATTTTTCCTTATACGAGATAATGATATTATTCTCCAGATGATTGTGTAAATGTGGACAAATTGGTCAGTATCCTATTGCATAATTGCTAATGGCCATACAGTCCTTTGACTTAAAGTCCGATCGAGATCGAGCGCCCAAGAGAAGACCGAAGGACCACTTGATCGAAAATTTCGGTCTCTTGAATTTTTGGACGTTCCGTTTCGTGAATATTCCAAAGAGTTGTCAAAAATTCCACAAGACCGAAGGTTTTTTGTTTACTGAACCCCGGTCTCTTGGGCCTTTCAATTAGTCGTCAGAAGGCCCTTGAGACCAAAAGTTTGGGTGTCTTCGGAACTTTGTCTCATGGGTCTTTAGTCTCGTGGACCTTCGTTCTTCATGTTCTTGTGAACCTTCGTTTTTTACTGAGATGTCAACCCCCCCCCCCACATTTTTTGTAGTGTGGTTATACCAGGTGTATCCACTCTGTAACATAGTAAACCAAAGAATAATCCAGTCAAGTTTGAAATCGTATTTCTGTCACTTATGAGTTTAATGAAAAATCCTTTTAGAAGTGACAGAATAGGCCTACTCTATTCCAAACTGCATCACCTATATTGAAAAAAAATAAGAACAGGTTTAGAATTTTGTCCCTCACCTTTGTTTCACATATTCTCCGTGGCAATAAGAATTACTAACTGGAACATTTTATGTCAAAAGATTAATTCACACTTATTATTGCTTTTGTGCATGTTATATTGAGCATTCACTTTGGCGCTTGAATTGTAAGAAAAGTCCATGTAGTTTGCTGAAGAAAATAACATAGAATCTCTACAACGTTCTTGCCTTGTGAAAATTATGAAAGTCTCAAATGGAGATGCTGTCCTCATTATCATGGACGATTCCTCATTACGATTTCAGTCAAGTATTTGTTCTCCGAGTCTGTTTACAGAGGAGATTTATTCTCCATTTCAGAGTAATTTCCATTCAATTTCAAGAATGGGTTAAAGGTAGAAACTGAGTAATGATATTGGCCGTATCACATTTATGACAACCAAATATATTACATACAGCTTAATTTGCCTTACTAAATGTTTGACATATACGCAGATCAAAAAAATATGATTACTATATTCTACGTTATTATGCCTCTATAACTTAGTGTCAGATTTTTCTACAGAGGGAGGGAGGCATAAAATTTTTTCATGTAAAAGCAGGGACAATTTTGTGATACAAATACCAATATTGATTAGCCTTGTTTGAGTCCGAACGAGCATGTTTGAGAAAAGGGACAAAAAATAAGTGGATTATTATTTTTGACGATATCTGATCATTACATTACAAAATAAGCCTAGCCTAGCCTTCAGTCATAGAACTTGTTTCGATCTTAAAGCTCTCTTTATATGAAGGGGGGCTTCAGGTGAGTTTCTTGCAGAATCAACTGATCTTTCCCTTTTTCAAATGGTTATGTATTCTTGACAAACATATTTCCTATGGTTTTGATGTAAACACATTTCATATTGATGGATGTGACTTTAAGTCAGTTTTCTCGTCAATTATCGCTCTTCCATGCCCCCTCCTTAGAAGTGGACGATGAAGGCGGGGATGATTATGAAAAAAAAATAGTCATCGCTCTGCTGAAGAGGGCTCGTTATGCTTTAACTGATCTCGAGGAGATGAGCGAGGGATAATGGCGCATTTATCACCTACTGCAGTCAAGTGGTTGTCACTCTGGCCCTGTGGAGTAATCGTAATTTGGGGGACGGTCAATTCGAAATTATCATATTGATATGAGTTGCAATATTTACAGTGTCGCATTTTGAAGGATGCGGTGAAACATTTTCAGTTCACCAACTCTTCAGGAGACTGTTAAATAATGTAGAAGCTGTAGTGTAATTAAAATTTGATATACACTGTATTTTGTTTCAGTTCCTACGGAGAAGTCCTAATGATAGGGTAAAACGGATTTACAATGAGAATAAAAGACAATATTATGTAAAAGATATGCCAGATCATTTTGTAAAATAGCGATGCAGTTCATGTTT
This sequence comes from Heliocidaris tuberculata, assembly GCA_025618425.1. Lineage (NCBI taxonomy): Eukaryota > Metazoa > Echinodermata > Echinoidea > Camarodonta > Echinometridae > Heliocidaris > Heliocidaris tuberculata. The sequence goes on along the minus strand of CM046832.1, from coordinate 54,207,439 downwards.
TCGTGGTTACAGTGAAGGGTGGGCTTAAATTCAATGAGATACTGAGATAATCACAAAGGAGGGAGGTATATCCGAAAGCCACAAGACACTTACAAATGAGGACAGAGATAGGAAGGGGCGATGAAGAGCATCTCGAAAAAAGAAAAAAAAGAAGCATAATTTGAAAGTATCCTGATAACTGCAAAAAGCACTTTGTCAAATTATAACGTTTAATTAAGAGGTGGCGTAAGACCACTTTAAAACACTGTCTTGTCACCCCGGTAAGAGAAATATCGTCAACAAGCATGTTACATTGTTTAATATTACTTACTTAATCCCAAACAATCAATAGCAGCAATCGTCATTGTTTTTGTTCGACAGCTATAAGAAAATGATGATTTTTTTTTTGTTTTGTTTTGTTTTTAAGTAAAAAGTTTTAACTAAAAAGATGATGTTCCATATTTCCTGCATTTATTCCCTTCCCCCCCCCCCCGTCTCTCTCTCTCTCTCTCTCTCTCTCTCTCTCTCTCTCTCTCTCCTCTTCCTTCATTTGTATTCCTGTCCCTATACTGCCTTGAATGAACAAAACCTACATTTATTCAGTTAATATGGACGACCCAAAACCTTGTCCAGAGCAATAAAGATTGTCCGACATATCAATGACATATATGTATGCAATCTAATTCTTACCCTGGAAATACAATCTAACTCGTAGAAGGTGAAACTTCCTGTGAATCCAGTGGTGGCACCAAGGGGGGGGGGGGGGCATGGGGGGCATTTGCCCCCCCCAGTCAGAAGCTTTGCCCCCCCCCCCCCAGTTGCCCCCCCCCCAATAATTTTCGGAGTGAAAAAATATAAAAGGGTGGAAAATGAAAAAGAAAAGAAAAGAAAAGGAAAGAAAAAAGTGAAAAAGGAATGGAGAAAAGAAGGAAAAGGAAGAAAACGGAAACTTGGAAAGCAGTGGCGGCATCAAGGTGGGGGGGGGGGGGCATGGGGCAAATTTGTTCGCTCAGCTCGTGTAAATATCCTCATATTTGGGTAGTTTTATAGCCGAATAATTTCTGTACATTTCCACTATAATAGTGTCAAAATTTTTGCCCGTTCGCAATGTATAACTACCACCTTATTATCGGGCAGCAAGATGCTCAAATGTCCTCATATCTGGGTAGTTTCATAGCCGAATATAATTTCTGTACATTTTCACGACAAAAAGTGTTCGCAATAAATAACTACCACCTCATAATCGGGCAGCAAGATGCTCAAATGTCCTCATATTGGGGTAGTTTTATAGCCAAATAATCATTTCTGTACATTTTCACCACAAAAAGTTTCAAAATTTTTGCCCGTTCGCAATGTATAACTACCACCTTATTATCGGGCAGCAAGATGCTCAAATGTCCTCATATCTGGGTAGTTTCATAGCCGAATATAATTTATGTACATTTTCACGACAAAAAGTGTTCGCAATAAATAACTACCACCTCATAATCGGGCAGCAAGATGCTCAAATGTCCTCATGCATATTGGGGTAGTTTTATAGCCGAATATGTAATTTCTGTACATTTTTACTACGAAAAATGTCAAAATTTTTGCTTGCTCGCTTCGCTCGCTCGCAGTATATAACTAACACCTCTTTATAATCGGGCAGTTCAGCTAGATGCTCAAAATGTCCTCATATCTGGGTAGGTTTATAGCCGAATATTCTGTACATTTTCACTACAAAAAGTGTCAAATTTTTTTTTGTCCGCCCTTGCCCCCCCCCCCAACATTTTCTTTTGCCCCCCATTTGCCCCCCCCCCCCCCCACTTTAAAAATCCTGGTGCCGCCACTGTGTGAATCTATGAATTGATTTTGAGTACAAGTTCGTGAAAATGAAATTAGACCAAATTACTTGTATGAATTCCCTCAGGATGAACTTTCTAATTCATGTCGTATGTATGATAACATCTCATGGATGGAGTTTACCCCTACACACTACCTGTCGCTGTCTACAAATCTATGGCGAAATATTTCTTGGTTGTCAAGAGCATTTTCTATTTTAGAGTACACGTAATATATGAACACACTGCTGAACATGTAGTAAATTAGTTTATTCATTTAATGTAACAAGGCACTCGGTAAAGTATCTATAATTCCAATAGCGCAATTATGTGAAATATTCTGTATTCGAAAATTGGCGTCGCCTAGCCTGGTGACATTCATCCGACTGCAACCGTCGCGACGCTAGACCCTTTCAAAAACCATCGTCGTGTCCTCGACGCGTCGAGGACAGGACAGTGGTTTTGAAAGGGTCTAGCGCCAACTCTCGTTTCAAACATGACAATAAGATGTGTATATAATATATCGTACATTTTTTCAAGTATAAATACTAGAAATTCATTCGTAATGTCTTAAAATTATCCCTCATCATTTTCTATTTCACAGATCATCCACACATTTTCTTCATTTATTATTCCATTCTTTGAATACCAGTAGCTGAATTTCTCTCTCTCCATCTTTCTCTCACCCTCCCTCTGTCCTTGTCATCGTTACTTCTCTTTCCAATATTAACTATTGCTATGCTTTATTTTCTCTCTATTTCCAATGTCCACTATATCTTTAACTTTCTTTTCTCTCTTTCCAACATAAACTACAATGTATTTCTTTATTTCTCTTCTCTCTTTCTAATATTGAATATTTCTTCACTTTTTCCTTTTCTCTTCCTTTTTCCTTCTTTCTCTCGTGAAATTTTGCTTTGTTTTTATTAATGGTGCTTTACTTCTCCATCTCTCTCACTCTCTTTCCTCCCTGATTCAAACTTATTCACGAAACAACATAAAGAGATCCCAAATATCCATTTTCATAATGTTCAATAAAAGAATACTGGTACAATGCACCTTTATTTTTTTAAACAAGTGCTGACATAACAATTGAATAATAGAATGATACCTTTTATATACCTTGGGCAAAGTCATGACAAATCCTTTTTCTTTGAAAAATAATGATTTGAATATTCAAAACAGGTGATGAGTAGTCTCATGAATGAGTTGCAAAGTTATATTCAGTAGGATGTGATCTTCATGACTTTACAATATTCTGGTAACTCACTGAATACTTAGCCAAAAATAACTTGGGATGGAGCTCTATAAAAAATGTGTTCTATACTAAAATCACATCTTTTACTGTGACTGTTTTGCTTTTAATTGAAGCAAGCTGTGCTGGAGATGGATTGTTCTTGGACACATTATCCTGTCATTTTCATTGGTATAATCACAACCATACTCTGTTCACACAGTAATTCCTTTCAAACCTTTTCAGGTTTATTGCAACCAGGTTCAGGTCACAGCCAACATTCTGAACAAGCTAAATGTACGCATACATCTTTTCTTGCCTCTTTTTTCAGAAGAATCAACCTCCACTCCATATCTGACTTTTCTGGAGTCTATTTGGCTATTAGACATCACTGGTTCTCAAACCAGACATTTTCCATCTTGTATCTATGTGCCTCGATCAGCTGCATAATCCTCCACTTTTTCTATTCTGAAGTAACAATTTATAGCAACAAATCAAGTCCAGATAGATCTGTGTTTTTCTGGGAGCTCCCTGTTCAAGTTCTGAATTTCTCTCAAACCCTGTATGAGAGACAAAGATATAGATAGAAAGAAAGAGAGAGACAGAGAGAGAAAGGAAATAAGAAGAGACAATCAGAGATATAGAGGGCAGAAAGGAAGAAAAAGAGCAAGAGTAGACATCATTCAGAATAACTTCCGCATAAGATCATCCACTTCGGAAGCATGCATTATCTTTATTACTTGCCTTCTTACTTACAACTTGATAGAAATGAAGTTGGGTTTTATAACATGTCTATTGTCATAGATAAATTTTGTCATGACCCTTTTGTTTATCATAGGTATTGCAAATATATAAACTCTGTATCAGAAACACTATAGTTATCAAACACTCGGAAAGAAAAATAATATATATATTAAGGCCACCGCACACCTTACGATTGGTCTGCGATCCAATTTCAGAAGAAAATGTAATATCATTTGACAAATCATTTAAAAACGAAATATATTTTAGACTGAGGTTCTGAATAGTCATACAGATAGTACAATCGATAATACGGCCTTTGCCGAGTTTCCTAGTCCGTGGAATGGCCAAATCGGCTCTGAGTCGTAGTGACATCACAAAAATTGTACGACTGCCTACGATTTGAAACTAAATTTGCCCTTATTCCCTGTAGAAAGCTGACAGCTCACCCAAACCTTATGTTTAGTATTCATATTACTTTTCAGAACCTGAATAGGGTAGATTTCATTTGTTAAAATGCCAATATTTCATGCCATAGCGATTTATTTCACAAATAGGACCACAGAACAATCGTAAGGTGTGTGGTGGCCTTTAGAGGATAATCAGGAGAGACCAACACCAGACTGAAAACAGATATAGCAAATTATTACATTAAATCGAATGGCTGAGTTTTTGTTGATAAAAGGTCGGTTTGGAGTTGGTTTGGCGATGTGACTAGATATATTTTACAAACATTGTACAATTCTGTACAATTGAAAAAGTGACAGAGACAGGACAACATAATTTTCTCACTAAAAATGTCTCTTACCTCATACACAAGCTTGATATGAGCCTTTATATTGGCAGAATCTTGGGTTAGTTTCTCACTGTACCTGAATACAATAAACAAATCAGAGTTTATTAATTCATCATTTACATGACAAACATACATGATATGAATTCTTCTATCTTTGTCACACCAAAACATATCTTACTTGTTGGTAATCAGGTTGGGGGAGGGGGTTAGCTGTCCAGGGAATAGTCGTGGGAATGTTAACCATCTGGGAAAAGCTCCATATCATTAGGGTTATTGGAATGATTTTCATCATTGTTGATAATCGAGATTTCGCAAGCAAAGTATTATAAGTCACATTTGGATAATGTATTCCTCTTTATTTACGATATTGAAATAATCATTGAAAATTGAACATTATCTTACAAAAAGAAAAGATTTTATGTTTTAGCCATATGAAGTATTATAGGTCACAGGTCCTGACAATCAAAAGTAGCTGTCGTGATGGTTTGATCAGTTAGTCGTCATCTAAAAATCAAAACATGTTAATCGAGGGACAGCACAGTATTATGCTTTTAACCATTGCAGAACTCAGTAATGGAAATTAAAAGCTCCTGAATATCACATTTCATCAGACCAATGAAACACAGGGCTATTATAAAGACCAAACCAATCATGTCTGCCCAGTTGGTTACCATGACTAAATCACCTATGCCATACTCACTGGGTGAGGTGCTTTGTTTTCTTGTCAATGAACTTGAGTGCCTCCTTCAGTGTGAACTCAACAAAGAATCCAAAGCCGACTTGAACAAAGATCCTTGATGGATCTGAGCTGCAAGAAATAAACATAATCAGACATGATAAAAGTCTATGTGAGTTACACTTGTCATAGACATTCATAATGATTCATGTAATGCGATAATGATGGACAAAATGAACTACATAATTCAAAAATGTACATTTTCTTTTTTACTTCTGATTATTTTACTTGAAAACATATCTATCCAATACTGAATGGCTTTGATGATATATAAATCTACATCAACTGCCAAGAGAGTGAAGAGAGCATGTTTTCTCACATTACTCAAAACAAATATTGCCATCATCAAGTTTTAAGGTTCTGACAAATATTCATACCTGCCCCAAGCTAGTATATCTATATTTTACTTTTTATTTTACTGCAATTTCATGTTAACCCCTCAATAGGAAATGCCATTTCGATATTTGTGAAGCAATCTGATATATTCACCTCATGTACCATCCAACCGTGTAGCATAACTGCTGATGAGCACACGAAGCATGCTTCCCAGGGGAGTGGGTGCAAGGAGGGGGAAGTTTTCCCCCTCGCGTGCGAAGCGCAAAAGCTCTGAAGTTTGATCAAATTTGAGAGAAAGATAACGGCACGTAGCACTTTTTTTTAGGCGGATAGTCCGACGCCCTGACTGCTTTTCAATTATTTGGATGCAGTACTGCATTGTATGTAACAGGGGTGGGTGCAGGGAGGGGGGATTTTCCTCCTTCGCGCGCGAAGTGCACAAACTTTGACGATTTAGCAAATTTTGAGAAAGATAACAGCTCATACCACCTTTTTAGGCTTTTTTCTCTCACTTCCCGCTTTTTCGCCCTCACCACCCCCTTGCTACGTGCCTGAGGATAGTATCCTCCAAAGGGGAACCTCTCTCAGTTTATCACCTGTCTGTTCTGTTATAACGAACAAACACAGAGATGGCCAGTCACATGGCCAAGACAAACAGACAAGAGAAACAGATATAAAAGGGAAGATCAAATACTTACACTTTTGCTTGGGCATAGAAGTTACAGCCAAGGTCTATTTGAGTCTTGAGTTCTTCATTTTCATATCCAGTTTCCTAGCAGGAAAAAGTCAGGGGAACAAAAAACAAAAACCCCTTCATCATAATGCTTGACATTGGAATACTGAAGGCATGCAATATGATTCATATTTCATGAAACTGGAAATAGCATCTGAAGTAAAAAAAAACAACTCATTATATAATAAAGATAGAGAAACTGTGTGTGACTATGAGGAGGAAAAGACGATGAACCATCTTTTGGTGTACCTACTTATATTAGAAACCTGTAACCTCAAAGATCCGGAAGGGTTCAATCCCAAAGCCAGATCCTGAGCTGCGTTCTGCACTGCACAGGACTTGTGTAGTGACCCAAGAAGAAGATCATGATCTATAAATATCTTCCAAAGGAAGTTCAATTTCACCTTGTGGGGCAATTACTACAAATCTATATATATATATTTTTTTAATGCATAAAACAACAAGGTTAGGTATGATTCACTCACAACTGGTCATGTGAATTGTTGCTTTTGTATTCAAATGATCAATAGTTAACTGTTTGGTTACATTTAAATTTTTAAAAGGAAACTACAAACCTGAATTTTCTCGATGGTTGTTCTAAGCTGAAGATACTCGGCAATCTGAGCAAAGATCTCATCTCTAGATGCCAACACTTTCCTGCCAAAGAAAATTTAAAAGACAACACATTTCAAGTAGATCTAATATCATTTCCAAATTACTATCTCCTTGATAACCCCATTCTTACAACTACGACACATGCCTATGACCATTTAATATCAGTTCACCATAATTATGGAGGCACTTTTCTAGAATTTTGAGGGCACCTCCACCTCGAGCCCCCCCCCCCCTTTTTTTTATATGCATGCACTATAGAACCCCCACACTAAGTGCCGTAGTTCCTTAGACCATGCTTTTTCGCTCAGCTGGGTATAGATTCACCGTTCCATCACCTGCAATAACCTTGCATAACCTCTTTTTCGCTCAGCTGGGTATAGATTCACCGTTCCATCACCTGCAATAACCTTGCATAACCTTAAGTGGGAGTTCCATTCCATAGACCCTATGTTTTTCGCTTCTAGTCAGTTCCTTAGACCCCCGTTTCGAGGGCAGCTGCGGCACACCCCGTCTGAAAAAAATTTGAGTGCCCCCCCCCCCCCCCTGCATAATGACAGTGCAAAATGAAGAATGAGGGTGGACTAGATCTACCTCACGAGAATGTGGTGAATGTTATAACCTCGTACATTGGATGAGAGGTAAAAGGTGACAATCATCATTTTAGTTACTCACATGATCACATTCACAACACATCAAGATGTTACATCAAGTCATCATATTTACAATTAGAATCTACTATAACTAAAGTTACATTACCACACATGTTACTTGTCTTTGGTTTCACAAATTTTGACAAGTTAATATCAATCGAAATAAAAGGTCTAACTTAGATTTAGAATCGCAAAAACAAGACTTTGTCTTACTCTAAATCTCTCCTCAGCACTTCGTTAACGAATCTTTCATATTCAATCACTTTCTCTGGTATATCTTTAGACATTTCGAAGCAGTTCGCAGCCCTTCAAATTAGACTTTACAAGAGTCTTGTTATCTATGCGAGTCTGAAAACAAAGAATAAGGATTAAAATGCTAAGTAAAGTACTTTTTATATTATTATTTTTTAGATTAAAAATCATTATGGATTCATAAATATTATTTATTATATTTTATAAAAGGTTTCATATTTATCTACATGGAAATACATGACAAACTTGAACGCAATACAATTTTATTTTAAAAGTACAGTAATCTTTATTAATTTACATAGCCATGGCCGAATTATTGCTGGACCCGAATATCAGAATTTGGGTGGTCTTACCCATAGTTTTTATCACTTTTTTCGTCGGTATTATTAGGCACTATGTAAGTTTACTTCTTGCCAGTCAGAAAAAGGTAGATTTGCAGAAAGTTGGTGATAGGTAAGCGCTTAGATATCGTATTACATTTTCTATTTTTCTTATGTACAGTCCCACCTATTGTATAATATGTAACTTTAATGTGGTAAACACTGCAATTTGAAATTGATCGATTTAGGCTGCGTTCATGCGAATATTTTTCGGCCCAGAATCATTGTTTTGAAAGACGTTTAGTTTAAAACATGGGGTCACGGTTGCGTTCTTGCAATTTTTTGTTGGTCGTAAAAATAAACGTGTTTGAGATCGCCAAACTAACGCAGAAAATGGTGCGATTTGTATCATGATTCTGCCAGAATCACGGTCGCTGAAAAAGTGAAATTGCCTGAATGCAACAGATCTCAATCATGATTCTACGACATCATTATATGCACTGAAAGTGGCAGGCTTCTGGTTCCCTGCAATGACAGCGCGCCCTTCTGAAAGAAGATTTCGGAAGAAGAAAAAAAGATAAACATAAATAAGAAAAGGAGAAATAAGGAGTAAAACATGGTGGTGGATCCAGTTTCCGAACACTTTTCAGAAAATCAACGATAGCAAATAAAATATCAAACAAATATCTGTCAAACTTACATAATGAATGCTCGAAGTCCTACAGAAAAAGAAGTTGATGGAATTGTAAAAAGACAACACACATTTAATACGATATTCCCTTCTGAGTGAACCCCTTCCCAACGACGCAGCGTTTTGGTCCCTTGAAAAAGGTACTGTATTTCCAAACGTATGAAACCTACGGGAAAAAGACACAACCTTTGTTTCAATAGTGTGGTTTTCATATGCGTAGTCCCACGCGTATGAAAACCCATTTTAGGCGCTTAACTGTACACGTTCGGTAATACAATCTGTTCGGAAATACAATCCATGACTATACAGAAAAATGTAAGAAAAGCAGGAAAGAGAAGGAGATGACAGAATCAGAAAGAGAATAGAAAACGATAGAAGGATTGAAACAAGTAAAATGAAACAAAGGAGAGATAAAAAGATAAGATAAAAAGGGAAACACATAGGGTAGGGTAGAAGAAAAAAGAAGAAAAGGGAACATAAGGGGAAAAAAAGGAGATGACAAAAACAAAGAATAACATAAGGAAAGACAAAAAGAGAAGACGAAAGGAAGATCAAAACAGAATAACATAAGGAAACATAAAAAGAAGGAAAAAATTATAGAAAAATAAAAACAAAGAATAACATATATGAGGAAAGACAGCAAGAGAAGATGATAAATGTAGATTAAAGAAGAGAAAATAAAAGAAAAGACAGAAAGAGAAGATGAAAGATAAAAACCAAGAAAAACATGAGAAAAGATAATAAAAAAGAATAAAGACAAATGACAACATAAGAAAAGACAGAAAGAGAAGATGAAAGAGATATCAAAACAAAGAATAGCATAAGAAAAGAAAGAGAAAGAAATATAATGAAGTGCATTTTGAAGGATAGAAGAAAAGATGAAAGAAGGAAAGAATTAAAACAAAAACAAAGAATAATGGGAGAGATAGAAAGAGAACATGAAATAAGAAAGATAAAGAAATATTAAGTTAATGACAAGAAAATATGAAAGCAGAAAAATATGGAAAAAAGCGGAAAGGAAGAGAAAACTGATAGAAGGAAGAAAAAAATAACAACAAGGAAAAATAGAAATAGAAAAAGGAGTTACATTAGGAAAATAGAAAGAGAAAATAGGAATTATCTTCTGAAAATAGAAAGAGAAAAAAGAATTACATAAGAAAAGATAGAAACAGAAGATGAAAGAAAACAAAAATGCATTAGATTTTGTCAAATCATGTAAATACGGCAAGAGTGCCCAAGGCCCCAAGTCTGTGCCCACGCGTAACTGCGTGATTCTGATTTTTGTAAACTGAAATGAACACAAACTTTTTGTCTTTATTTATAGCGATAGATATCCATGCAAAAAACAAGACAAAATATTGACAAAAGGTCTAGTTTTACTATTAGTCATTTTATTCACAAGCCTTTTATGTAAAAAATCAGAACTGCATGTAAAATGAATGAGTGTGCAGACATGGGCACCATTGTGTTTGCAGTGTCAAAATGACACAGCAGCCTTTTCTTCTGAAAATGATGTTGTTCTTTCTCTAAGTTTAGCAAGATTTTTGACGGACATAGATCTACTCTGTAGATCTACCGGTAATCACGATTTAATATAAGATTAAGCATTGGAGGAATAGAAAAGAATTTCTTGTTCAAATCCCAGTTAAATCTTTATAGGTGTGCAGACATAGGGTTCCCCATCATACTAGATCTAAGTTAGATCTAATCTAGAATCTATGAAAATGTGTTTACTAGTAGACTAGTACTAGTAGATCTAGGGGTCGTATCATCAAACCAACTCCCTGACAGTTTTGCGATGTACGAATCTAGATTTGTAAAGAGGATAACATAAGTGATGAATTATCGAAAGAAGGCCCAAATTTTGTTCACTTTAAAAAAAAAAAATGAAGTTAAGATATTTCATGACCCACTTTTTTATGCCTATTTACTAAGTAGTTATTTACAAGTAATAATACTATTTACCGGTATATCAATGCTTCGATTGAAAAATGAAAAATATAGGGAAAATACATACTCGATAAATTGTTGTCGTTCACATGGGTCTGTAGATACAGAGTTTACAGACTGTTCTGTTTTCAATGCTGCTTCTACGGTAGACTGATGTGAGGACAAATGATATTAATCTCATTTACTTGTTAGGGGGTCAAAACGTGGTAAGAACATTTTTGTGCGTATATACAAAATTAAAATTGAAAAATTGATAAAAGCTATTTGATAAAGGAGAGTGCTTGAAGTTCAGGCAGTAAATTTTCTATAAATTTACAGTTTTCATTTTTTCGCCACCCATAGACTAACTAAGAGCTGACTTGTGATGGCTTTCTAAAAAGATATAACAGGTTTGGAGTAGCGACAAGTCACTTGTCAGGGAAGTTGTCGCTGATTTTGGCAAAGACAGCTTTGTGAAACAGTTGGCGGACAAGTTGAGCGACAGTGTCATGATGTCGCTGATCTTGTCTTTATGACGGTTTTATGAAACGACCCCAAAAATTTTTTCTAGAGGTAAAGTAGTGGCTACATTCAAAGCCTCTGAAATAGCCATAAAACATGCTAAATTCCATGTTCGGTATAATTTCATGTCTTGAAATTATCATATTCATTACCGTCACTCACGGAACCATCCCTATGGGGGGCTGTGTCAAATTCAACCTTCAAAGTTGAAGAGGTAAAAAAACTAAAAACAACAGAATTATAATGGGCAAAATATAAGGAAAATACTTCCTTTCTTTATAGTACTGTAGGATGACAAAATATCTTATTGCCATGATTACCAGACAACTCCTCTGATTTGATGACTATTAGATCTACGTTGATTAAGTGAAATTTTCAGGTTGTTTGTGGCCGACGATCTGCTCCTTTGGAACTCTCATTTGAGATAAGAACGCACACTCGCCTGTGGTAGGCAAATCTGCCAGTAGAGATGTACGGTGTGGAAGGTAATTATAAATAACCTCGCATATATGTGAGTGTAATTTTGATATAACTGTTTAGTATTATTCACTTTTCATTGTTCTGTATCTTTTCAGTCAAGCTCTGATGAGAAGCAGATTGCTGAGAGAAAATGGACGATTTTTACCCAGAAAGGTGAGAAATTTTAGTTAACCTAGTACTACTGCCTTCATTTAGGAAAATATTTCAAAATAATATCATGTTCAACTATATAACTATACACTTTCATTTGAAATATTGGTAGTAGTTTTGACACTTTTAAACGCAGATTAAAAACCCACCTATTTAACACAATGTAATTCCCCATACTCGTAGCAAAATCTTAACATACGTACATGTACTATGAATGAATATGGTATATGAATTGTCAAATATTATGTTTCCTATTACGCTTACAGTTACTTTTCTACTCTTTGTTTTCTATTCAGTCCTTCATCATGCGCAAACACTTCTTCAATGATGAAGAGACAGGATTTTTCAAGACACAGAAGAGAGAGGGACCTGCTCAAAACCCAATGACTGGTATATAATTTAAGACAATAGAGAAAAGGAATTGAATTGAGAGAGAGAGAGAGAGAGAGAGAGAGAGAGAGAGAGGGAGAGGGAGGGGGGAGGGGGAGATGTAAAATGAAAGGGCATATGTATAATACACAGTGCATTGTTTCTGTTGTATTTATTAGAACTTTTGGCTGAAAGAATATGATATGACAAGCATACATGTACAGAAGGCTTCCTACATGTATGGTATACCATTACACCATGGTGCACTTTTTAAAGAGTACTTCATCTGAGAAACAGCCAAAACTATAGAAAAATTGCACATTAAATCCATGAAACCTGATTCTAGACAGTTAATATGTATTACTCAAACATGAACGAAAACTGTGAAATGAATAATGAAATCAAATTGGCTTCTTTAAAGTTATTGTACATACATGTACTTGTGTGTACTGTACAGTGAAGCTAATGCACTCCAGTATTACCACAGCTTTAGCCAGGCTAAATCTATATTCCTTCTCCTCTTGGGCTTAACACTTTTTTTTTTTTTGCGTTAGACCCATCTATGATGACAGACATGTTAAAAGGAAACCTCACCAATATCCTGCCCATGATTGTCATCGGTGGATGGATCAACTGGACTTTCTCTGGATTTGTCATCAGTAAGTCAAATCAAGTTTAAAGGTCTTGACATGTTATTCATTTCTTTCAATTTTCTCACATGGATTAATGTAACTTGGAGCCCAACATGCAGTGATTCAATATTTTGGTAATATCTGAAGATTGATAAAATCTATCGTTGGAGCTCAGTGAAAAAGTAGTACCTCCAGTCGACTCGCTATCATGTTGAGCTTCAATGATCTCTTTCTGCCTACATGTATCAATATAGTACTTAGGCGAAAATCCCTCATGTGCGAGTATATTCTAAAGATCCTAATGTATAGAAATATCTGTTCGGAATTACTGAACATTACCATATGTCATTCACATGCAGGCTTATTTCATACACTTTAAAGTGATTTGGTAACTTTGTAAAGGCTTGATAAAATCTGAGTTGCCTGGCCTTACATGCTATCACAGTATGTAATATGGTGTAAAAATGAAGCCCAGGAAAATAAAAAGAGCACTTCAAAATCATCATGTGCTTCACAAAAGTAAACATATGCAAGTGACCGGAAATGCCAGACTCATTTTCCCCCATAGACTCAGTGTTAGACTAAAGCGTATGGCCATATACTTTCGTAAATGGGAGTATTCAGTCATAGATATCTTAATAATAGCATTATATATCTGAAAATCTTTCTATGCCTGGCTATTTATTTATCCTTCTGAACATCATTATACAAGACAGATATCAAAATTCAACAATTTATTAAATCAAGCCTCCACAAAGTTACCGAATCCCTTTAAGAATATTGTAGAATTGTACATTTATCAGCCGCACCTTTCAGGTAAAGCTCCATTTTTATTATTTTAATGCAAATGGCTCTTTCCAACATGCAGCCAAGGTCCCATTCCCGCTGACCCTGCGCTTCAAACCGATGTTGCAACGAGGGGTGGAGCTCGCATCCCTGGATGCCTCATGGGTGTCGTCCGCCAGCTGGTACTTTTTGAATGTCTTTGGCCTGAGGAGTGTCTATTCTCTCATCTTGGGAGAAAACAATGGCAAGTCCCATCACCTTGTTGGGGGATTTTTTGTTGTCTTTTTGTCTTTTTGTTATCTCTTTGTTCAATAAAGTGCAGATCTGCCAGTATAATGTATGTTTTGTTTAGGCAAAGGGACGTTATTGTGCATGGTATTGAAATATCATCGGTTGGCCTAGGCATTAGTGATTACTCCTTGTGTACATATGGTTATTCAGGATTGGTCTCATGTAACTAAATGTCCCTGGTTCACATGTCACATAAATATCTGGATTCTGAAGGAGGGATAAGTTCTGTCTATAGGTGCCTCTCCTATTGTAGCACAATTACCATCTCTTGCAACTATTTGTTTTCTTCTTTATTCCCTCACTATATACCATAACAATGTTTTATATGGGAATAGAATACATCCTAAAATAATCCATTTTATCTTTCATTGTCTTAATTGGTGAATATATGTATTCTAGAATGTACATGTGCCGTAATTCATTCGTTGGTGGTGAATATTTTTACTCTATGCTTATCATGGAGTCTATGTGTGCTACGAATCTTACAACCCAACTTGTGATAAGTGTATTGTATTTGTTTATGCATCGTACAGCTGCTGACCAGGCTCGTTTAATGCAGCAGCAGATGAACCAGGGTATGGCCATGGCTCCTGACCCTACCAAGGCCTTCAAGGTAACTTTATATTCCCAGTACATAAACTACATATAGTTTACAATTTTAGTATTTTTGTAATTGGTAAAATTTAGCAATTAAAAAAAGATAAGGACAATGGCCTTTGTTCATGTACATGTGCGCATTTGACATCCATCCAACTTCTCCAACAGTATAACAGAAACTGGGGTACAAAGAGAGTGACTATCTGTTTTATAAATCAACTGCAGTGTATTCCTGATGGTGACAAATGAAGCTTAGTACTGATTCATTTGTCTCTTGAATCTTGTTTATACAGTATTTAGATGTATTTGTAAGAAGAAAGCAGGGTTAAGAACAATGAAGAATATTTGATAGTAGTATTGCTGTTCATATCAAGCATATGTGAGATTATTTGGATAGTAGAAAAATGAACTTTAAAGAGAAAATGTGCAACAAACATGTGATCACTTGATTCTGAATGACATTTTAATTCCTCTCATTCTTTCCCTTTTCTTTTCCCTCTCTGCTACAGGGAGAGTGGGAAGCTCTTGAAATCGCTGAACATCGCTGGGCAATGCAGAACGTGGAAGAAGAATTAATAGGGAGGACACCCATGCCAGAGGATATCTATGTCAAAGATAAATATATATAGTCAGGCTGGCTGTAAATATATGTTCATTATTATTGAGGTTTTTTTCACTTATTTAAAGTACACGACAGAATAGTTAAAGTTCGTATGAACATGAAAGGAATTTTGATGAATTTACATGTACACTTCTTTTCTCACATACATTTATTGAAGAAATTGATTGCAATTGTCTTCTTCATTTTTTTTCTCGCTCTCCAACATCAGATTTTTTGTACCCACAATGCTCACAAAAATATATTATTCTAAAGTATGGGTAGTGTAATTAGTCACTTGGAGAAATTGCTCTCGATGTAAGCAAGTTCTACAACTTTTAGAGCAGTCTTTTTTTCCCCCCAACTAATCTCTCATCATATGTAATTGTGTTTATCCATTGATTTTGAAAAGGAAGTTTTTAAATGAAAGGAGAGTCTGTGATTCATTCAATCATTGTATCTCATACCAGTATATTGCAATCATTTTGTTGATATCGCTCCTACCAAACTGGACTTTTGTTTGAGCACATTATAGTGGCTACTGTTAGACACGTGTATCTGTTTTAAACAGATTACTCTATAAAAGTTTTGATACTAAACATGTTTTTTTACAGGTGCAATGTACATACAATTTAACAGTAATTTTGTGCTTTGTTAAAAAAGAAGAAATTTTGGCTAGCTTTCACTGCAGTCTCTAGGCAATGTTCATTGCATTAACTAGTACAAGAAGGTCATTTATTTGATCAGCAAAATGTGACTCATTTTTCCCCCCCTTCTCATAATTCATTACTTTATGATGTGGTTTTTTATTTTAATGTCTTTGTGTCATTGTGGATTGGTCATTTATTTTTTGTTGTTGAATGGTTAATTGTGCTGTTGTTCAAATTCATGATTCACATAAAAAAAAAGAATTGTATTGATTAAAAGACTACTATATGTACCCTCATCAGTTATTGCAATTTCTTGTTTCTCATGAAGATCTCTATGATTGAATAAATTGCACTGAACGATTTGAATACATTTTTGGTATCATTTTCATTCTCATTTTGACCCAATTGAAGATTTTCACTTGAAAGTATGAATTCATGAATTTTCCTATTTTAGCCCCATCAGCCGCTTTTCTCTGTTACATATCAATGTTTTCAATATTATTTGACACATGAATGCTCTACATATCAGGCAGTTTTAAAAGTCTTTCTCCACCCTGAGCTTTGACTAAAATAACATGCATTAGGGCCCTGTTTCATAAAACTTGTCATTACTAATGGCCCCTTTTCTTTGACAAAAATTGCTCTCGGCCAATCAGATTCAAGGATTTCAGTAGCTTACAACAATTATTGTAACTTGTTTTATGAAACGGGGCCCTGATCTGTTGTATGACACAAGCTCCGGGACAATTGCTCCAAGGTCAATTTCTTACCCTGGATAAGTTCCCAACTTCTACCCTGGTCCAAACTCTATACACGAGTCTCGCATAGACCCTAAACTTTACCTAAAATCCAATGGCAACCCTAATCTAGTTTGCAGGCACAAACCCTGGTCAGTCGTAAAAGAGTGTCTGCACTGTAAGACTACCATAAGCCCTGCACTATAGCTGCTCCTGACTATATTGACACAACCAGTAGGTAGCTGGGTTAGGCTTCTCTCAAGACACAAAGGCCGGAATTCACAAAGGTGGTTTCAATTGAGACCATGGTTTATGCAGATTTTGTGGTATAAATACGCTTGATTTAGCGCATACACTTAAAAAAGATCCAATAATGAACACGCGCCGGTCGCGCGTGGTTGGCAAAAGCACTAAATTCACGCTTGTTTGCCATGGTCCAGACCATGGTTTATGTAAATTCAGACCATGGTATATTTAAATTAACTTACATAAACCATGGTCTGAACCATGGCAACTAGCGTGAATTTAGCACTTTTGCCAACCACCACGACCGACCAATCTTTTTAAGTGCATGCGCTAAATCAAGCATATTTATTCCACGAAATCTGCATAAACCATGGTCTGAATTGAAACCCCCTTTGTGAATTCCGGCCAAAGATTTTCTGATAAAGTGCCGAATTGGGGTCTATGCTTGCAGACTAACCCTAATCCTATTTTCTAACCCTATCCGACAAAGTTTAGGCAAGAGCAACTGTTGCTGGAGCAAATGTTGGGATCACAGTAAACTAGTTAGTAATTAGTACATGGTACAAATGACCCTTGTATGACCCCAATTTGTACACGCACACGCATCTGTTTTGGTTGACGTGCAATTTGTTAAACAACTAAAAGCATACTAGTATGCGCATCATGGTGCGTACAAAATAACAGTGTAGAAAAGTCAATTATACTCGGTACAAAAGACCTTTATCTGCACATGTGCAAATTGTAATTACGAGCTGCCTTATTACATTATGTGTATATCATGGGATTCTTCTAATGCTCCAGAATATCAATGAAATCTGAAGAAATAGTAAAAGCGTTACATCTTAACCTTTAAAAAGTGAAACAGAACAGGTTTCAATAAAATTAATGCTAGATGTAACTTCTTGAAAAAAAAGAGTTTATTGAAAATGAAATCAGTGATACAGATAATTTTGATTAGGAATTCATATTATAAGCATAACAAACATATACACACCTGTAGAAAAATAGATAAATTTGGAAGAAAAAAAGGCTAAGAACCATTTGAAGCATATACAAGTACTTTTCTACAAACAATAAGTACTGTTTTATTGGAATGTGTCGTTTGGAGGGTGGATATTGATAATTAGCACACAGGAATGACTGTAAATGGAAACCACAATATAAACACTAAATTGATCGTATAGTAACGGTAACCTTCAGTTCCAGTAATGACAGGAATTGCATTTTCATGGAATCAAACCAAATTTACAGTGAATATTCAATACAAAAGATAAATGATCTCTATCACACAATTTTGGTAGAAAATGTATATGAGCTCAGTAATGAGCAAAACCATTTTTTTTTTTTTTTTTAAATGAGAAAATCATGCATAACATACAGTCTCTTATGTGCAAATGTGAGGTAATTCAATTGATTTATATTTCCACCATGTTTTAGGTCTGTTCGTACAATTTTTTTACATTACTTTTAAGACAGTTTCTCTCAAAATGCAATTCCAAACCAGAACTCAATTAGCTTTAATATATGTACATAGCAATCTAATAATACATGCGCATTATAAATAAATAATAGAATATGTTATTATTCTTGGGCAAGATATATATACATTGCAATGAAAATGGCAAGAAAAAAAACAAAGCACCACAACGAAACCCTCCTTGATAAAATACACTGCGTCATTCAGAAGATTGTATTGCACTATGAAAAATAAAACTTAATCATTGACCTTTTCATAAAATAAAATATGCAAGCAAACATAAATACATGTAGTTTTTCATTTTCCTATTCAGAAAGGCATCAAATTGATACAATTAGAGATAAATCAGCTTTTTCAAGAGTGTACAAGTTTCTGAGAAAAAGAGAAAGGAAGATTCATTTGAAAATTCTAATAAACACAGCAGGCCAGTTTACCACTGAACATGTATTCAAATATATGTTATTCCTCCTTGATTCTCTGGACAAGGAACAAATAGCATCTCTTTGGATGGAATCCACTGGAGTATATTAGTTGTTATGTCAGGCAAGCTTTCAGGTCATTAAGAGTACATATTTAGGAAGTATGCACACAATCTTAATGTATTAGTAAACTGGTTTCTTTCAATAAAATGCACAAAGGACTTTTTTTATGCATTGAATGCAACCATGAGACATCACGTATCATGTACTGGTGATCATTAAATGCAGCATATAGATGTGAATTCCCTGTTAACTCCTTGGAATGATTTAATTCTGGTAAAATGCACATTTTCAATAGATTCCAACCTGTGTTATTTCAGGATTAGTACTTAATAAGTTGAAATACTTGCCATATAACATATCCTATTCATTCTCCATTTCTAATTTTGCAATATTAATTCTTCAAGAACTAAAGTAAACATGCATCAATCAATCAATGTACATAACATAAACTAGCTTTTTCGTAGAAAAGCAGATTTCTAAAAAAATAAAAGTACACCACAAATGTAATCATACAGTAGACACATGTGAGATGTCACAAACTTGGACAACTTTGCAGTTCGCAATATCGATAAAAATGGTGTTTGGCGGTGGAAATATGATTTTGACAATTTTGTTAAATTCAGGTGAGGCATTGCACAGGTGCAGACATATTTCATTCTAACTACATGGTGTACATGTATCAGCATAATTCAGTAGAAAAGCACAAACTACTTACAAGTGAATCTTGAACAGTATAAAAATTGCTCAGATAAAGCAGCATGGTCTTAGGTAAGGCACTTTCATGATGCACAAATACATGTAGTGTGTTTAGCAATTTGCTCAAGGCAAGTATAGAGTAAACTGTGGTTGGAACAGAGCCTTTGAAACAGCATGTCTAGGGTTCTATACCAAGCAAGTAACATAGAGTTCTAAGTCTTGAAATTCAAGAATGAAACAGAAGTTCCTTTTCAGCACCTCGTCTCCAAATGAGTCTCCAGTTTTTCTCCAGTTTCTTCAGCCATCAGTTGGTCAAACTATCAAAATGGAACAAGCACAATAAATAAAAATTTGTTAAAATGCAATACCAATTGATCACTCCATGTATAGACATAATGATAGGAACCAACCAAAAAAAAAGTAAAATGATTAGATTATATCGTATGTCATCTACCACTTCAGTAAATAAGCTGTACATATCTGCATCAACAGGCTTTGAAATTTAACAATTAAATAATCCATTTAATTTGTTTCTCACAATCACATTTGACAGTAGATGCACTTGAAGCAACCCTTACATTGGGCTGCAGAATATTGTAATACTGATTTTGATGACTGATGGGGAAATTTGCCCTTGGAATTTTTTTTCTGAACTCCATTGCTTGAAATTAGCACCAAGGGTGTTTTGCACTGGCAAGGACCCTACCACTTCTTAAGTAGATACCATTTACAGGGCCCTGTTTCATAAAACTTGTTATCAATAACAAGTTACCATAATTGTTATAAGCTACTGAAATCCTTGAAACTGATTGGCTGAGAGCAAATTTGTCATAGAAATGGGGTTGTTGTTACTGATAACAAGTTTTAAGAAACGGGGCCCTGATTTGGAAGCCAACTTACCTCACTGTATTGTATATCTCCCTGATCTACACTTGACACAGGGGAAATTGGAGGAGGGGTCTGAGGAGCTGCCAGGGCCGTGCGTGATCTATCTGCTTCAGCACCCTGTTGAAAAAGAGAGAGAAGAAATGAGATAAATGAGTGAGTGGGGATAACACAGGAAGAAGTGAACATCCCTCTGATCTACACTAAGAATGGGTTAGACTATTAGGGTTTGATGTATATTAGAAAAAGGCAGGATCTACCTTCTGCTATCATCTGTGAAGGAATAGAGAAAGAGAGAGAGAC
Source organism: Heliocidaris tuberculata (assembly GCA_025618425.1). Classification (NCBI taxonomy): domain Eukaryota; kingdom Metazoa; phylum Echinodermata; class Echinoidea; order Camarodonta; family Echinometridae; genus Heliocidaris; species Heliocidaris tuberculata. Next base: position 54,186,709 of record CM046832.1, on the reverse strand, counting down.
ACATATAAAGTAAATATAATAAGAGTAAGACATGATATCAATGAATAAACAAAAAAGGGTAGAGAAATTAAGAATTGGAGAGAATTGAAAAGGTAATGGATGGAAGATGGACAAAGGTTGTGAATGAAGGCCCTGAAAATATAACAGAAATGGTAACTGTGGAAAATACAGAAGAGAAAAATGTGAGAGGGTGGGAGAAGAAATTGACATAAGCTCTATCTAATACCCACTCTGATATTTCTCTTCGTTCTTTTTTTTAGCTTTTCTCTCCTTCCCTTCCTCTCTCCCTCCTTTCCTCTCTCCTTCCCTTCCCTTCCCCTCTTCTCTTCCCCTTCTTTCTCCTTTCTCTCCATCCCTTCCCCTCTTCTCTTCCCCTTCTCTCTCCTCTCTCCATCCCTTCCCCTCTTCTCTTCCCCCTTCTCTCTCCTCTCTCCTCTCTCCATCCTTTCCCCTCTTCTTTTTCCCCTTCTCTCTCCTCTCTCCACCCCTTCCCCTCTTTTCTTCCCCTTCTCTTTTCTCTCCATCCCTTCCCCTCTTCTCTTCCCCTTCTCTCTCTTCTCTCCATCCCTTCCCCTCTGCTCTTCCCCCTTCTCTCTTCTCTTCTCTCTCCCTTCCCCTCTTCTCTTCCCCCTTCTCTCTCCTCTCTCCTCTCTCCATCCCTTCCCCTCTTCTCTTCCCCTTCTCTCTCTTCTCTCCATCCCTTCCCCTCTTCTCTTCCCCCTTCTCTCTCCTCTCTCCATCCCTTCCCCTCTTCTCTTCCCCTTCTCTCTCTTCTCTCCATCCCTTCCCCTCTTCTCTTCCCCTTCTCTCTCTTCTCTCCATCCCTTCCCCTCTTCTCTTCCCCTTCTCTCTCTTCTCTCCATCCCTTCCCCTCTTCTCTTCCCCCTTCTCTCTTCTCTTCTCTCTTCCTTCCCCTCTTCTCTTCCCCCTTCTCTCTTCTCTTCTCTCTCCCTTCCCCTCTTCTCTTCCCCCTTCTCTCTTCTCTTCTCTCTCCCTTCCCCTCTTCTCTTACCCCTTCTCTCTTCTCTTCTCTCTCCCTTCCCCTCTTCTCTTTTCCATTCTCTCCAGCCTCTTTCAAAATCCTCTTCTCCTTCTATAGGGTATCTTCCTTCTCATCTTCCATTCCTTTCCATCTTCTATTTTTCTTCTCATCCTCCTTTGTCCTCCTCATGGATTACATCACTTACCTGCACACTGCCACTGGTGGTGGTGGTGGTGGTGGTGGTGGTGGTGGCAGTGGCCTGTTCTTGATTGAGGTGAGTTAATTCTTGTAGCTTCCTGCCTCTAAACCAGTACAGGACAACCACTATAATAAAGGCCAGAAGCCCCAGTGGAACAGCCACAGCAGCAAAGATTCGACTAGATGAGTTCCATCCTGTTCTCATTTGAGGTCGGTTCTGTACATAAAGAAAACAGGAAAAATTGAAGGATCAAAGATACTAAGTACCTGATTTCAAATTGTTGGAAAGTTATACCTGTTTTTGCATCTTTTCAATAAACATCTTCAAAAGTAGGATCCATCTTGCAAACAGAAATATTATAACATTATCAAACATATGGTAAATTTCATAGTGCAGAGATGTATATGGTAAACTTCATTGCACAGTTGATGCATAACATCTTTAAAAAGACCTCATGACCTACCGCATAAATTTATTACCAAATGAAAAAGTGTTTACAAACAAATGAAATGTTGTTAGAAATCAGATTAAATGAGTGGGTATGACTGCAGGAAACACAGTGGTCAGGACTACTGGCTTGATTTTTTTAATCTTTATTTGCTCAATACTCAGTTGTTATACTTTTTTTTCCACTGAAATCATTTGGCAGACATCATTTATGTGTAGTTTAAAGCATTCATAAGAAATTTTGTTGAATTCTGTGAGGATTTATTTTTGGTCATTGCCAGAACTCAAGATTACCTTCACTGTTTAATAACAGTTACAACCAAACATGAGCCAATGAATGATGATCAATAGGCCTACTGATAATATCCATCAATGTTGCCAACTTGAAGAGGAAAGGCTGATTCATACAGCCCTCGTAAGAACTCTTTTCCTGGATGAACATAGTGCTCCTACATTTGCTCTGGCAACAACTGCTCTGGGGTTTATTTCGTCACGGTTGTGTTTGGGTTTAAGGTTAGGCTTCAGGTTAGGGTTAGGTATAGTGTTTGGTCAAGGGTTGAAGTTAAGAACTTGGTTAGTGTACAAAATTGACTGCGGAGCAACTGTGTCATACAACTGTAAAAAGGTACCTCTTGGTCCTCCCCGTCGTCATCCTTATCATAATCAAGCATCATCCATATTGGTAGAGGTGCCTCTATCATGTGAATCACACCATTTGTTGCTTCCATGCCAAACTTCACTACAGGAATATCCTCGATAGTGACAACAGCCTGGACATATGGAGATACATAAAAACAAACACTTTGATGTAAATACAATCTGTCTTTAATAGCCTTGTTTTGAGCTAAATTTAAAGCAGCAAGGGAAGAAGTAATAATTCAATCAAGTAGCATTTAGTAGATGTTCACAAAATATATTTTTAAAATAAGGTATTCTCTATTTTATACATTATACAACTTGAAATAATTAACAATAGGTGAACTGAAAAAATCTTGATGAAATATGACTATTTGTCCATCCTTTATTCTTCTTATTCTCATAATCTTCAATCCCCTCTCTTATCCAACATCTATTCTATTTCATTTATGATTCTTTACTTCTACTTTGGAGACCGTTTTCAAATTTGAGAGGACTAAAATTATTAATATTTCTCCAGCAAAAAACAAAGAACGAATAAATTTGCATTCAGATTTCTCACGCTACTGACCTGGTGTTGGTCATCGTGAGTGACGTCGACATTGAGCTCATGCCCAGACCATGTCTCCAGGTCCTCGTCTTCCTCCCCTTCCTCCAGGAGATCTTCTCTGTTCCACCTGTCATGGACCACATGGAGCAGGACTTGGGATGGATAGAATGTCTGATCAGAGGAGAAAATAAGTTCAATAAATATAACAATTAGATCTGTTTATGCATTAAGCATAGTACCAATGATAGAGTGCTTACAAAGTGTTAATCGATACTGTGGCTTTAACACATCAATCCATCCATTGCATGTATGCATGCCTTCCTACATTAAATGCATAAAGACTGCTCCCCTCAGCTTGGAGATGGTGCGCATACTCTTTGCAGACTTGACATGGATCTAATGATCAGGTTACACAAATATATTGTAAAGTGATCCCTTGTCAAAATTTGAAAGGTGTTATGTAAGTAACAATTATCAATCATTAAATATTTCCTATACCATAGGTGGCAAATTCCACCAGAAAGATTCAATTTCTCTACAAACGTTAGGACTTGGATCCTGACATAGAATTGGAAGCATGCAATAGAAAATTTGTTCTTATTAAAAAAATCTGTAAAACTAAACATTTGAATTTTTTAAGGTTTAGTAATTTGTAGAACCTTTCTACGTTTTACACGCTTTTTGGCTCAGACAGGATAAATATGAAATATAATGCTTACCAATCCTGATAATTCCGGGTTGAGAGGAATAAAGATGGTGAGTGGGTCATGAGGTTTCAGTAAGTCTCTCACTAAACGCTCTCCAGCATGAGACGTATTGGCCAACTGCATCACCATCTAAGTATTCAGTCAAGTAAATAAATTATATGTCCCAATGGTGAAGAAGTAAAATTCAAAAGTCACGTTATATCTGTGCTGATGATGAAATAGCGGATATCATTTGGAAACTGTTACAAAGTTTGTATCAAGGTTGAAACAAAGAAAATGAAATGCAGCAGTTTTCATTCCAAATATCGGAAAACATTTATCTATTTCAACCAATATATTGCTTCTATATTCATACACATGTACATTCTTGAACTGATTCCTGCAGTCTGTCCACTAGGGAAGAAAAATCACTAACCTTGAAGAAATGGTAGAATTCAGGCTGGCTTGCTAGAGTATCATAGAGGTTGCTGTTACACACAATGCCATCACCAACATAACCAGAGAAGCAAGTACATTTAATAGGGCCTGGATAAATAAAGAGGGGTTACTGGTTAGCAATGCATGAGGGTCTACTGAGCACGCAGTTTGATTTTAAGGAAATCATCAGGTTTATCAACAAGAATTTACTGCCATGATTCTAGAACGGCTATTGGGATTATCACTCCCCCCGCACATCAGGGACAACTACCCCTAAGAATGCTGCCCCCTAGGAGAGGAAAGTGTCTGAGTGTAATTGAGGCAATATCTCAATATCTCAAGGGGTAACTGTCCTTGTGGGCAGTTTTCTTTGGGGTGATTGTCCTTGTGGACAGTTTTTCTTGGGCGAATTGTCCTTGTGGGCAGTTGTCTTTGGGGTAATTGTCCTTGTGGGCAGTTGTCCTTGCGGTAATTGTCCTTGTGGGCAGTTGTCCTTGGGGTAATTGTCCTTGTGGGCAGTTGTATGTGGGGTAGTTGTTCGGGTTGGCGTGCTTGTATGATATTCATAATGTATATGAAAACAAATCATACAGGTCTCTAATGTAACATAATAGATGTAATCTTATATGTTTAACTGATTAAAAAATAACTGGATAACTGGAATGACTATCAAACTGCAGATTTTTTTAATTAGAACTGACAATAATCAAATAATCTCTGAGTACACTACAAACCTCCATCTTCTCCTTCTTGACAGTGAGCATTGGGTGAGCATCCACCATTGTTTGATAGACATGACGTCACAGGAGGATGGCATTCTAGACCATCACCCCAGTAAGGTGGTCTGCATACACAGCTCCTTGCATTCTGAAAAATTAGAAGAAAATTTGAAATATTGGTAAATAATTTGTTATCTCTCCCCTTTATTATATAAGTATTGCCTCTAATTTAAAGTTTTTGCCTCTGATTTTGAAAAGCAATTCATTACAGTTTTCACTACAAGGACTATACTTTTTGCAGGTTTGACAAGTTAATGCAATTCATTTATTCTTTTTGATATTTATACAGGATAGCACATTTTCACCAATAGTTGTGGTCTTCCATTAGACCCTGTTTTCTACTAGGTGACAAAAATATTAAAGGGAAATCCAACCTTAATAGCAAGTTGGTCTGAAAGAAAGAGGAAAAATCAGAGAATCAGATTGGTGAAAGTTTGAACGAAATCGGACAAGCAATAAGAAAGTTATGAATTTTTGAAAGTTGTAATCACTATGCATATGGGAATTTCAAATTGGCCGAATAGGTAATGTCACTGTGATGTAGCTGTGGACAACTCCCCCATTCGCTCCAACACACAAAATGACTAAAATGTCACTTTTTTTCAAAATGCATTACTCAGTAGGATCTTTTCGTTCATGAGGACCTATAACAATATGCTATCTCCAATAAATTTTGAGTACTGCCCCGAGGGAAAAACCACCTCGAAGAAAACCGCAAATTAACGATATTTTTGTGTACAACAAATGGCAGAGTTGTCCACAAAAATGTCACAATTGACTCACCAAATTGCCAATTTGAGATTCGCATAGATGTAGTGATCTCATTTTTCAAACATCCATAACTTTCTTAGTCCTTGTCTGATTTCTTTCAAACTTTCACCATCCTGTTTTTCTTATTTTTCTGCTTTCACACAAATCATCTTATTACCAAGGTTGGATTGCCCTTTAAATAACAGATATACAGACAAACTCTAAAATCAACAAACATATTCAGAAGAAAAGAAATTAAAGGTAACATCAAAATATCTTCAGGAATGTCAGATTATATAGATTTATTTGATTATCACATGACTGCAATACATGCATCATAATTACATTCACCTTTTGAAAAGTACAAACACATGGAGTGCAACTTACCTGTATATGAAAATAAATCCATCTTCAGGGGATAAAATAAGAATTATGTAAATCTGGGCCGTGTCTTATAAACAGTTGTGATTGATAAAAATCAATCACAGCTTCATATCAATCGCAACTCTGTACTAAAGAGATTGGGGTTTGTAAGTTTATTATAGATTGGAGGACTTGCGACAATCCGAATCACATGCAACTTTTTTATAAGACAGGGCCCACATGTTTAAATTTCCATTTTTTAAGCTCTTCTACAAACTGACCGGCCCTCGGAATCTGCACGTGGCATTAGGATGACAACCTCCATTATCCTCCTTCTCACAAAGGTTGACTGGAAGACACACTATACCATCACCATGGAAACCATCATGACAGGTACAATTCACACTTATTGCTGATGCATTGTGGGTGCAGGTGGCATGGACACTACAGCCGCCATTTTCTGTGAAACACTTGTTGATGGCTACAGGTAAGAAAGACACAAAGATGACATATTACATTATCCATTTAATATTTATATAAAATATCAAATTTCAAGGGGAAATTTACCTTTACCAGTGCAATGTTGCATTAGGTAGAGATGATGAAGAATTTTTGAGAAAAAAGGGGAAACATCTATTATGACAAAGGCATCACACCGATTACATTGCTATTTTTCCCCAGGTATTTATATCGTATATTAAAAAGAAAATTAAAAACAAACAAATAAACAGAACTGCTTTAAAAGATAACCTTGATTTAAGAGTTGGAATATGGAAAGATTGTAAGCAAAGAGGCAGGTATGACAAATAAAATTTAGATATTCCATTTGATTGGCTGCAAGATTTTGTTATCAGAAGATCCATCTTTGTTGTAACAGATACAGATGATGTTAGGGAAAATGATTTATCAAACAGTCCATAATAAAATATATGTGAGAATATTGACTATGGATTCTTTGTAAATAGATACAAGAAAAATGTTTCTAGGCACATAATGTACATGGAGTTACAGTTATATTTCACATGAACATATCTAAAAATCATTAGAAATAGAAACACTTCATTTCTTTGGTAGAACTCTTTGTCCACATGGACATAAAATCAGATCCTTTGGGTATTCAGCCCAGATTTCATTTAATCAGATCATGTAAAGATGAGTCTATTCAAAACTTACAGTTGCAAGTGTAGCCATCTCCATGGTATTGAGGTGAACACTGGCACCTGTTGCCATAGCGACATACAGCATTCTGGTGACATGGAGGGTCGCATGCTGGAACGGAGGTCAGAATATGCTCACACAAAGGACCATCTGTGTCAGCAGAACAGAAACATTCTCCAGACTCACCATAACAGATGGACGCGTTAGAGCATCTGCACTCTGCACAAGAAAACAAAAACAAATATATCAACTTTAAAAATGCTAGTTCTGTTCAATATTTTAAGATTTTTACAATGTTATTTACAAAATCACTGCAGAGTGACAATATCGGTCACTGTGTATTCTTTATTTAAAACAAATAAGCAGTTAACCAAAGTTAAGAGTTAAAGAGTAAACCAAAGACAAACAGAGAAAGAGAAGAATAGAATGACATACAGTGTAGGAAAGAAAACTGGAAACATATAATAGTGACAGAATTTGACTCGAAGCAGAAAGTATCAAGATAAAGAAAGAGAGCAGAAAACAGAAGAAAATAGATTCATGATGGATAATAAATATTCAGAGATGGAGAAAAAAGAAGACAAGAGGGAGAACATTACTAAAACAGACTGATTTAAATTATCATGCTTGAAAAATGCTAAGAATACACCGGGGGGAAAGAGAAATTGGTTCATATCGTTTGCTATAAAGAGACAGAGAGAAAGAGAGACTGAGAGAACGAGAGACCGAGAGACCGAGAGACCGAGAGACCGAGAGATAGGAGGGAGGGGGGGAGAGAGAGAGAGAGAGAGAGAGATAGGAGGGAGGGGGAGAGAGAGAGAGAGAGAGAGAGAGGAAGGAGGGAGAAAGAGGAGGGAGGGAGAGAAAGAGAGAGAGAGATATCTCAATGAATTGTGCTCTAAAAACCGTATGAACTGTGCCCAAATTATATGAAGCTTGCCCCTTTTTTCTGAAGTATGCCCCATTTTCTTGAAGTGAGCCCCCTTTTCTTGATCTATGCCCCCACTTTGTGAAGTGTGCCCCAGGGGTGCACACTACTACTGAAAATCCGATGAACTGTGCACCTGTTGTTGGGGCACAGTACATGAAATTGGGTGCACAATTACTGGAATCGGGTGCACAATTATCGGATCCCGCTACTTAGTCGTCGTTCAGCAACTCACCGGATAACCGGATATTTGGTCGCTGGCACTGCGATAAATTGAAAGTTTTGAATAATTGTTGTCGAAGATCGATCATGTCCTGGGTAAGCATACTCCGCTTGATACTGGGTTCTATCATTATATTTATAATGGGTGGGGAGAAAAGTTTTTTTGAAACTTTAAAGACAAAAAGAGTCTAGTTTGTTAACTTTGTATGGTCAGATCGTGTTCAGTCCCACATATCCATTCTTGTGTACCGTAAGTCAGAGTTAGACCCATGGCATAACCTCGTACGTAGTACGTGAGTGAGTTTCAAGTTTGACCTCACGTTAGCTTTAAAAGTAAATCACTTTAACATATCTTGAAAAGTAAAACACAATTGATTTCATTAGCAATGTACACCCTGAAATTATCTTAGTATTATGAAATATGTGAATGCTCACTCACACGACATACGAGGTGCTTGTTAGCAAAATGAAGAATGAAGGCAAAATAAAGACTACTGAATTTGATTCATATGGTCTTGTGACAACAAGTGGTACTTTACAGAATCTCTCTCTACACTAGTTCTCCTGTTCAGGAAATACTGAGAAATTTCATAAACTCTTTTCTGAGTACTTTTTGCCGCACTGAATTCTACTAAGGGAATATGAATAATGTGGTAGCCTCAGGGTAGCCTCATCAGTATGAAAAATGTTCTCCCTGAGAGCCCATATATTTTTATTACTCCAACATTGCTAGGTGACTGTTTAGCACCTGGGTGGAGAGGGACAAATTTGGCTGAAACATCTCATCCATGGATTTAAGCACTTAGTGGGGATAGAACCCAGGACCTCTACCAATCCCTCAATCATCAGGAAGACTGTAGTTACCTCGGTGAGTAATGATATAATGTTGAATGTCTTGAGTGGGATACAGGATTACATTGCCCAAGCTGAACATATCTCATGAATCATTATGATGAGTGAAATATTTTCACATTGAGTGTAATATACCCCTTTGTGTCCTAAAATATAAAAGTCATTTAATATTATTAATAGTAATGTATGAAACATACTGGTATAATTTGCATAATTTGACAATCATTTTGCATTAGAATGTAAGTTTGATATTGATTACAGGTTATTTGGACATTGATATGTCCTACTCAATGCAGATTTTGGAAGGATGCATAACATAAGTCCACTATCTATGTGCCTTTAAATGCATGTCCACTTATTTGCATGGATAGTTATATTCCTATAAAAGTGTACACATTGAAAAACATACATTTCCACTTTTTTCTTTGTTGAAGTAGAGGGTGTAGGAGCTGTATGCAAATTATCAGATGATCAACCAATTGAATTAGCTGGTAATATTCATGAGAAATAATACGATTTAGAATTAATTTTAAAGTAATATTGAAAGTAAATAATTTTCTTTGTTTCTTTGTTTTGAAAGGATGATGTACATGTATTACCTAGTAATCCAAGGCCAAGCACCTCATCAGCCCCATCTAGTTTATGGGTTGCCACTTCAAGCTTTTAACAGGTAATTTATGTTTGACTTCTTGCTGTCTGTTACATTTTATCATTTCTAATGATGAATAAGGAGAACCCATCTTTTTGAAGGGTCCTCCTTTGACATAATTTTGTTTATTGTAAATTATGTTTTTGTTTTGAAAGACAATCATCTGGCATTCTTTGCAAAGGTTAAAGCGAGGGTGAAAGGTTTTATGTAGTACAATGTCTACTATTTTATCACCCCTTCTCTAATTAAAAAAAAAAAAAAAAAACCTACTTCCTCTTCTTCATGTCCTCCTTATTGCTATACATGTTTTCTTTTGCATGGATAGTTATATATTCCCATAAGAGTGTACATATTGGAAAACATACATTTACCACTTCTTTCTTTGCTGAAGTAGGGGGTGTAGCAATGGAGCTGTATGCAAATAGGATTTAGAAGTAATTTTAAGATAATTTTGAAAGTAAATAATTTTCTTTGTTTCTTTGTTTTGAAAGGATGACATATTGCCTCCTACTCCAAAGCCTAGGACCTCATCAGCCCCATCTAGTTTATGGGTTGCCACCTCAAGCTCATTACTAGTGAGTAAGGTTTGTCTTCTTGCTGTCATATCACTTCTAATAATAAATAGCTTTATTTACTTCAAACTGATCGGGCTCTGTTGAGAGTGCATTAAGTATCATAAATTCTTGGACATATCTTGCTTGCTTGTTTGAATATTTGTGTGCAATAAATTTTATGTTACCCAAAATTCAGGACTAGTAACTACCAAAGAGTAATTCTAATTCAGACAAATTTACTGGAAATAACTTGCTGTTGCAATCATATATAATTTTGTCTTTCTTTCTCCAAGGTTGATGCACTAAAAAACATCAGCACCTGCACCAGAAGCACCAGCACCAGCATCAGCATCAGCACCAGCGCCAGAAGCAGAAACACCCAACACGTCTACTGTAAGTAATGCATGTATGCTTACTATGCTGTTAAGATAGTACTGCTATTCAAATCTACTAGTATTTACTGTGAAAATACAGTGCTAGAAAAAAAAATACTCTGATCAGAGTTATGTTGAATGAGTTTCTATTTTTTGACCTTTATTTCAGATCATCTTCAGGAACTAAAACATTAGTGAACGTGAACAGTTTATATATAGTGTGAAAGTTTGACATCAAGTGAACTCAATCAATCAAATTACAAATAGAAAAGGAATGAGATTAAAAATACAAAGGAGAGTGGCTGAGAATTATACCATCCAGAGGAATGTTAAATGGGATCAAATTGTAAAGGGGTGCACTAGTGAAGAGGAGTTCAAGTAATTTAAAAAGTCATTCAGGAAGGCAAAATAAAGTAGAATGTAACAGAAAGAGGGAGCTATCACGAGAGAACAATTAACGTTACAAATAAAAGTCTGAGGTCATGAACATAGCTCACTGTCTTAAAGTTGAGTGTTTTGTAGTTCATTGCCCTAAAGTAGAGGTAGAAAACAGAAAATATCCTTCTTTACAAAGAAGCTTTTGCTATCAGAAAGAAATCATCCATCACTTAACTCTGGAATCAAAGTTTCCAAAGAACTCCAGATCTTTTAAAACTACCAAGTATTGTAATGATATATTTGTTTATTATTATGTACACTGCACATAGAGTGCTCTGTACCCCCCCCCCCCCCTTGTATTATGGTAATATGTACTTGCAGTCTCTTTGAAAAGTGGATATTCATAATTTCTAAATTTGTTAATTTTTTAAAATTCTCTATGTATTTCCTTCCAATTATATTTTCAACTTGTCTGTTTTCTACATCTACTTTAAGGCAATGAACTACAAAACACTCAACTTTAAGACAGTGAGCTATATGTTCATGACCTCAGCCTTTTACTTGTAGCGTGTATTGTTCTCTCGTGATAGCTCCCTCTTTCAGTTACATTCTACTTTATTTTGCCTTCCTAATGACTTTTTCAATTACTTGAACTCCTGTAATCTCCTCTTCACTAGTACAACCTTTACAATTTGTTCCTTTAATTCCCTTTGTATACAATGTATTTATCCCCCCTTATCAACATTCTTATTTATCATTATGTGACTGTGATCCCATTTAACATTCCTCTGGATGGTATACTTATCAACTACTCTCCTTTGTATTTTTTATATCATTCCTTTTCTATTTGTAATTTGATTGATTGAGTCCACTTGATGTCAAACTTTCACACTATATATAAATTGTTCATGTTCACTAATGTTTTAGTTCCTGAAGATGATCTGAAATAAAGGTCAAAAATTAGAAACTTATTCAACAGGACTCTGATCGGAGTATTTTTTCTAGCACTGTATCTTCATACCTTCTGTGGTAATAATGGGTTACCATGAAAAGTAATGCCATTATGCAAAATATGAATAGGATACACATAATTCCAAGCAAAACAATATTAACCCTAACTGCACTGGGGGGGGGAGGGCCTGGGAGGCCCCCCCCCTAGACAAATTCTGCCGCGCATTTCGAACCGCTCCATTTCACGCCACGCCACTTTCTGACTTTTTTCTTACAGGTCTTGCGCATCTTTTGACACCAAGTTCGCGAAAATCGGTCATACCGTTACCGAGTCAAATGACCTTTTGTGACCTCATGTCAGCCCGAAAACGGAGAATTTCTGAGTTTTGTGTACAAAACAAATGGAAAACTACATTTCCTCATGTTTCTCCTTTATCACCTGTAATTTATTCTATAAGCTGTAATTATCATCTGTTTTAACTGAATATTAGTTCAGATAACACTCTGAAAGAGTAGACTTTAAAAAACAATAAAAAAGTTAAAGTTGAAAAACAAAGAAATACATAAGAAATTTGTAAAACAATAGAATACATAAGAATTGAAATCACTTTTGGAATTTTTTCTTATATAATAATGATTTTAAGGTTTAGAAAGAACTTTTTGCATTAAAATTTTATCTCTAAGGCCTTTCTTTACTTAATTATCAACCAAAATGCATATTTATGCATATAATTTGCATAAATTATAATATTAAATGAAAAAATAAAGATTTACATAAAAGTAACGATGGATTTGTGTTCTTTACGCGATTCTCGAGGTCTGTGCAAAATTTCGCGGCGATCCGTCATGTCGCGGCCGAGATCAGAGGGGGGGGGGCCTCCGAGGCCCCCCCCCCCCCCCAGTTCAGAGAGGAGCTCGAAATAGCCCAGTACAGTAAGGGTTAAATGGCCTTAAACACCAAGTTTTCCCTAAATGCTATATTTAAGATGGCTCTTATTCATGTTAAACGAGAGACAGTGTATGCCTCATTCTAAGTTTTTGTTTTTGTTAAATTTTTAGTCTCTTCATTAAAACTTGCCTTTAGATTAAGCTAAAACCCTGCCGTGGAGTTACATTTGCCATAATGTCTCGCATAAGAATAAGTGAGCACATTGCTCCTACCTGCTTGTCTTTACATTGTAGTCAGGACCTGCCACATTATTAGAATACACAGAGACTTTTGTTATATGATATAACCAGTAAGAAAGAGATGGATAGTAAGATATTTTCAGTATAAGTAAACTAAACAAACAGCCATGTTTGTTTAGCACTGCTACTACAGACCTCCTACACCGAGCTTGACTAATGTAGTTAAATTTCATTTTCCCATTCTCTTTCTCTTTTCTTTAATGTTTCATTTCATAAACAGCTCAGATTTACCTATTCATCTTTTTTTTAATTTAAAAAGGGATTAATGAAGTCAATGTGTTTGCTTATTTATACTTAAAGGATGATGACCCAGGTTATGTCCCACCTAAGCCAGCAAAAAGCAAACCTCAGGTAAGAAATGCTAGTGTGCATGCTCTGTGTTTTCCCCCTCATATTATTACAAGGTGTCATATTGATTATTGAAATTCCAAACTTAGACTCAACTTTGATTGAAAATTTATGAAACTATAATATGTCTCCTAAAATTGTTTCATTCAATATTTGTCAAGTTAATAATTATGTCAGGCAGACTCACTCATGATCTTTAAGATTATCAAAGGATTTCTAAATTTGATGTAGTTGTTTGATTACTTCATTAGGTTTTTGGAAATTCAATATTTGAAGTTTTCTATTCTTTGCAAATGTCTATGGGAAAATAACATCATGCTTTATAACTGAAATATATAAAACTCTTCTCAACATGTCAGACTTTTGTCTGTTCTTTTAGGCAACAAGTCAGGATAAATATATTCCATGTTTTCCCACTGTCATTGATTAAGTGAAACATGTTCTCATCAATACAAATATACAGTAGGTCTCTGAAACATATCTTAGACCAATATCATGTTGTGTTGACATTTGTCTGTATAATTCAAAATAGACAAAATGTTGCATTGTAATCCCTTTCTGTTTCCAGAGAAAAAGGAGGCTTCTCAGTGAAAGTGATGAGGAAGAAATGCGCTCTGCTATAGAAAAAAAGAGCTTATCTCATGTTGTTCTTATAGCTTTTGTAACATCTTTAGAGAGTGGATTCCCATTGCATGGCTATATACAATACCTGTTTTTAGATCTGTGGGATCACATTGCATTCCTTATTCGACGAATTATTTCAATTTACAATGCATGGCTTAGAGGACATATATTTGTCACAACTATCACTAGTTTATGTCAGTTAGCTGTTGTATCTATAGCATTGCATTCCTATTCTCTAACTTGTGTGTATCAATAGTTTTATCACTTTATGTGCCATAGCATTGGAAATGTAGAAATATGTATTTATGTTCATCAGGATAAATCTTGGATTATCTTTCTAATTTCGATCTTGATTTTTTTTTCCTTCTGCAGACAAAGTTTACCAAACCATGAGCAGTCAGATGAAGGAGGAGATTGACGAAGACCAATTCTACAAGATATAATTGTTAAAAAATAAGAAAATTTTCCAAGTTTTGGGGAAGAATTTGTTTGGTTAACTTTCACAAATGCAAATAAATCTAGGATGTGCCAGTTGCAAATTTCATCATTAGCCTCCATAAATGTGCCTTCATAAGAAGCATGATTTCATATGGAATGTGTCTCCATGAAATATTCAGGAGATAATATTATAATCACGGTGTATGGATGCTATGCATTGCACTCTTATTTATTACATTTTAGATGTGCAAGGTCTTACCAAAAAAACAAACAAAACAAAACAAAGCAAAACAAAACAAAACAACAACAACCAAAAAAAAAAAGGCAATAACTTTCTCATTAGTACTTATTAGTACTTAAAGTTCATTCCAAGTCTAAAAGATATGTCAACAACACTTTATGTGGCCTTATTTTATTTAGTATAACTGACATTTTAACATGGTGATCTCTAGTTATGTCATAAAGATTTAGAAATGCCACACAATTTGTTTTCATATGAGTCACCTATTTGAGTGTTACCTTGATCAGCATTGACTTCTTCTGGGTTACTTTCTTCAATTTTTTAGGCACATATGTACTATAAAAATGACCTTGGTGTACTGAAAATCCTATGATTTTTTAGAGTGACAGTATGGTTTATTTTCATTCTGCTGAATTGAAGAAGCTCAACGAAAACTGCTAATGAAGTTAAACGTAGCTAGATATCAAAAGAATTATTTGACAGACTTGATAACATAACCACATCTACTACAACAATTTCAGAGGTATTGGTCTGTTTATCATTATCCAGTGTCATGTTTGCTTTCATTCACTGAAAGTACAGGAATGTTCTTGGTGTGACTGGTTGATTACTATTATTTTTATGATAGACAAGAGAGTCATATATTTTGGAACAAATCTGATGCTTTTCTCTGATTTCTAACTTTAAAAGAATGAGAATTGCAAACCTTACTGTTCCTAACTATTGCAGGCATCATTTTAGAGAAGAAAGTGCACTTTTACCCAACTACTGACAGTAGGTTAGATGTCCTGTACTAATAAGTGCGTTAGCCTTAGCTTCATCACAACATACTTGAAAAAGAAGGTTGTTCAGTTTTCTTTGGAGTTACATTTCCTTTGGTCACTTTGACCCTTTCATTTGTATGATCCAACCCTAATCTGGAAAAAAAAATGGACAAAAGTATAGAATCATTTGAATATTGGTATATATGTCATGCATGGATGATGCATGTGTGTTTTTTATTTCATATTTGTACATATTAAAGTGTATTTGATTTACATTGATTAAAACAATAAATAAAACGCAAATGATGTTTGTTGTCATTGCTTATATGGCAAACATTATTTTGTGGACATGTTTTCTGTACATTTCAGTCTTTTACTTCTATTTACTGTGCTGACTGTATCTGCATGTTTTCACTCCCCCCCCCCCCCCCCCCCATTTTCAGTGACCTTTCTTACTTACTTTACTATATTCAATTTTATTCAGTCTTGTCCTATCTATAACATATTTATCCTATCACGTTCTGTTCACTTCTGTTTTATTTGATAAATGTAGAAATAGTATATTAGTTCAATAAAATGCTATGCTACCACTTCTATTGCCAGTGAACCCTGAACTACTACTACTACTACTACTACTACTACTACTACTACTACTACCACTACTACTTCTACTACTGTACTGCTACTACTACTACTACTAGTACTTCTACTACTGTACTGCTACTACTACTACTACTCCTACTACTACTACTACTACTACTACTACTACTACTACTACTACTACTACTACTACTACTATCTTACTACTACTACTGCTACTACTACTAGTAGTAGTAGTAGTAGAGTAGCAGTAGTAGTAGTAGTAGTAGGCCTAGTAGTAGTAGTAGTAGTAGTAGTAGTAGTAGTAAGATGTAAGATTTTTAGTCATACTAGTAGCAGTAGCAGCAGAAGCAGCAGTAGTAGTGGTAGTAGTAGAAGTTGTTTTAGTTATTATTATTATTACTATTATTGTTAGTAGTAGTAGTAGTAGTAGTAGTAGTAGTAGTAGTAGTAGTAGTAGTAGTAGTAGTAGTAGTAGTAGTAGTAGTAGTAGTAGTAGTAGTAGTAGGCCTATAGGTAGTAGAGGAAGTATAGGCCCGAACCTTCAAAGGTATACCTTGGCTTTGCATGATTAGGCCTATATTTCTAGTTTTGCATTGTTTTTCAACATTCCTTACTGAGGTAATTAAACAAATGACTTATAAAAAATATAAGGAACAAAACAAAAATAAGATATACATTTCTGCCTATGTTAGGTTTTGATGGTGCACAGTTACTTCATAAATAACACTGTGCGACACGTTATGTATAAAAACACCATTATCAAACAAAGCGAACGAACTATTATGTTTAATTGATAACACAAGAGGGCGACGTTTTTTTAATAAAAACGTAACATAATTTCTTCACATGCATTTTTTGTTCGCTATTGCTTATATTCTACTCATTTTGCAAAAGAAGGCATTCTTTGCTATTGAACATTTAGAAAACATATTAATGATGAGAAAATGCATCCTCACAGAACAAAATCTCCTTCGAAAATTGTAGAAAATAAAGCTTTTGTTTGTGGTGCACAATTACACTTATCCATGTTTCCCAATAGGCTCATATATAAGCCGGACAGAGACGAGCTATATCAGAATCGACATTAACTGATCTAGAACGGTTCTCAACCCCCAAAAAAGTTTTGGGCAACAATCAAATGTTTTTATTAACACTTTTCATCGCCATAAATAATGCTTCTTCGCATATTTCAGAAGAAATTATTATTTTATGCCGCACACTTTCCACTTAATCTGTCAGAGGAAAATATTGTAAATGACCATGAAAATTGATTTTTTTAAAATATAATCAAAGCACTACGGGTGCTAAAACTTTCAACAAAGGTCAAACAGAATATATTTTCACAATTACAGCAAAAATTATCTTTGTTGAAGCTGTCAAAATGTTTAAAAGTGATTTTTTCTGCTGCAGCTGCACGATCATGAAAATATTAAATATTATCAGATGATGCTTGTTCCGACTTATAATGCAAGAAGCTCTTTTATGTGAAAATATGAAGCGAATAAAAATGAATAGCAACGAACTTTTTATTAATCTAAAAGAACAGGAATCACGAATATTTTGTCTAAATTTCGTCCTTATTCCTTCATAAATTACTTCAAAACGTGTGTGGTGCACACTTTCATTGGCTATAGCACGTACTGTGCGACGTTTTTGCGTGCAAATATCCGTAGACAAATAATCGGCTCAAATTAGCGAAAGCCAGCGAATACTCAAAATCATGGTCGCACAGTTAGATGTGCTAGAGAGAGAGATCCAGCTTACTTACTTCTACATGAGGGCCCATAGAACCCTGGTAGACACCTCTCACACGCTGTGCCTGTAAAGCCTTCATTACATGAGCACATTCCATCATTATAATACCCTTCATTACAGCGACCATGGTTGTTACAAGGAAAGGTTGATCCACCCGGACATTCTACAAATCATGATGAAGATTAGAAGAAAAAAGAGAATCACATATTGGATAAGAAAAGTTCATGCATGAATTCTGTTGGTGTACCACATAGTGTTTGCAATCTCATTAGGCCACTAGCGCTGATGGACATTATTATATGTATCTTGAGTCAACTTAATTATAGGCAAACATTATGACATTATGGCATATTATTACATATTTTTCATATACACAAATACTACAAGTTTGCCTTGTATTGACAATCATTCCAGCATATATCACAATGTTTTTGTTTCTAAGTGATATCCAAGATATCTGATAACTTCGGAAGCAAATACTGCAATTTTGAGCCTTGAACTATTGAGCTACATGATTATGAATATTCATAGTATCTTTTTTGATAAATGTATGTATTTGCTAAAAATCAAAATGCAATCACAGAAACTATACAAATACAAAATATACATCAACAATTATTCCATTATATTACATGACCTATATAGATACTGATGCGTGATTTGTCAAAATGCCGTCACGTGACCAACGTCACAAGGATGAGAAGTGTTATGTTTCCCAACATGACGTAAAATACGTCATACCTCGGAATATAACGCCGTTATATCCAGAGGTATGACGTCACACGTACAGTTCAATTAATTAAACGTACGTGATCGATCGATCGTGAGCAGCGCGAAATATGAAATTGGAACAAATTTTGTGGTCGTCAAAATGGCTGCTTCAGCGAGCCGATTCGCTTCGCTGGGTGAGGAAGAACTGGACGAAATTATTGACCAAAATGGTGAGTCAGCAGAATTTGTTTTGTATCTATATAGGTCATTATAATATAACAGATATTGACTTTCTCCTTCGGGAACAACATAACATTTAATTTCCCTTGGGTAGTTATATTTTTGTCTCGGAATACTATATTTTTCCTCAGCGCTACGCGCTTCGGAAAAATATAATGTCCCTCGACAAAAATATAACTCCCCTCGAGGATCTCAAATGTTATATTGCCCCTCTAGACAGTCAATATCTGTATAATATGTCATTATCACAAGGATATTGTTCAGTACCTTGACAGCTAGGACCATGGTAACCTAGGCAACAGGCTCTGGTAACTTCCGTGAACTGACAGTCTGCTTGACAGCCAATCTTACTGGAATACCAGCCATCACGATAGAGACAACCAGACTGTTTAGCTCCCTAAATAGAATAACATGGAGAGCGAGAGCGTATCTTACAGTAAGTATTGCTGTGTTATCATATTTGTTTCCAGAAAAATATCATTTCGAAATTCAGTATTACATATCTGAAAACTGATTTTTTTTTTTTTTTTTTTTTTAACCCTTTCGAGACAATTGACCACATTTTGTGGTTTGGCCCAATAACTTTTGATTTAGAGCCTTAAAAAATATACCAGATGCATGAGTAGAAAGAGCAAAAAATTCTGCACATACTGTGTCCATTTTTGTTGCATGATCATATTGCGTTTGATGCCAGGGATTTTAAAAAGGAGAATAAGATTAAACATCCTCAAATTGGCAACACATTGAGAGATTCAAAATTATTGTTTTTTGTCCAAATTGGCAACTTTTTCAACTTTTCAACAAAGTTCCTAACCATGTATATTATTTTCAAGACATTACATCTTATTAAAACCACGTAGCACTAAAAAAAATATATTATTGTTGCCAATTTGCAGAACAAAATGTGATCAATTGAGCTCTTAAATAATTCCTGTCCTGAAAGGGTTAATACTCACCACTTGTTCTGCATTAAGTGGACACATAGGAGAACCACATTTCTTGCATCGACTCTAAAAAGGAACAAGATATTTGGGGGAAAGGTAAGAAATGATACATAAATAAAGCTAACTTTAAAGTACACAACGAACTTCTATTCACAATTTCCTTTGTATTTTTAATTACTTTTGCTCTTTTATTCCATTCTTTTCCTATTAACAAAACACAATATTAATCCATTTTCACTAAGTTACAAAAATGGATTTTTTTTTTTTAGTGCAAAGGGTATTTTCTTATTTTTGTAAAATCAAAAAAATCTGACAAACGCATTTTTAAGACATAAAAGCTCTTTATGGCTTTAAAAAGAGCTGGTATTGCTAATTTATAATAGCCTCCTTTAGAAGTCATTAAGGCCAGAATTCTAAACCATGGATTAAACCTTCACCATGGACTAGAAAACATGTATACTGCACTTTCACTGGACATGAGGACAAACTCTTACTACGTTTTGGAGTTTACCCACGGGTTAAGATAAACCTCCTTCATGAATTCTGAACATACAATCACAATGCCATCCTCCAAACTAGCAAATAAAATGCTAATCACCATTCTGTTGTGGGTTTGGATGATGTCACATCTGCCATCCATCGTGGGCAAGGAGATGACCTCTGACACCGGGAAGAGCACACCGCCCTCAAACTCCAGCCCAACACCAATCACCCGGCTCCTCTCATTCACAAACAGCTGCCCCTGAAAAACCAAAATGAAATGAAAGTAGGGTAATACAGACTAGTCTGATTTTGACAATATTGTTATATATGAAATACACCTCTCTTACTTGATTTGAATATTGAATTATTTAACTGATATAATGAAAAATCTTGGATTTTGGTACCTGAATTAATTTTCTGCTTGTAATATACTTATAGTAAATTGTTTACATGAATTACTAAAAACTGACATAAGGTCAATGGTTCATATTACTTCTTGTTATGTTTCACTCTTTGATGTTCATTTGTTGTATTGTTTCAAAATTTACATTGTATCATTTTTTTATTCATGTATTATAGAAATATTTCAATGTATTTTTGTGTGCAGGGCCCTAAAGAATAACAGTGTTTTAATCGCTAGGCTACACTGGGTAAAAAAGACATATAAATATATAAATAAATAAACAAACAAACAAATCAACAAATCAATCAATCAATCAAGTGATCAATCAATAGATCAGAGATGTAATGGCACACATGTTAATAGAGCAGTGGTCGTGACATGGAAGGTCCTAAGTTTGAAACCCATGTAGAACACATGCACTCAAATTACAGTATCTTCAATAACCTTGACCCTCTGATAAGACTTGGAAGTTATACAATTTCTGGTTACTTTAATATTGACAAGCATATATTCAAAAAGAATATCAATCAAGCACCACTCTGTCAAAATTAGCCTACAGCATCAAAGCTATAGGTATAAATGAAAAGTAAATGATTTAGAGAGAATTTGAGACCAACTCATACATTGTATTTTTACCCTTTCAAGATAATCAACCACATTTTATGGTTTGGCTCAATAACTTTTGATTCAGAGCTCTAAAAATATACCAGATGCATGAGTAGAAAGAGCAAAAATTGATGCACACACTGTGTCCATTTTTGTTGCACGACCATATTGCTTTTGATGCCATGAATTTTAAAAAGGAAAATAAACTTTAAAATCCTTCAATTGGCAACACATTGAGACGTTCAAAATCATTGTTTTGTGTAAACATCGGCAATTTTTTTCCAACTTTGCAACAAAGTTCCTAACCATATATGTTGTTTTCAAAGACATTACATTTTATTAGAATCATGTAGCACTAAAAGAAAAATACTTTTGTTGCCAACTTGAAGAAGAAAATGTGAAAAGGGTTAACTAGCCCACCTATGTAGCAAGTGATTAGAGGAGCATTTTGACCTACCTGTCCCAAGATGCTTATCCTTAGATCAGAGCCTTGTAGACTTGGTACAGCGTAAGGTTCAGCCTTAGGCCACAGATCATCAAAGTATCGCTATGAGAAAGACATTAAAATATAAATGCATCCTTCAACATCATCTGTCATATATTAAAGGAGGCTGCTCACAAAAAAGATAGGGTAGTTGTCTTGGAACTGGAAGTTACTCAAGTGATGTAGATGAGACTTTTTATTTTACATCTATATGCCAGTCTACTTGATATTTACATTTCAGTATAAGCTAGCTTTATTAGCAATTAGTTAGAAAAAAAGGCATCAACATCCAACATAATTTGTTTTTCAAAAAAGAAATATACTGACTCCTGCATGCCCTGCAAAATCATTACTGTCCTTCAAACAATGAAAAATTCTCTATTGATACAAAGATGATGAGAATCCTAATAATCTACACTGGGAAAAAAAAATTAATGAAAAGAAGTGGTCAAATATTAGTATCTTATATTACACTGCAGCCTATCCATTTAATACATAAAAGAGTAAAGATACCTCATCTGGAAGGACATGATGGGCGATAAATTCCTGCAGCAACAGGCTGTTACCAGGGGCAACCAACTCTTCCCACTTTCCTGGTGGCAGTCTCCTGAATGCTTCATCCGTGGGGGCAAAGATGGTACTGTCTGTTTCAAATCGTCCACCATGCCTCATTCCATGATGTGGGCGCCTACCGGAAGGTGGACTTCCAAGAGGCCGGTCGAGAGATCGCTTTTGGTAACGACCATGGTTGTTAAAGACCATGTTTCGTTGACGTCGATATCCATCTCCATGACCAGTCAGGTAGCTGAGGCCAGTAGCCCCACCATGTTTACCATGGATGTCTCTAGACAAACCACTCCCTCCCTGGGTGAATTTGGGATCACCCAGTCTAAATGAGCTCCCTGGCTGATGTCTTCCCTGCCTTCCCTGACTGCTACTACCACCACCTCCACCAGAAAAACCTCCACTTGCATCGCCACCATATTTTCCTCCCAGTCTTTGCTCACCACTGATGGTCTCCTCGACACCACTTGATCCTTCTCCAGGCAAACCACCACCTGCACCACCTCTGTACCCCCATTGACCACGCTCATCCTCCCTACTACCACCATCTTGCCATCCAGTCGTCCTCTGCGGTGGGCCATGGGGAGGTGGATGATGGAAAGGTGGACCACGGGGAGGTGGACCACGGGGAGGTGGACCACGGGGAGGAGGACCACCGGGAGGGGGACCACCGTGTCCAGGACGTGGGTGGGCATCAATGAAGAATTCTCGGAACATCGGTGTCAGCCGCAGGAGACGCAGGAAGGTGGTGATGTTGTGACCGCTGCCAAGAACTCCCATGTTGCGACCAAAGTTTGGATGGGGATGGCGATCTGCTTCATCAGAACCAAAACCCATATCCTGTTTAAAGAAGAAAATAAACTGCTTTCAAAATAACATGTAGCACGACAGGAGGACAGAATCATTTATTGCTCCAATTCACCTGAACCTAAACATAATAGTAAAACTCGCAGTGATAAGGTTACTAAATGCTTTTTAGGTGAACTACAAACAGCAGCTTGATAACAAAATGCTGATGAATTGAATAAGATCAAGTAATAGTAAAACCCATGTTGCAGACCTTGTACAACTGACCACATAATGAAACCTTCAGGAGAATACTCTCTTAAATTAAAAAAAAAGAAGAGTTAAGTTTGGAATCTAATATTTATATAACCATAACTAATATGCAGTGAATCCTGGGTCTTCCTATGTATTGATAAGCAAACCATCCAATTCTGAGGAGTTGCGACGGCCCAATGGTAGAGCAGTGGTCTCGTAACTGGGAGGACCCTGGTTCGAAACCAAGTGGATGTGCTAGTACCCTTTGGTAAGGCATTAATCCTCACTACCAGGTCCCTCGGAGAGGACTCAAAGCTGCCAGGTCCCTGGTTGCTTACTTACAAGTATACACATAATAGCAGTCAGGTAAAATAAGCCATCAAACCTTTTCAAACCTTTCCAACTGCATACCTGTTCACTGGGCCACTCATATATCCTGGGAGGAGTTATCACAGTGTCTATGATATGTATGATGCCATTAGATGCATTGTGATCTGCCGAGATGATAATCCCACTGGCTCCTAGTATAGTGTTGCCATCCTATGGATTGGGCAAAAAAAAATGTTAAATTGAAATACAGTGAAAAATAAAATATGAGCATGTTTCAAAATCAAAATTCCACAGGGAAGAAGTCATTAATAAACTTGACTGGCAGAACTTTGATTTTAAAAAAAATTCTACAGTTCAAACAAGATTATTATAAGGTAAAAGGTAAATCTATGTACAGTGAAACCTGTCTATAAAGACCACTCAAGGGAGACACGAAAAGCGGTCTTTATGAGCAGGTAATCTTTATGGACAGGTTCCTTTGATACATGTTTCAATGAGAAATACTGTTCAAGGGAAACAAAAAGTGTGGTCTTTATAGACAGGTGGTCCTTCTATACAGGTGGTCGCTAAAGCAGGTTTGACTGTATATACCTTGACTGCAGACACACCACGTTATTCAATAATGAAAGTTAGAAATACATCAGAAGTATTAATGACACTATTGTTGATGTTCAAAATACTAATACATTTCTTTCATTTTATGTTGGGCTTTCTTCTTCTTTTTCTTCTTCTTGGGGGGGGGGGGGGGGGAGGGGGGGAGGGGAGGGGGGGGGGGGGGAGGGGAGGGGGGGAGATAAAAACTACAATACATGAAGAAGTATTAACCCCACACTTAACCTTTCTCCTCCTCATTGTTCTGTACACTTTGAATGTTACTAACCTGATTAATAGAGATGTCAAGGTCTTGACCATTCATCATTCCTACGGTTGTATAATTGTGAAGATCTGCCATGGTCATGTGACTTCCTGCAATCACATGATACAGGACGTACTGCATCAGGAGGTAGGTGTACCGTTCCTCACGCCACTCCTGTGGAAGGCCCTGTAATACAGAAGTCATATTGGAATTTTTAATCTTATCTAAGAATATCATCAAATATCGTTTTTCTGATATGTATATGCAAGTATGTGATGATGTTTGTTGATAAGATTCACCATTTGTTTGGATTATCGAAATTCAATAACACCAACAAAGAAAATTGGTTACAATACCTTAAAGATAAAATTGAGTTCTTCTCATGCAATTACACTGAGAAAGAAACTGTCTCAAAGCAATAAGGAAAGGGTGATCTTGTCTACATAAGAATTGGTGTGTATACTGTGAGGTTTTAGAATCGTCAAGATCAAAGGAAATTGACCCAATCCCGCTGAAAAGCACATGCACTGCACACATAAATGGGTATATGGGACTGCACACACATGTGGCATGAATGTTGGGCCCACAAATTTCAGCTATTTCTCGTCATATTTTGAATACGAGGGCATTTGAAGAGCCATTATTTTCAGAGGAAATTTCTACTACGATACCCTTCTAAACTGACATAAAAAGAATGAGAAAGCTCACAACTTATTTTTCACCTTTCCCAGAACTCAACACAACCTCCTCTTTGACAAACTGCACACTTTCTGTTTGCTTTTAATTCAGTGTTTCTTTCTTCTCACCTCTTCTCACCAAGTGCTTGGCTTAACAATTAAATGCAACATCAACAGCAATGTCTACTAAAATGTTTTTTACAGTCCGGGTCATGATACATGGCAGATGTAAAACAAAGCTAGGGGAACATTACCATTTACAGATTGGATTTTATCTTGAATTGAAATTTTATGAAAGAAAAACACAGGAAACTAGCATATACAGTGTACCCGAAGTAGTTTCCTTTATAGTTGAATGCAATAATGAGACTTCTTTATGAAACACATTTGGAAGCATGCAACATCTAGATGCACAATGGACTGATAGAATGAGGAATAAATACATATAATCACAATATGTTAAGGTGTAGTCACAGTCAGATACCTGAAGTTGTAGAAATGCTGTTACAGCTTCATTGGACGGCACAAAAATGGTGAATCTTCCTTCGTCTCCCATGAGAAATGAACGAGAATCCAGCTGGAAATATAAACATTCCTAATGTCTTTAAAAGGAAGTCCACCCTGGTATTTTTAGTTGATTTGATTAAAAGTAGAAAAATGAGAGAAACAGAATGGTAAAACTTGAGTAAAATCCGATACGAAAAAAGAAAGTTATGAATTTTTGAAGTTGTTATCAACCAAACACATACTGGCAACTCCATGACGTATCTTGTGAGCTCCTCTCCCATTTGCTCTTGCTCAGTACAGAAAATTTCACTTTCTTAGTTTCTGATGAAAGAATAGATTTGTTTCATACAGGTTTTTGTAAAAACATATGAGAAATGATTATATGTAAGGTGCATGTATGTTTGAATATTTTCTTCAGAGAAAATGGAAATTTATGATTTTTGGGTGCAGGGCAAATGGGAGAAGAGCTCGCAAGATTAAAACTTTCATAACTCTCTTATTTCATATCGGATGCTCAAACCTTCACTGATCTGTTTCTTTAATTGTTTTGCTTCTTTTAAAGGCAACTTGTAATCGGGGTGGACTTTCCCTTTAATTGTTGGTTTATACGCTACAACACACACTGTATGATACGCTCCGATTAAAGGGATTCGGTAACTTTGTGGAGGCTTGATTTAATAAATTGTTGAATTTTGAAATCTGTCTTGTATAATGATGTTCAGAAGGATAAATAAATAGCAAGGCATAGAAAGGTTTTCAAATATATAATGCTATTATTAAGATATCTATGACTGAATACTCCCATTTACGAAAGCGTATGGCCATACGCTTTAGTCTAACACTGAGTCTATGGGGAAAAATAAATCTGGCATTTCCGGTCACTTGCATATGTTTACTTTTATGAAGCACATGATGATTTTGAAGCGCTTTTTTTTTTCCTAGGCTTCATTTTTACACCATATTACATAACACTGATAGCATGTAAGGCCAGGCAGCTCAGATTTTATCAAGCCTCTACAAAGTTACCAAATCACTTTAAACAGCAAGCCTCAAAGGGAATAACTACTTTATCACAATAATTCATTATAAACATGGACAAAGTTTGTTCATATATTACACCAACTTAACATCTGTAGGCATTTCCCTGAGGATCTTTACAGTTCAATTGATGCACATATTCATTCATTTATTTGCATGAAAAATGATTCATTATATTGATCTACAGTATAAATATTCACTGTGCAAATGAGGAAGATACAATCGGGTTTCCTGTCTTTCACAATATAC
Source organism: Heliocidaris tuberculata (assembly GCA_025618425.1). Classification (NCBI taxonomy): domain Eukaryota; kingdom Metazoa; phylum Echinodermata; class Echinoidea; order Camarodonta; family Echinometridae; genus Heliocidaris; species Heliocidaris tuberculata. Next base: position 54,159,719 of record CM046832.1, on the reverse strand, counting down.
AATACTCACATTTTCTAAGAACTCAACAAAGAGGCTGGCTTCAGGCATGCTCCTGAGTTCCTATCAAATAAAGAGAAAAGAATACACTCTTAATTGATAATTGTTATCTATATACTGCTACACAGAATTGTCTGAAATCACACAAGACTGAAAAATTGTATTTATGAGTTAAATATAAAGGTGTAAAACTTATTTCAGTACACTTCCACATATTTCATCATGTCCAATCAAGAACAGTCTTCTCAAAAGAGCTCTTATACAAAATTGGAGTTCTTCAAAGTTGTGTGGACAATGGTATACCTAAGGGAAGTTTTCTTTTAAAATTCATCACTGTATTGTGTTGTGTGTTTTTTTTTAACTTTGTAATCCTATATCATATTAGATTAAATTTAACAGAGAATTCATCATGGCATTAAGAATATTCAAAGATCTACTTCTCTATGATCACTTCATTCAAACATATGCTGCATAATGGATAAATCATTTGGGAGCATAAAACACAAAAACAAATACCCAATGATGGAAACTGTTTACTCACACACTGTGTGTTATACAGAACTGTTCAAACAGTAAATTAACCAATAATTTGGTTTTTTTTACTTTTAAAAGGTATATTGGAAAAAATATATTGTATAATATATTGGAAATTATAAAATTTCACTGAATGTTGTATTATTTTATGCATATTTTTGTAAAATGCAATGGCAAACGTAACAGCTTAATTTCTGTTAACTCATTGCCTACGGGAACATGAAGGTCCCTGTATTGACCCTATGGGAATTTGAAAATTCGGTAGCCAAAGGGTCAAGTGTCCAGACACACAACTCCCCGTCCTACCTCAAATATGCTTCCACGGCAGATGAATCCATCTCCTTCATAGCCAGAGTTACAGCTGCATCTCCTCTCACTCTGCCCTACTGGGATGCAAGCAGCCCTAAAGTGGCACCCACCGTTGTCATGGAAACAGGGATCACTAGCCACACACTCCATGCCATTACCATGGTAACCATCCATACACCGGCATTGAAGCTATTCAGTAAAGATGGAGAAAACACAGACATCCTTGACAAAGATAAATATTTCTCAAAAATACTATTGTCTTGAATTCTTTCTATAACAAACTTTAATAACACATTAAGTGGAAGGCAAAATAAATATCAATTACTTTGAAGTTTTCTATTAAGACCAATATTACAGACAATGATATACATGTATGTACAGATATCTAACATGCAATAAATAAACACACGAATCAATGTTTACATGTACGGCAAGAACAATATCCACAAAACAAATGTTTCAAGTGGTGGCAACATCACCGTTACAAAATTAAGGGATGAACAGTTAAGTCAATAGGTTACCGATGTTGATGTCTTCTGTATGCATCGAGCCCTCTGATGACATCTTCCATTCATTCCATCATCACAAGTTCCCTCTCTCAGAGAAGGAGAAAGGGTTCCAGGAATACCATGAGCGATGCCATCGGGAAGGAGGAGAATGTCTGACGCTTCGATGGGAATCATATCTACAGATACCTTTAAAGTGAAAGTGTTGAAAATATGGAATGAAATATCATCTTGGATAGTCGGGGAACAGCATTGTGTCACTCCAGCAAGAATAATCTTATTCAAAATGATACTTTCACAAAACATTCAAAGCAATATAAGAGACAGAAATGGAATTACAATACATTTAAGTTATAAGACAGTAAGGAGATTGATGTGAATATTTTAAGTGTATAAAATTCTCTCTCTCTCTCTCTCCCTCTCTCCCTCCTGTCCCTTTTCTCATGTGCATTTTTTTCTCATATTCTCTCTCCATCCCTTAACTCTTCTGCCTGATTTTCCTTCTCTCTCTCTCTCTCTCTCTCTTTCCCCTCCATTCTCTCCTTCCTATCCTACCCATTCTAGCTCACCTCTACTTCATCATTATCTTTCTCTTCTTACCCTCACTCCTCTATCACTTTCTGTGTGTTCATATTTCTTTAACAAACATATAGACACACTCACCACTTCACTAGAAGCAAGTAAATGAAGATGTTGTCCAGAAACTGTTGTCACATTTAGTTCCTCAGAGATGTTGTGAGAATACAGTGTCTTCCCTATCACCAAATGATGTTGCAAAAAGTCATCTTGATTCTGAGGAATTAAAATTAACAAGATGAATGCGACTGCGTCTCCTATATGCCTCCACCTAAATTCAGTTGATGGCTCAAACTGGTCTTGAAATATTGTGATAACCAGAATAAAAAGCCTCTAATTACATGTTAATTGACCTCTTTGACATTTAACCTTACACCTTATAACCCAAAAGTCTGATCTTAGAAGGCATTGATAAATAATCTAAAGTGTGGTTTCCCGGAAAGAGCAGCATAGATGCCCTAGCGCCCTTTGGTAAAAAAAAGGCATTAATCCTCATTACCAAGTCCCTCGGAGATGACTTAAAGCCATTGGTCCCCTGACTGCTAACTTACAAGCATACATTCACTTTCTCAGCAGTCAGGTAAAATAAATCATCAAACTTTTCAAACCTTTATTGAATATTAGGCTCATGTTTACTTCTGCTGGGGTCTAAAGAAAATGATATACCAAAATTAAATCAGATTCAATAGGTTAATAACACCTGAATAATGGACTGGTAAAGAAAAAAAAATTGCCCCGCAGGCACCCTTGATTAAATTTTGAGAAACCCATCTTTTAGATCATGTTATTTGCTGAGAGCCTGTAGGGTATCAACACACATAATCAATTATCACAGAGTTAAGCCCATCGCACACCATATGACCGGCCTGCAATCCGATTTCAGAAGAAAATATAATAAAATGCGATATAAACAAGTCATTTAAACACATAAAATATTTTTGATTGAGGTTCTAAATGGTCATAAGGACAGTAAAATGGAAAATGCGACCTTCACGTATTGAGAGCTTTCAAGTAGGAGGAACGGCCAAATCGGCTCCGAGTCGTAGTGATGTCAGAGCAGTCTTACGATTGTCTACGATTTGAAACTGATTTAGCCCATATTCCGGGTATAAGGCTGACAAGGCACCAAAGCGCAATGCTTAGTATTCAAATTATTATTCAAAAACTGAATCAGGTAGATTTTATTTGTTAAAATGCCCATATGTAATGCGATTGCGATTCATTTCCAAAATCGGATCGCAGACGATCGTATAGTGTGCGGTGGGCTTAAACAACCTTACGGCTCTAAGCAGGTGACGTGAGCTGTATCTTTAGATGTCTTACCACAGCAGACCAATTGAAGGTTGACATGGCTAAATTGTCTGGCAGGAAGACCGTGTATGGAGCGGAAGAACCCAAAGGCAACAATCCTGATGCCTGGTTGAAACAGAAATGAAACATATCAATTCAAAAAAACACTTTAATTTCCAATTCACTTTATAAATCAAGATAGTACTTCTCTTCAGTACTGAATTAGATTTACAACAAAAGTTTCATATTTCAAGCTTAAGGGATTCATTCTAGTGATCTTAGCATTTGGTCTTTTTGTTTAACCTTATATTCAAGGCCTTAAAGATGAAAAGTAACTGAAAATTTCTTAACAGCACATTAACAGGTCTGTCAGAATGAAAGAAATACCACCTAAAACATTTTCAGTTTGATTATCGCATCTGTTTACTTTACACTATGCTATTATAGATTGGGGGTCTATTTACATAAAAAGTAAGTATCCAGAACATTGCAATATGGCTTGTGATTAAAGTTTGAAGCCAATAACAAGAAATTCCAGTTTCAAGATCTTGCTAAAAGTGATCAGACACTAAATTGTACAATATATCCCTTTACGACGATTATTCTAATAACTTCAATCTGCTCTAGTTACCAACAATATAAAGTAACAAATCTGTATAAGGCCAAGTAAAATTAATTCTTAGTTTCTCTTCAGATTTTTTTGAAATTTATTTGATATCTGATTTTTTTTTCTTCATGTATATTAAAACACTATAGGGGTTGTGTTCCACACAAATTTTCTTAATTCAGTTTCATTTATACATGCACTTCCAAGGTAAAATTGCATTACATGAATGATTTGCATTTCCTCATTGTATAGATGTCCTCAGATTCTTATTTATTCCATTTCAGAACAAATATATCACATAACAAAAAAAATTGAGGCGGGCCGAAAAAAAAGGAAGGAGGAGGGGACGAAAAACTAGGAATCAATTTTATTTGGTCTAATCTGCATCTAAAGCCAGGTTTTCAAAATGTAACAAATAGTATGGACAACCAACCTGCATCAGTTTCCAGGCCTGGGAGTAGTCTTGAACATCTCCAGACGATGGTGTAAGAAGATCACTCTTTCCTTGCACCTCCAGAAGTCTGTTGATCCAATAGGCCTCAGGATAGCTCTGTATAAATGCAGTAAATTAAATAAAGTCTGAAGGTGGCTACCTTGGGAAATGAAATTCAAGATCAAGTTTCTGTATCAGTTGGAGCAGATGTTTACTGCATCTCTCCATTCTCACTTGAATTACAATGCCAACCTATGGCATAGTCAATGCATAAATCTTCAAAAACTATGCATCTCCTTTACTGAAAAATTATCCGAAAGCTCATCTACACATTTCTTTCTTTTTTCTGGTTCTGAAGGTGCAATTTCAGATAGTTTTGGGATGTGAATAAAGGCAAATGATGACTATCTTGAAAAAGGACTATCAATTCAATAAACTCAGTCTTGGTACTTACAATGGGACGAAAGATCAATCCGTTTGTTGTATTCTCAACTTCTGCAATATGACCATTAACGGTGGACAGGTTTCCATAAGGTCCCTTAGGAGTAAAAATCAAAAGCAATACAGTATGTTGAGTTTACTTTGCAACTACAACATACCCCTAACCATGAATAATTATGCCTAAATGTAAAACCCAAAACTTCTGTGACATGAAACTTTTAAGAATTGTCAACAATAGTAATTTTTGCTTAAAGTTACTAAAAAAAGAATTGTTAAAAATTAGTGCTGTGTCAAATGGAAACTGTTGCAAATCAGAACCACTCACGAAAATTCACATATAAATCATGCATGCAAAATTTTACAGAGAACTGTGTGCGGACTGTGCCGCCGCATGTGTCAGGCGGGCCGCCAGTGGGCAGCCGTTCAATCTCCATTAAGTCAGATAAGAAGCGGAAGACAAGTAAATAGATCAGGTAAACTAGTTTCAGCTTTTTTTTGCTCTTTTTTTTTTTTAAACCCCACTCACAGGCCTGTATATGCATTATCAAATAATTCAGGTTAATCAAAAACAATCTTTTAACAATGATAGCAATTTTTTTTACTGTTTTCAATGCTTCGGTTATGGCAAGGTTAACTGCAATGCATTATGGTACACACACACATGTAGATAAAATACCACCATATTGCATAATGGCAGCGTACTGCAAAACTGAATATTGTGTTGTACTGCCTCACAATGAGAATGGTAGTCACAAAAACTTGCTTACTGCTGTGTATTATTTGATTAAAGGACAACTACCCCCCCCCCTCCCCCGACATCTACCCCCAAGAAAACTATTTTCCACCATTAGGATGACTAGGTCAACTAGCCCTATAATACATGTAATTATTACCCCATAGATTTAAAAACCCCTAGGTAGATATCTGATGGTAATTGGGGTCCATGGGGGTAATCCTTAAAAGCTTGTTGTCTGAGGGAGGGGTAATGTCCTAGAGGTGCAGTTGTTCTATGATTATTTGTCAGGGGGTAATTGTCATGGGTGGACTGTTTGCAGGATAAAAAAGGGTAAGGCATCCTGATACAGCATTATTTACACGACAGTACCGCATCATATATGAACAGACCTAGAGCATTTGATAAGAAGATCATATCTGTACTCTCTCCCCCCCCATCTTTTTAAACACAGGGTTGAATACTTCATTGATACACACACCAAACATACTTATCCCGAATCCTACTCAAGGTCCCTTTTACAGTCAATTTGTATATCTCATTTCATTTAGATATTATATTTTCTATGACGTGATATTGTACTGCCACAATAGCTCTGTTCAGATATTTTAATGTTAATGCATGCAATGTATCTTAATACATGTATTTCTTGATCCTTATCTCCTAATACCTCTTTCGCACTGCCAGACTCCAGACTGCGCGATTTGGGTGATGAAAGCCTTGTTTAGTCTGTTGTTGGTCTGGAGTCGGTCTTGTTGGTTTGACTGAGGTATGAGGTATAAGCCAGCTCATCATAATCCGTTCAAATTATACTCACCTCACCTCATCCCGATGTTACAATACACTGTCACATAATGCAATACTGTTCTGCCACAGCCAGTTAGTCTGTTTCCAATTACTGTTTATTTCAGTTAATGTTGTGTAATAATTCTAATTTTGTACACCACATATCGACTTACTTATATATCACTCAAACTTTATATAGTTTTATCATGTATAACCTATGATTATTTTTAAGCATTGATATGTATTTCTTTGTATTTTCATTTGTATTTGAAACCCAACTTATGGTTGCAAAAAATAAATGAATATAAAATTAAAATTACATTTATCACTACATTCTCTCCAGGCTGCAGGCTAGGTAACGTCTGATTTAGATATATCTGTGATCGATCCATCATAAGCATGTTAGACCTGTAAAATTATGGTAAGACAAAAAAGGGATATACAAAAGACAGGTTAGACAATGCAATTCATATCAGAGTACTATGTATTATGTTCCCATTGATCTGTATCTGAAATAGAAATTTCTTTTTTCTATAATAATTCGCTAAGGTGACGCGGGGGGTCCCGCGCCCGCCCCGATTGACTTTGCACGCGCTGCAGGAGGGGGTCCGTTGGTCTCTATAGAATTTTTTCCCACTGCCCGCCGCGAGCCGCCTTCCGTCCCGACCGGTCCGGCCTGGCCGTCCGCATGTGCAACGTCCCCTTCGCGTTGCACGACGACGTCGCGTTGGCAGCAGGTGCGCGATCTCCTGAACGACCAAACCCCATTGGCCCGCGTGCTTTGCCTTGCCGTCGACCGAATCAGACGACGATTGCGCGTGCGTCCGGCGAACGGTACGTAGTGCAGACTCTGTATCTCTCACCGGGGGAACCCACGTAAGAAAATAATTATGCCATGGGTATGTTCAGTAGAGGTCCGTGGTATGTACGTACGATTTGTGTCATAGTCCGCTTTGTGATTAGTATACCATGTAGGTGTAGCACCCACCAGACTGCGGTGCAATCTCAATGCAAGCTCAGTGCGACGCGACTTATACACACAACCATATACATGTACAAGGCATACAATACAACAATACACTGCGCAGCACTCAACATGAGATGACCGCGAATTCCCGAGCGAACTCATACATTCTACAGATGATTTTGGAGGTGAGTTATATTATTTAGAACTAAATAATGTTAGAAACTGTATTTATAGACTTTTTTTTTGTCGCTATAACATGTTCTCTGTATAGTTAACTGATGAAATTCTTCTCTTTTTAGCCGGACCAAGGAGTTCTGTGATAACTCCTTGGCCGGACTCTGTCGCGGCGTCGTTGCACTCTGCTCTACATGTACGGTACCAGCATGCACTGCAGCCTTGGCTGCTTGAAATAACTACGGGGAAGAAACCTGCAGTAAAAGCTGTTTATTTCGAGATTTTAAGGTTAACTTTGGACGTGAGTGACGTTGTTGAGAACAAAAAAATGTTTGAGTATAGTATTTGTGGGCTCTGTTTTTGCCTATTCGATCTGTATTTAGTTTAAAAATGATGACATTCTTATTTACAACGCTGGTAATCTGTCACAGCAGCGCCCACAGTCTGAGGCTGAGCTGTAGTAAGGCTTGGCTGGTTGAACTCCCAGCGAAGAGTCTAGCAGTAAATACCTTACCGAGCGCTGCTTATTTCAAGATTGAAAATACATGTATAAAAAAGATTGAAAATAGTATACTTACCATTTTTTTAATACTACAGTTAACATTTGAATATAAATATGAATTCATATGAATTCATCCTACCGTATGTCAGAGCAGTGGCGTACCCAGGATTTTTTGAAGGGGGTGGTTTTTAATTCTCTGACAAGCAAAATAAAAAAAAAAGGGTTATCAGTATTTTGGGGGGGGGAGGGTCTTTTTACTCTAAAATTCTCTGTCAAGCAAAAAAAAAAAAAAAAGGGGGTTATCAGTATTTTTTTTTGGGGGGGGGTCTTGAACTCAAAAATTATCTGACAAGCAAAAAAAAAAAAAAAAAAGGGGTTATCAGGAATTCTAAAGGGAGGAGTGTTTTAACTTCAAATAACACCAAACGGGGGGGGGGGGGGGGGGGGTGTTTGAACACCCAAAACACCCCCTAATTGGTACGCGCATGTTCAGAGTAGATTCTACAATACTTGAATTTTAAAACCCGCACTGCCGTAAATGCCTCACAACGTTTCTGATTTCAAGATTGGAAAAAGGTTAGGCCGAATACACCTGTACTCATTTTTTTATTCGATGGTAGATTCATCTTATTTGAGTATATTCTACATCTGTTTTGTTTCTTTTAAATGAAAAAAAATCGTTCCATGAATATTATCCGTTTGAGGGGCAAACATGCTAGGAGCGTTATTCCATTGAAGTCATGGGCGTAGATATAGCGGGCAGGGGGGGGGGGGTATTTGAATGCATCATTCATTTTTTTCCCCCATTGTAGAAAAATAAACTCACATTATAGATAGCACTAGCAGGGGTGAAGGATTGGATGGGTGATGTGGGATTATGCGAATGCATCAATCATTTTTATTTTCTTTGTATTTGCATGGGACCTTTCTATGCCACTGGATGCAGGAGAGTGAGGGCAGGGGCATGATAGGGCCTGCCTTCACCATCCACCATGTCCAACGGCGGATCCAGGAGTTTGTGAGGGAGGGGCCAGCGCCGGATCAATGATTTTGTGATGGCCGGGAGGGGGCCCAATATTCGGAAAATTCATACTTCTGTTTTTTGAATGCTTCTCCTGTGTATTGTAGGATGTGATTGAACGCATGTATTGCTCATACATGTAAGTGTCTGATTGAATTTGAGAATTATAATATGTGTAGGTGAATCTTCACTCGATTATTTATAGAAAATATATAACTACTACCAATTTCTAACTAAAATTGTATTTCTTGCTATAGAATAAGTAATGAGCAACCTCTATGATGACAACAATATTCCATACACAAAATATACATAACTAGGCCATAGTAATTAATTTTACAACTATATTTAAGTTCTAATAATAAAACAATAAGCTAAATGGAAACACTAACATCAAAAGAAACTCTTTTATCTTTATTCCACTCTCTCTCTCTCTTTCTGTTATGTTTATATTCTCTACATCCATTCCTCTCTCTTCCTATCTGTCTACCCCACTCTCTCTCTCTCTCTCTCTCCCTCCCCCTTTATGTCATAATGATAATTGATATCTAACATAAATTATGTACATTACATAACATTATACAATATTTTTAACTGAGTATGTGGGTACGTGGGTAAGTAATTGTGACCATGAGCACGCACGTATGCGTGTGTAAATACGTGTATGCATGTTTCTCTGAGTGAATGCCTGTGTGTATAGAAACATAATTTTGTTTATAATAATATAAGGGTGTACCATTTGAACAAAAGTTTGACAGTTACGTGCATCCATCTAAACGTTGTACTATGTCTGTCCGTCAAACCAAAAAAACACCAATCCGCATGCGGTGCTTGCAATCGACCATTTAAAACTTCCTAGATAGCACTTACATGTATAAGGTTTCAATGAAAAGTCTCACATCCATAGACATTCTATTTTCTCTTTCCATCTCTCTAACTTCCGGTTAATTTTCCCACCTGTTATCTCTCCAACCCCTTCTCCAACCCGCCTCCTCCTCCCCCCTCCCCCCTCTCTGAAATCTTATTACAAAATTTGTAACTATATAAAAAAGAAAAGAAAAGTGTCATGTTTGTTCAGTTATAAATGATGTCTGTGTATCGTCTTTGTATGTGACTGTGGACGGACTCGAAATTAAAGACAAAAAAATTTACCTACAAAAATTACTCAATCTTCATAACCATTTTCGTCTACATTTAGTGATAATTTCATTAACAAAAAAATAATCAATAAACTCACAAGAATGTACACATCGATAGTGAAAATGTTGAATGTGCAATGTAAAAAAAGAACCCGTGGATTTCCACGGGTCCCGCTAGTATTTATTTAATAAGGTAACACATGTATACTTTGTAATAAGAAAATGATGAGTAAGAATGTCATGTATATTTACAATATTATTCTTATTCTTCATCTATATTTTAAGAGAAAAAGACCTATCTTCACATGATTTGAATTCCTTTGATGATGCTTTTAGGTATAAAACTTATCAAAGTTATTTATGAGCATGTTGTCATCCACTAGTCTTTGTCCTGAGAAAGATATTTATGGAAAACTAAAGAAATTCTTTTGTAATAAGCTTTTACATTAAACAAAGAAGGAATACCTGACAAAGTAAGCAATGATGCGCTCTACTCCCAGAGCACCCCCAGTGGTAGAGTTGATGAGTTGTATCGTGTGAGGTGATGGAACAATGACTCCGACGGAGTGGTCAGTATGACTAATGAAACCAACCAAGGAAATAGCCTACAAACACAAAGAAAAACATACAAAAATTCGAAAAATCATCAAATTTATTGATTATTGATATCATTTCATTTTAATAGAAAATCAACACATATGAGTAGATCCTGTTATTTAACAGAATCAAATTATAAAGCCTGCCTGAGAAATCAAGACACAAGTAATTATTATTTAAGGGTGGGTCCACCCTGATATCCAGTTGGGTTTTGAAAGAAGCAGAAAAAATAAAGAAAGTGATCAATGAAAGTTTGAGCAAAATCCAATAAGAAATTAAAAAGTTATGAATTTTTGAAGTTGTGATCAATCAAACACAAATTGGCAACTCCGTGATGTATCTTGCGAGGTCCTATCCCATGTGTATCATTGTTGTTGTCATCAAAAAACCATTTGGATGTAGTCTGCATAATACTATGCTTTATACCAAAACACACTGAATGCTTTTATGTGCTCAATTTTTTTCCCCCAAATCAAAAGTCTGACTCATACATTGTACCAAAAACAACCATTTATATGTAAATGTTAACCTAAACAAAAAAAAGAGAACTATTGGTATGAATGAAAATTTCTATCATATTCCAGCACGTGGAACAAACCTGAATTGATTGCCAAAAGGGTTCTGCATCAGAGAGTGATGAAAGCTCCTGAAAAAATAGAAAGTTAGGGAGATTATGCCATAATATAGAAAATAATATGTGCTTTCAAAAGGTGAAAAGGGAAGTTTATCACATCATGGAATGCATCAAAAGATGTAATCAACAGCAATTTATAATTACATCTCTCAAAAGACAGACATTTTTCCTTCAAGACTAGACACAGCACACTCAAACATTTCTCCAGTCAAAACAGAAACTACATGTAAGTGCTCATTCAGGCCACTTAATAGATCAATAGAATATTTATCTTACCACTGCTAAGTTTGAGAAACAATTTCTGTAGTGAAGTTCTAATCCAGGAGGACATACGCATTCATATGTACCAGGTCCTGTAGTTTCACATTGAGCCTAGAATAACACAAAATAAGAAACTGGGTAAATGGTAGGGGTCATTTAGACAACTTATTTATGTATTGTGTCAGAGGTTTGTATTTGATCTTCCTCTTTTGAAAATGTACTTTTGTGTATATTATAGAATTAATAGTATTACACGGGCATACATGAACATATAAAAGTAACATGTCTATGTATATGGACATTTCAATTGTGTAGTACTTACACAGCTCTCAAACAACAACTTAACAAATACAGCTGCATTTAATATAACAATAATCAAAATGTATAACTATATTTCCAACCTCTCCTCTATCAAACAGAATACTAGAACAGTATCTGATTAATTACATGTACATGTAGTCATATTTTATTGTAACAGTCCATAATACTGATTAAAAAATATGAGAACATCTGCAGTTGTCCCAAAGACATTTTAATGTTTGCAAATTTCCCAAGTGCTTCAGATTCGCGAAAGGTTCATGCGGCAAAATCATTGAATCATAAATGACATACATGTAACACTTTTGCAAATCGTGAGTTTCTTGCTTTGGAAATGGCTGTCATTTACAATTTGCGAAAGTTTCACATCACTGACGTTTCTGGTTTTACAGTATTCGACACTGTGTCTATACACACATTTCCCATGATTGGTTTATGTCATTCTTACCTCAGCATCACAGTCGTGTGGTCTCAAGCAAGCATTGATACGTTCACATGCATAGCCATTACCCTCAAAGCCAAAGTTGCAGACGCACTCGATCTTTAAAAAGAAAAGTTTGGATCATTTAGAATAATCAACTACTCTAAAAGGCGGTATTTGTTCAATATCTGGGATACTGAGTGTTGAAGGAAATCCAGCTATTATTGCTTTATCAAAATACTCTAAAGAGTAAGAAAAATATAATAATTTCTCCTACGAAGTTGGAATTGAAATCTTCCAGTCCGAAATAGTTTTAACATAGGCCCACCATTAACAGTGCTCCTTTAATAATATTTCCAAGGTCCAGTTTTTTCCTGACATCTATCATTCTGAAGATGATGTATTTTGAATCATAGGACATAATGGCATTGTTTCATACATAGTGACCAGTCCTACACACACCTACATACGTACAATTATGTAGATTGTGTCACTGACAGTGCAGACAAAGGTATATGTACAAAAAGCTACCGTTTTCTAAAAACGTTTGAGTAAAATTTTTAAAAAGGAATATTTAAAAATCTATAATAATAGCCTTTGCCTCACTGTACTACCAGCAACGAAATAAAAGTAGATTTTATTGAAATCTTTATACAGCTAAAAAAAAGTTCTTTCATTCTATTTATGTTTCTTTGTATAAATTGTACTATTTGAATATATATCAAATGTCCACAAAATTGATGGAAGAAATAGATATCATATTTGAATTTAATTTGAATAATTTTTCTCCCATTGTTTCCACAATTAAGAGTACTTGTAGGACCAACCATATAAGCTAAATTATCATCTATGCTCTTTAATAGGTTCTTTACGTACAAAATCCAGGGCAAACTGGTGCAGACATGATGCATCGGGATGACATCCTCCATTGTCTGTGAGGCATCGGTCTCTTGGTGTACAGTCTCCTTGTCCTGCATACCCGTCTTTACACCCGCATCTATGCATTCCAGGTCCAATGTAAATACACTCTGCCTGCATGATGGAAGGAAACTGACATGGGTGAGAGGCTTATCCCAACTGATCTCACCCCTTCTTATCCCTATTATTTACCTTCCCCCCCCCCCCCTTCCCTCCTGTCAACCCCCTTTTACTACATTGTTATGAACTAAATGCCTGGGGGCTGCAAGCAAATCAAGCTAAGCTTAGGCTGTAGCCCTTCTGTATCATCACTTTTAATACACTTTTAGTAAACGTTTTAGTCAAGCTATGCTAACTGTACTCATGATTTATTGTCTATACATATAAAATTATGTAAATACATTGTAAAGTATTGTTTTTGTATTAGATGATAACAGTAACCAATAAATACTTCACATATTTCACCAATCTTGGGTGACCTGACAATTGCCCTGGCATCATTTGCTCTTTACTAGTAACAATTTTTGTCCTGCCTTTGTTTCATCTATTCTATAAGGTTAGGACTACAACTGGGTATTTAGGTTATTTCTGACACTAGGTTTAGGGTTAGACATGGTGAATTTTGTCAGGGTTGAAGTTAGATATAAGTCGATTCGTAATTACAATTTGCGCATATGCAGATAAAGGTCATTTGTATCAAGTACAATTGACCTTTATACGCTGTCATTTTGTACGCACCATGATGGTTGCGCAAGTATGAGTTTACATGTTAAATAAGTAGCGCGTCCACCAAAACAGATGCGCGTGCGCGTACAAATTGGGGTCATTTCAGGGTCATTTGTACCATGTACTAATTACAAGCTGGCTTATGGGGTTTTAAGGTTAGTTCTAGTGCTAGGTTCAGGGTTAGACATGGTGATTTATGTCAGGGTAGAAGTTAGGAATAGGGTCAGCTAGTGTAGGACCTTGGAGCCAATGTTGCCAAAGCATGTGTCGTAGAACAACCTTAAGTTGTTCTTGATTGACACAGCTCGGTTCAATCCCTATCACTTTCCCAATGTAACAAGTACATCCTCCTATCCCAGCTACAGTATTTTCCTTTCATTACTTTTCCTTCTCCTCTCTTTTCATTATCTCTCTTTCATTTCCCCTCTTTGCTAATACTGACTTGGCATGAAAATGTTTGATAACCATGAGGCTTCTGTCGCTAGTAAAGAATATGTTATATTTGAATATCACAGGTTTGCAAAGGACATCTTTGCTCTATGCACTATTTCATTATAAAAGAGACTTTGTTACAAGGCTTGCCTATACAGCAGATTTGGATATCAATTTCAATTTCGATATATCCATGCATGGGATATGCAATAATGATTATCTCACCACGGCAGGGTCACACCCACCCTGATCGGGCCCCTGGCAAGGGTTGATGGGAAGGCAGTCTGTTCCGGAACCTGTATAGTGTGTATTGCACACACATCTGAAAAGAAAGACAGAGGAAAATAAAGGAAAGAAAAAGAAAGAGACAATGAAGAATAACAGAACACATCTACTAATAGCTTGATGAATGCACAGTCAATACAATGTCACATATCCAAGTGCATATTTTCCTTGTAACACAAATTATTCTATATCAACTGCAGTCTGGTAGACATACCCACACCTAGGTAAAGTAAATGGGTACTGTCAGCAACTTCATTAGGACAACTAGGCTGAGCTGGGGGAATAATCTAAGCTCTTTGGAAGCACATAGAGACATTGATAAATATATGATATACAATATAAAAGAAGTAAGTATCATTATCATCATTATGAAGGGCAATCTTCTGCATATTCAGATATTCACGCTAGTAAGGCCGCTCACTCTTGTACCCTACAATTCCCAGTCTGGAGAGAATTGCTCAGTATGAAAGATCAACTATCTTTGTTAGAAAATATATTTCACAAATTTATATTAAAGATCTCTTTGCCTTTGCACAATACAACATACAGTCTAAAGACCAATGGAAGGGATTTTTTAAAGTTTTTGGTGATCGCAGAAGAACAATTGCCGCTGCACACTCACAAAAATGGGGCAGAGCAAAATTCCTTTACCTTGGCACACCTTCCTCAATAATACACATGGAATGGGCATGGCACTGGTCCTCCTGGGGCCCACAAGGGGTGGTTTGGAGGTGACAGTCCTCCCCAATATAACCAGGTAAACAGGTGTGTAATTGGCAATGGCCTGTACCCCACGGGCCATTGCTGCACACCCCATGAATGCATGAACATGCTGTTACAAAGAGATTAGACAGAATAGAGAGAGAATGAGAAAAACATACAAACAGACAGAGTAATGTAGACAAATGAAAACAGACAGATAGGGGTAAAGTTACAACAATATACATTCTACGGTGATAAATAACCTAAACTTTGTAAATAAATATTATGTTATGAAAATAATTTTTCCTCATTTTGTAGCTACATGCAGGAATCAAGATACTACTTTGGCAAAAGCCTTTAATGCCCACCTCGATGAAACAAAGCTTTTAAGAATTACTTGTACAAAATGCACCAACTGGATAGTAATTGTTATCAAAATGTTACATTTTTAGCCATTTGGTTGATACAATTCAATGTTAACAACTTATATTACCAAAATCTCATCATGATACACAATAGGAGCATTCTATGTCCAACTACACATTCATAGTGGTGACAATCCAAAAGAGTAAGCAGTTTCTTACTCACACTGATTACAATTCAGGCCATACATTGTGCTGTCTTTACAATCCTGGCATTCTACACCGTTAAAACCTGCATCACAGATACAAGCTCCAGACCCCTCCATTCCATCTTCACACTTCATACGGAAAGAAAATAGAAGCAAAGTAAATAGGAAAGGACAGAACAATAATGATGAACTCTAAAGATGTTTAGATGATTAATTTATGAATATGATATCATGTCCTTCATCTATAAACTGCAAATGAAATAACTATGTGTATTTATTCAATTGATGTAGCATACATCTAGTCTGGAGGGAAAAAAATATATGAATGACTTCAAATGCATGTCAATATATTTATTTCTCCATTCATCCTACCATTTTTACTTCTTGCATTTAATTTATTATATTATGCAATAGCATGCATGACTGGAATCTTATACAAACATGGCTTTACAGTTTATTCATACTTTTGTGCAATAAGGGTTATGGTATTCGTAGATTAACAAAAAATGTTCTTTTTTTAAAGTTTGTATACTACTCACTTGGCCATTACCCCTACACACACTAGGGCATTGAATGCAAGATCGAGTGTAAAAGCCTTCACAACATTCTTGGTTCTGGATTTTAAAAAAGAGAAATAATTGATATGCATGAGAAACAGGCAATTCAGTCATTCTCTCTCTCTCTCTCTCTCTCTCTCTCTCTCTCACTCTCTTTGAAATTATCACAAAAATATTTACACACAGTATAATATGATAGGCTAACATCACAACTGCCACTTATAACCTTCATCTTGTTATGAATATTATACAGTAAAAGCGATTCGATCATTTCCCACGGTTCCCCAGAAAGTCTTTTAACCGGCTTTAGAAGATCATGTTTTCCTTTAACATTCCATTCCCATGGTTTTAATCCTAAGTTATGTCATGGTTCATATACGGAAACTAATCTATAAACTATCTACCTGTCCTTCAGTTAGGTTCTTGAAGCATGTCTCTGTTAACGAGGGTAAAATTTGGAGCAATGTAGCATCGATGATATGAACCACTCCATTGGATGCTGCTATGTCAGGGGTTGTGATGTTGGCAAGCCCTGCCACAGTAATACGACCCTACATTAGAAAAAAAAAGAGAATAAATACATGAAGGAGGTCAAGGAAGGATAATCTTAAGGTCTAGTAGAAACAGAAAAGATACTTTTATAGTAGTAAAATATATATATACATATATACAGAAAGAGAAAGTTGAGTGCTGGTCATGCAAGTACACTGTGAAAGGATCTGTCTCTAAGGTTGATCATGTCTACATTGGAATTGGTGTATACTGTGAGGTTTCCAAATCATCAAAACGATAAGATATTGCCCCAATCTCAAGCACAAGCACAGCACAGCACATAGAAATGGGTATATGGGACTGCACACATGATGTGGCATGAATGTCCGGCCCAAACACTTCAGTCAGCTATTTCTCGTCATATTTTGAATATGACAGTATTTGAAGAGCAAGCCTTTTCAGGGGACTTTTCTACTGTGATGTTCTTCCAAATTGACATAAAAGGAATGAGAAAACTCACAAATTATTTTTCACCTTTCCCAGAAGTCAACCCTCTCTGTAATGAAATAAATACAATGAAGGGCTCCACACTGACAAGGCCCTCTATATTTTTCAGTTTTCACTCTAAATTCTGGCCCAGATTTGCTCCCAAAGTGCAACAGTGATGATAAGCTCATCCTTCTGCCTCTTGTTCATGTATACAATTTTCTTTTCATTTAACTGCATTACCATAACAAGATAAGCAAGCTAAACAATGGAGAGTTTGTGCAATCAGCAGAGCAGTATGGGGTTGCCATAAATAATCTAAGTGATCTACAGATATTCATAATAAACCCTTTAATTTTCTTATATGCTTCTAATCCTGACAAGACTGACTATATTCAACGACAAAAAATTTTATACAACATACAATATAACTTCTGTAAGGCTGTGTATTATATCAGATGTAAAGCATTGTCTATGAGGATATGGACTGATGTCCACACGCAACAGACAGAACTAGCTACAGCAGTATTAAGCTGACAATGATCTATGATACTAGCAACATGTATATACATGTACATGTACTGTGAGTTTCAACTTACATTCTCAGATACTCTTATTTCAAAATGATCGTTCAAATAGCTTTGAACATAACCAGCTTTCATCAAGTCGCGGGTAGACAACTGAAAGAAAATTCAATGCATGTATTGATGACAGGAGATCATTCAGTGCTTCTAACTTCCAACAAAAACATTTCAGTAATCTATTGGAAAATCAGTTTTTTGTTCAGATTTCTCAAATTACTACAAACTAAACAGCAACTGGACAAATAAAAACATAGTATCATGCATGAAACTTTCAGTATTCTTCTCAACATATAGTATGAAATAATGAAAATCATTAACACTTGGAGAGAAAAATTTAATTGTTTAAGTAGGGGTTTATAATTCTAAAAGACATTTTTTGTTTTCATATATGAACCTGTGTTACTTTTTTGTTGTTGTTTATCTATTTGATTTATCTATATCATGCACAGATATTTCCCTTAACTTGATTCTGTCCATTTTTTTTTCCTCTTTTGCTAAGCGCATTGGAGGCCTTTTTCAAAGGTATAATGTGGTACGGTATACAAGAACTGTTTTATTATTAATACTGTCATTATTTCGTTTATATTTAGTTTTGTATTCATCTGGGGAGCGTTTCATCAAGCGTTTTGTCGGTGATTTTTACCGACAAATTTGCTCTCAGCCAATCAGATGCGAGGATTTCAGTAGCTTATAACAGTTGTCGGTAAAAATCACTGACAAAACGCTTGATGAAACGCTCCCCAGATCATACTCTAAAGTTACAGGTTTTCCTTCCAAATGAATAGTAATATAGAAAGAAATCTCTTCCGTTTTCTTTCTGATATGAACATATACCATACAGAAAGCTGACAAACTCATTCTAAACTAGATTTTATGCAATAACTTATCATAATACCGTAGTGTTTTCCAAAATTCTCGTTATTGCCAATATGTCAAAATTACCCGGACATTGGTATCAAGCCCCGTTGAAAATGCACTGTGAGATAGCTTTGTGGCCAAGTCGCTTCAGGTCGATTTAGCATGCGGGTAGGCTAGGTTGGGGAACGTTGAATAGCACGCAATTTTGCATGGTATGCGAGCCGTTTCAGGTGGATCAGCTAGCCGTGGATGTTGGTACCTTTCCCTTCAGCTTTATTTGATCATTAGTATATCGTAAGCAATTTTCTAAATTTTAACTAAAGTGTGGTCAGCTGGAATATGGGGCAATACTACGAATCTGCTCCATAACCTTGTAGGTTTCAGCTGCTTTCACAGCTATTGATTTGAGTTCATGCTTGCGTTTCCCGTTGCAAGGAATCCCTCTTTCTGATAAGAAAGCTTTCAACTGGAGAACCATTATTTTCTTGAAGTTTCAAGAAGGACCTTTGGGACTTCCATTGTGATATCCAGGTAGGCGATATGACTTCAACTATCTTTTTCTTGTTTTTCGTCGCAGCCATCACAAGTTAAAGGAAACTAAACATACACTGTACACTGTCCATACATCTACATATGGTCGCATGGACTACTTCACAGTGCTGCATGCACACTGGAAGTATATAAGTCACAGAAGAGGCACAAAATTTCGGCAAAGAAGCCACATCCGGGCATTTTTAGCGTATTGGCGAGAATTGTTTCAGACTACATCAAATTTACCTGAATTGGAGCCATATGACGATAGGTGAATTGCCTCACAAACTGGAGTAGTAAGAAAAATACAAGAATTAAGATTGCTTGTGAAAAAAAAAAAAATGTGCATTAGGGTTTCCAATTCCTCCGATGTCAAAGCATTTCAAACAATTAAGATTAAATTTTTTACTTTGCGTTATAAATGCTTTTTCATCACAATTTCCTGCTCATTCCCTTCCTCCCTATTTCTCTTTCTCTCTCTCTCTCTCTCTCTCTCTCTCACTTTGACATTCTGCAACACCTCCTCCTTCTCTTCTCTACTTCCCTCTTCTCTTTTCTCTGTAAGTAACTATTACATACATTTTCCCATCTGCTCGTTGAGGAGATAAGCAAAGAACTGATTTCAGGACTCAAACGTAGTAAGGCATCATCTGTGACAGCAAAGAAGGTCGAAGAAACTTCCTCAGATTCCAGGACTGACTGAACTACATTTGACCTCTGTTGATAATAGACACAGAAGGAAAAGATAATTTTTGCTACTTCTCTATAACTGTGAGGGAATTTGAACCTCATCATATAACAAACAATAACGACTGTGACAAAGCATTTCTCTGTTAACACTCTGTGACGTAGTATTTTAATGGAACAGTAGTTTATTTATCTGTATTTGTCTGTTTCCAGTCATGTCAAGTAATAATAGTCTATTATATTGTATGGGACATGTGTCTATTTCAAGGATTTATCTATTGTGCTGAAGATCTCTTCTACTCTTCCTTACAAATCAAACTATGTACTATGTGTAAAGTTCTAACTGTAATAACTCCGTACTTGGTTGGAAGCTCTGTGAATGATAGCATTCAGACAAGTATCCATCACCGTTGAATGAACTATAGTGGTTCTGTATTCAGCACTATGGAATAACTTACCACACCTAACTCCAGTGGAAGTAGTCTTTCGGAAATATTCCAAGAAGTGAAAGTTATTTCCTGGATAAATACATGTATCTTCCCACAGTATTCTAAGAAATTAATGTTTAACTTGTTGCAGTGTATCTAATTTTCACTTTCGACATTCTAGAGAACGTATTTAATTTCGAGGAATAGCCTAAATTCTTCAGAAGATGGTACAGCATCGAAAGAGAAAGACTTATGTCTGTGAGCTGGTATTTTATTGTGCTTGTGTTGAAATACGTACGTATATGAGATGAAGATTTATCTTGAACCTGTAATAAAATCACCTCTTCTCAAAGCTTTAGTCGTTGAAGGCAAAACTATACTTCAACTTGAATTTGTGACA
This sequence comes from Heliocidaris tuberculata, assembly GCA_025618425.1. Taxonomy (NCBI): domain Eukaryota; kingdom Metazoa; phylum Echinodermata; class Echinoidea; order Camarodonta; family Echinometridae; genus Heliocidaris; species Heliocidaris tuberculata. The sequence continues at coordinate 54,138,816 of CM046832.1, read as the reverse complement.
ATGAGGAAGAATAGGTGGACAAACAATTACTCCAGCGACAATTCTTCTAGGCTTTATTTTTTGAAAGACATAGGGCTACAATAAGGGCTACAACTGGACTTCAGGATAGGTTTAAAGGTAATGTAGAGTTTTAGTAAGCCCTCAAAAACTATTCGTCAGATTTCTTGATTTTTGTTGATACACAGCCAGATACTGTGAAGATAACGCCTCCTTAAGTTTAGTATTAAACAAATGAGAGGCAAAAAATAATTTATATACTGGGCCAGGCACGTAAACTCCAAAGAACAGCAGCATGCACTATACACTATACACACATGTGTAAAACCAATGATTATACTACACACAGTGACACACATGCTATCCCTGTGCGAAACCCCAAGCTTGCTGTGCGGGTTACAGTCTGGATGGAAAGTTCCTAGCATACGGCAGTGATCTGGCGCTCCTTACAGATATTTATGCTGAAATTCACCGCAAATGATATACACTGTATGGAATACCAAATCATCTCTTACAAACATCTTTTGATACAAGGAGAAAAACGTGAGACTACATTTTACACGTTTCTTTCAAATGTCCCTTTTGCTACCAATACTGTTCACAAGCTTTAAGGGTTAGGTATAATCTTGGTCCAGGGTTAGTAATTCAGTTAGTGTAGGTACATGTAGGAAAAATGACAGCAGAACATGTGTCATGGAACAAGAAAGATAATAATACCTTCGTGAATTAAAGTAATGACATTCATTTCTTACTTTAATAATTTCTGTGAATGTCCTGAGGTTACTGTAGGTAGAAAGCACATCCAGTAGGGAACCCTGAAATAAAGATACAAGACCACAGTACAGACAGAGCTTTAACTATAAACAATAACATTTGATATGTAATTATTGAAATAATACAATAGAGGTGTCATGGTTTAGTGGATAAATCAGCTGACTGTGGATCACATGGTATGTGGTTCAAATCCCTGTCAAGACACCGTCGTCTGGCAAGACATTAGCCTATATTTGCCACTCTCCACCCAGGTGAAGTAAATAGGTAATCTGTAGGAAGAAATTTCTTGAATGCTGAGCACCTTATCATGGTAGCTCAGCTTACGCCAGGTTAAGAATATGATACTTTGCATTTAAAGCAAAGTAGAGTTTAGAGTACAGTAGCTGCACTATACAAATTACCAGTATCTATTATCATTCAGCATGTAAATATTCAACAAACAGTACTACATTTGTACAATGAAAAAGGACAGGGAGGATCATCTATAAATCAAATTAAATCAAAATCAAACAGAAATCAAATTAAATTAAAATCAAATTGAAATTAAATAGGGCTATTCTGTGCAATGTGTCACTTACGACACAAGTCTTTTATTTGGATTAAGTAAAAGGAGGAGACATGATGGCTTGGTGGTAGAGCAGTGGTCTTGTTACTGGAAGGACCCCTGTTGGAAGGACATGCGCAGTAAGGAACAAAGGTAACCATCGCGATCGGGATTATGTGTATTATTTTCAATGTAGCATTTATGAGATCATTTTACAACTACATAGTGGAGCACAAGAAGAGCATTTGAACATTATTATTAAAAGCATACCAAAAAAAAAATCACACTTTTTGGTAACCCAGGGTACAGCTCCGAAAAAAAAAATAATTCAACAAAATGGCAGATTTTCATTGGGTACTCCAGGGTACCATTTACGTAATCATTTAAAACATTTCTTTATAATCATTACTGCTATTAAAGTCCTTCAGAGAGGACCTACAGCCATCAGTCCCCTGGTTGCTTACTTACAAGCAGTCAAGTAAAATAAACCATAATCCAACCAAATGTTGTACAATAGAAATTTGCACAGAATCGCCCATTAATAAATTGATAGCAGCTGACCTGAACCCTCGTACTGAGACCAGTAGGGGGAAGAAAGACTCTGTCAATGATATGGATGACTCCATTAGATGCTGGTAAATCACTGTGTATCACCCTTGCGGCCTCTCCACTGCCCTCTAGACCTATGGTAAGGTTGGTGGTACCCTGTCATGTAGCAAGACATACAAGAAAATTGAAGAAAATTGCTTGGAGAGCTTCAAAATTCAATGATTTAAAAAAAATAATAAATATATATATATATATATATATATATATATATATATATATATATATATTCACTTCAATTCATTTATTCAATTCATTTCTTTCATTCTCCATAAAAAATGCACAAACAATTATGATACATGATACATGAGATAAAAATTGTGACATAAAACAAATGTACATCATTAATATGATAACATGATGTACATTATAAAACACAATTAAACGAGATACATTTTATGGCAATGGGCAGGGGGGGGTCAATAAAAGGAGCATTTAGCCTTATAAAACGTTGACCCCTTTAATAGGTAAATCAAAAAGCAAGTAAATCGGATACACAAAAAAATCACACAGAAAGAAAGATATGTATATATTGGCCCATTCAAAAAGTTTTTATTGACTTCCAATGGTAAGGAATAACACAAAAGGATTTACTACACAATCAATAGTTAATCTTAGTCAGGAGGTAATGCATTGACAAAATTTATTCTGGAGATTGCAATCAACCTTTTTATCTGAAGTCATAAGTTTAATTCTATGGACTTCAGTTTAATACTCCAACGATGCAACAATGTATCCACATCCACATATATTCAAGAAATCCAAAGTAACAATGTAATGGCAATGAACTAATGAATTTCATTAATTTGCATGTAGCATTGTAAGTGAAAATTAATATATTTTGGAGTGTAGAAAGGGCATCATGTACATCTGCAGGATATAACTTCCATGGGAATTTTACATCTTTAATTAAAGAAACAGTAATGTTGAAACTAACACAACAGTATTTTTAAGCCTTACAGCCATAGGGGATGCAAGCTGCCCAAACTTTGATATACTACAAAGTTGGGTTTTTTTACAGAGATTCATTGTGTTTCTTCTTGAACATCAAAATTGGTTTAAAGAATGGTGAATCATGGGATAATATCGAAACCAACAATTAAATCAAAGTGACTGAAAACTTGTCCCACAAAATGGTACTGGGGACAAATGTTTGTAAATTTGGTAGCACCTTAAAGTGTGCATTCATCTCCTTTCAATTAATCACATTTATTTCATTTTTGCACTTACACAATGTATATATACAGTGTATATATATATATATTTAGTGCACTCAGCACCATACACAGTTGCTTAATTGAATTATAAAAAGTCAATATTCCTAGCTGGGAATCCCCAATCCACTCCTTCCTTAACAAAAACACATCTCTCACCTGACCAACAATGATTTTTTGCCCTGCTAGGGTATAAATGCCGTTGATTCTCTTGAGTGCATAGCTGTCCACATAGCCAGGTACAATGTGCAGTTTGGCCACGGTTTCCAGGAAAACATCTGCTCTGTCATCACTTCCTGTGAAAAGGCCAGCTTTTAGTTGTGCAGCAAACTGTGTGTATTATGTTACAAAAATAACCAATTCATAATAATGATGCTATAAATAGTCCAACTACAAATACTGACCAATGGGAGGGAAAAAATGTAATCAACTTCTTTTACAATATCTTACTTTGTCCCTGTTTTTTTTTTTTTCTTGTGTTTCACAGGACTAAATGCATGAATGTACTTTGTACAATTTAAACAATTTATTAAAAAAATAGTTGGACATTTAATAAGCAGTTTTCATAATAATCAACAACTCCAGTCAATTTTACATGATCCTCAGTCTGCATACTAGAATCTGGTTTGGCAGCTCCTAAATCCTCCCATGCCTTGAGGCTTCACAAATGCTGAACAAAACTTGATTTACTCATTGCTATAGCATTAAACCTGGCTTTTGACATAAACTATCTAGTGAATCATGTTTTGTAATGCTCTTGAAGTGATGTAGCATATGAGAGTCACTGTGTTCTAAAAACATACAGGGTCTGTATCATACCTCTGAGTTAACAAACTGAGGAGCTTCATCAACAGGTAGAAAGACAGTATAGAAGACATCTCTATCTTTCAGCCATCGGTGCATTAACGATGCCTCTAGGAGCAGCAGAACGTGTGTGAGCCTTCCTTCTAGGTCTCCCCCTTCTCCATTCAAGTGTTCCAGTCTCTGAAAGCAATCAATGAATTGGAACATGAAGAGCAGAGAGGAAGATTTGATGATGACACAGCATTTGCTCCAGCAACAATTCGAGGGCTCAACAATAAATAAAAACTATTTAGCAGCTAGAGGGCATCCACTAATATTTATCAAAAGCTTGCTTTTGATTGGTTGACGCATACTGCAGGAGCAGTGGGTCCAGCTTTCGGTTGTGTTGTCCACTTCCGGTCTTTTCGCTTACAGTATCAAGTTTTGTCAATATTTCTTCTCATTTCATCCATCATAATGGACAGTTCTGAGAACAAAGAAGTTTAGAAGATGAATGTTCCACAACTTTGATCCTAAGTTCTTAACACAGAGAGGCGTAACATGCAATGGTAAATGAAAAGTGGAGTCCTGTACGTATCAACAGCCGCGGCTAAGTACAACAAACTCTTATTTTCCCCCAACCAGAACATCGTTGCTTTGCAACATACACACAAAACACTTTCATTTGAATTAAGTCAATGTTCAAGTCAATTTCAACATCGTTTTAGACCTGATCTTCGCTAAGACACATCAGCTGATCAATAGGAAAACTCATAATGCACGCCAGCACCAGAAGTAGGCGTCCCAACAAATGTAATGTGGCGCCACTATCGTCAAATGTCTTATAGCTATTGCTGATCCCTCGAATGGCTCCAGATTTTATATCATCAAAGATAGAAGGTGAGGGTTAGGGTTGCATTTGGGTTTTAGGTTTAGGTTCAGTGCTAGGGTGAGGTATAGTGCTGGACCAAGGGTGACGTTAGGAATTCTGTTAGTGCAGGATATGACTGCAGAGCAATAGTCAACAGAGCATGTGTCGTAGCACTGACTTGGTCTCTAAAACATTGGTTCCAAGAACAAGACTATTATTGCTGGATAGAAATCACAACTGGGCGTTGTGGCGTGCGCCTGTAATCCAGCTAACAGTGGAAATTCTAAACTGATTCAGCGGACCCAGGTTCGAGACTGAGTCACGTCTTTCAGATGGTGATGTTAAAGGTCAGTCCCCAGACGTAAATAATCAAAACTGATTGATACGCGTCTGTTAAAACCCAATTACACACACACACACACACACACACAAATACACCTCTCAAATTGTGTAATAAATCAATACTTGTCTCAAACTCTGGACAGATGCCTTAAAGGTCATGTAAAGTTTTGGTAAGCCCTCAAAAACTGTTCGTCAGATTTCTTCAATTTTTGCCGATAAATAGCAAGATACTAGCAATACTACGACACTGTGAAGATTTCGCCTCCTAAAGTTTAATATTAAACAAATAAGAGGCAAAAACTAATTTATGTGCCGGGACAGGCACGTAAAATCCCAACAAAGGCAGCATGTGCTATACACTGTAAACACACGTGTAAAACCAATGATGAGTAGCAACACACAGTGCACACACGCTGTCTCTATGCGAAGCCCCAAGACTGCTGTGCGGGGAGCCGTCAGGGTGGACGGGTCCTAGCATAATGGCAGTGATCAAGCATTCCTTACAGATATTTATACTGAAATTCACCAGAAATCATAGATGGAATACCAAATGATCTCTTATAGACATCTTTTGATACAAGGAGAACAACATGAGACTATATTTAACATGTTTCTTTCCAATTTCCTTTTTGCTACCAATACTGTACATGAGCTTTAATGATAAGCTTTGAACTGAAGTTTCCTTGTTTCAATGAATTCTTTAAAGGGGGCATGTCAACTTCTGTCAATAGTTGTGAATATTCTAAACAAATTTAGAATCACTTCTTCAGCCTGCTGTCAGTTTAGCATTACACAACTTAATTCTATCAAATAATCTGTAAGTGCGACTGATATCAGTAACATTACATTTACAATGTCACATTAAAAAGAAAAACATAACTTCAAAACATAAATATACAATGTACAAACTGTGCAGGGAGTATGGAATCATTGCACCCCAGTTTAAAATTGGGGCCAACAAATATACCATACTATAATAATACCTACCTAGGTTTTCTGGCCATTTTTAATTCTTTTTTTAAATTTTAGGATAGTAAACTGTAGTCTCTAGCCATTTTGCCAGCATTCATTCTCCATTTTGTGGCCATTTGGCAATTCAAAACAGCACCTGTGTATGCTATTGTTCATAATATTATGAAAACAAAGAAAAGAGACACAAAACAGCCTTAAGTAGCTTAGCGAAATCTAGTGACACGAAAAGAATGCAAAAGGTAATAGGTGGTGATGTCAGTGAATCAAAAGTTGTTATTTGACATATCTGAATGACAAAGTTGTTAATATTAAACCTAATCAAAGGAGTAGAGGTACTTATCGGTTCCTTGTCCAAATGATGTGGTGCTACCTCTATGTCATTAAATTATGTTTTTCAACAATTATGCATTGTGCATTTCAGACACGTCTTTTCATGCCATTTTGTTGCGTTAAGCTTACCGTAGCTTACTGCAGTCTAGGCTATTAGCTATCTCACCTCCATAACACTCCCATAGCACACCAGACCATTGCCAACATAGCCTGAGTTACACTGGCAAACCACTTGCCCTGGGCTAGTAGTGCACTCTACACCAGTTGCACAGGATCTCAGGGAAGTGTTGTAGCGACAATCGTCACGCAGACATCTCCCTTGGAAGTCAGTGTATCCAGACCTGCATTCACAATGGTACTAGAACACATACACAAAGAGAAAAACTGGAATGAATAATACTGCTTGGATTCCAAGTTATTGATTCTTTACACTTCGATTTCTTAACAATTTTCAGTTCCATCGAATAAAGATAGATATTTGTATCAATCATAAGATTGTACACAAATACTGAAAGGAAAATTTGATCATTTACCAGTTTCTCTATTGTTGTTTGACTCACTTCCTTTCTTAAGAAATGACACAGAAAGTATTGTTTATAGAAGAATAATAAATGAAAGGAAGCTTCAGAAATTCTTAGATGAATTACATGTACAGTGTACTGACTGGGACATCAATCACTATAATCATGATAATGTTGAGGTTACATATAATTCATTTCTAACAAAATTTCAAGTGATTGTATGACAAAAACTTTCCATGGAACAATGTAAACATCTTAAAAATAATATGAGAAAACCTTGGTTAAACAACAACTTGAAAGATCTTTGTACAAAACAAAGGCATTTACATATTAAGCAATATGTTTTAAATCCAACTTTGAATAATAAGCTGAAATATACCAAGTTTCGGAATTTATTAAATTCTAAACTGAAAAATGCTAAATCTATGTATTACTATTACATGTACTTCAACAAATTCGACAGAGTGAAAAATAACATGACTAACACGTGGAAACTAATAAATACAGTTCTTAGAAGAAACACAAAAAAAACTAATATTTCAAGTCTCAAAGTCAGCAGTGAAACATTAACGGATAACATACAAATGGCAAATGCGCTCAATGACTACTTTTCAACTATTGGGAAACAATTAATAGATAAACAAGGAATAGACTATGATGTTAGTGATAATGATTTTCGATTTTACTTGAAGAAACCTAATTTATCTTCAATATATTTCAAGCCTATCACATGTAGCGAAATTATTGAAATTCTAAAACAATTGAAAAACAATACAAGTCCCGGTTTTGATTCCATTTCTGTGCAAGTGCTCAAACAAGCGATTTATTTCATTGTTTCTCCATTGTGTGATATTTTAACCCTAAAAGGGCTGGGGGTGGAATCCACCCCCCTAGATGTTTCTCGCGATATGTCTGCAACGCGCAAAGCAGTCGCCGCAGCGTTTCATGACTTTTTTCTTTCGAATCTCACGCATCTTTTGAGACCAAATTCGCTATGTCCGGGCATGCGGTTCCGAAGTTACTCAACATTTCGTACTTGCACGTCAGACCAAGAATTGCTCAAAAACATGATTTTGTGTATAATTTCAATACAAAATGTGTTTTCAGCCAAAATTTAGAAATCTATGAATATTTTTACATTTACTGATTAAAATTAATTTATTTTATGCTGTTTATGATCACGAAAGTGTCCCCAACAAATTTCATCCAAAAAACAATAAAAAACAAAAGGTTAAAAAAACAAAGAAATTTTAAATACAATAAAATACATAAGAAATCAATTTTGATACCCAATTTTTTTCAAGTATATTTGCTAAGAATACTGGAAAGAGTGTCTAGACGAAAAATTAGCATTTTTTTAGCTTTATTTAATGATTTAGAGCAAAATTTTGATTTCATGCATAAATTAGCATAATTAATTAATGTGGAAATTTTTTGGAGCATTTAACTACACAGTTTTGTAGATTATGTTGTGGACGACGTGCATGCCGATTTTCGGCGCGATCGCGCGGTCAACGGTCGAGATCTCAGGGGGGGGGGTGGATTCCACCCCCCCCCCCCCCACGGCTGTGGCATGGCCAAAATATCCCAGCCCTTTTAGGGTTAAATTTTAGTATACAGCAAGGAGTAGTCCCAGGTAATATGAAAATATCTAAAGTGACACCCACACATAAGAAAGGCGATAGGGAAAACATGAATAATTATCGACCCATCGCAGTACTCTCTGTTTTTAGTATTATTCTTGAAAGATGCATTTATAACAGAGTGATCTCATTTTTTAACAAAAATCATGTACTATCTCAAAGTCAGTATGGATTTAGAAATGGGCACTCCACATCCTCTGTAATATTACAAGTAGTTCAGAATATCAACAAATCAATCAATAAAAATAATAAATTTCTGTATTTATTGATCTGACCAAAGCTTTTGATAATTGACCATAATATTTTAATTTACAAACTACCACATTATGGTATTAGAGGTAATTTGTTACAGTGGTTTATTGATTATTTGTGTAATCGACAACAGTATGTTCATTTAAATGGAAATATGTCACATCAAGTGACAGTAGGATGTGGAGTGCCCCAGGGATTAATACTTGGTCCGCTTTTATTTTCAATTTACATTAATGATATTCATTACAGTTCTGATATACTTAAATATATATTATTTGTGGACAACACATCTGTCTACTTAACAGGAAATGATACTGACAATCTTATAACTACCATGAATGTACAGTTGGAATACATGGATGAAAGTAAACCAAATGATCTTGAATGTTGAAAAAACAAAATATATATTTGGTACCCTCAAATACATGTATGTAAATATATCAGTTAATCACAGGCCATTGTTATTTAGAAATAACCCAATCCAATGTGTTAAAGAATTTAACTTTCTAGGGGTTACAATAAATGAAAAAACTTACATGGAATTCACATATTTCAAAATTGAGTAATAAACTTGCAAAAAGCATAGGTGTACTCAATAAATTTAGCTTTTTATCACAAGATGTCCTCAAGGTCTTATACCATTCTTTTAGTTACATCGTATTTAAGTTACTGCATCGTGGTTTGGGGGTTTGCTTGTAAAAGCAATTTAAGCTGCTTACATGTCATACAGAAAAAAGCTATTCGTATTGCAACTCACTCTAATTATCTGTCTTCTACTAAACCTTTGTTCAAAAAAACTAATACTTTACCAATTTATGAAATGTGTCAATACAATGTTGCTATTTTTATGTACAGTTGTTTTAATAACTTGCTTCCCAAGTCATTTGAATCATTATTTTTACTCAATAGAGACGTACATACACACAATATCCGAAATAAAAATAAGTTTCATCCACCTTTGATGCGGAAACAGGTAGCAAAATCATCAGTATTTTATGAAGGTCCATTATTATGGAACAGCTTACCTGATTCCATAAGACAAAGAAAATCTTTAAACCAGTTTAAGAGAAGATACAAAACAATTACTATTAGAAAAAATGTAACGTAATGACCAACTCCTAACTTGCTTATTTTATCATTCTACCAATCCCTTTTCTTGCTTTCCTTTCCTCTTTCTTTTTCTTTCTTTGTAGTTAATTTGTAATTAGTATGGATTTGATATTTGCTTATTATATGCATTGTAAAAGAGTTTTTTTTTGTAATTCTTTTTCTTACAGTAGGACTGTAGGAGTCACTCTTGACAAGCCCTTGGCTTATAGTGACTCCCCCACATTATGTACAATATTTGAATATTATGTATCATGTGTTCTTTTTATGTGGAAATAAATAAATAAAATAAATAATCAATCAAACATTAATCATAGCGAGGTCCTTTCCAATTTCCCCTGTACTACAAAAATTATAGATTTCTATTTTATCTCAAGAAAATAAATATTATATCATACATGCACCCTAGCTATAATTACTGTAAATATGATTTACAGAAAAAATGCATGAAATAAATATATTCCTTCCTGATCAACTAAAAAAAACATGAACATTTATGAAATTTTCTATACTTAGCAAAGGGGAGTGGACATCGGAAAATACCTCAAAGAATAGCCAATTTGTACATTTGGTTGATTACAACTTCAAAAAATTATAAGTTTCTTATTTCTCATCGGATTTTGCTCAAACTTTCACTAATCTGTTTCTCATATTTTCTGCTTTTAAATCAAAGAATCACCACTTTTTACCAGCGTGGACTTCCCCTTTAATAATTCACAAAATTTTCTGATTTTTCAGTCTACAAAAATTTACATTTCTAAAAATTGAACAGTTGAAAAAGACTTTTTACTGCATTAAAATTATTCCTTGGCCTAATTTAATTTCTTTATCTTTGCTGCCACTTATACATCACCTGGTTTGGACCATCATGTACACAGAGAGAAGTATTGGCAGGACAGTGATGAGAGTTCTTCAGGCAAGGGTTGATGGGATAGCATTCCACACCATCACCATGATATCCGTGACGACATTGACAAAAGGTTTGATCCCATGAAAGTGACTCACACACAGCATCAACATGACAGTCATAATCAGTACTGCACATTTGTTTTTCTAAAGAAAAAAAAAATCAAGATACTATATTTTAAGACTGCAATTTTGATGACATACCATACTGACAAATGTCTGATATACATGTATTGTGCACATATAATATGTCAAATGCAGCTGCAAAAATATTTAATCTGGTAGGAAACATATCAGAATGTACAATTGTAATTGCAATGTATTTAACAGGAAAGTGACAACAAAATACCATCCTTTTTTAATTGAATTTTTAAAAAATCAACAATTCTGTACAGATTTATTATTTTCATGGATGATAAACATCATTATTATTATTATTATTGTTATCATTATTATTATGATTATTATTATGATTATTATTATTATTATTGTTGTTGTTGTTCTTATTAATATTATTATTATTATCATTATTAACATTAAACATTATCATCATTATAATTATCAGTATTAATATTGATATAAATATCAATATCACTGTGATTATTATTGTTATAAGTAGTATTATCATTATTTCTATCACTAATATCATCATCATTATCATAAAGCCTACCTGGACAAGAATCACCACTACAGATTTCACAAGCTGTGCCAGTATACCCATCATGGCAGAAGCAGCTTCCTGTTCCGTTCCTTCCATCAGCACATCGTCCATGGGATGAGCAAGGGTTTCCTGAACCACCAGGACATTCTATGAAGTCAATCAATTCACATAAATTGTTTCAAAATTTTTTTTTTTTTAATTAAATCGTGAAAATAAACTACTATTTTGTTTAGATAGCAAGTGCCGGAATTCATAAAATGAAAATATAGTAGTCCACCACTCAATCAATGAGAGCAATGCTTTGGTGTCTTCTTTTCAACTCCATAGACTTTACATGAGAGCGTTTGCCTCATCACTTTAAAATCAGATAAAGGTGGGGACTGTCATCTCTTAGTGCATAAATCATTCTCAGTCTTAGGACCATTGCTTGAAATGGGATGTCTATAAAAGTGCTAAAATATCTGACATGATGTACTAAAGGGCAATCTAACCTTGGTAAAAAGCTGATTTGTGTGAAAGGAGAAAAATGAGAGAAACAGGATGGTGAAAGTTTTAAAGAAATCAGTCAAATAATAAGAATTCAAAGTAATGAATGTTTGAAAAATGAGATCACTACATCTATACGAATCTCAAACTGTGACGTATTCACAGTCAACTCTCCCATTTGGCATACACACCCAAATATCATTAAATTCCGGTTTTCTCCTGAGCACCTTTTCCCTCTGGGCAGTACTCAAAATATGTTGTAGATATAATAATGTAGTATTTTGAGATAGATCCTCCAAAAAGAAAAAAAAATCCTACTGAGTTATACATTTGGAAAAAATGACATTTTAGTCATTTTGTGTGTTGCAGTGAATGGGAAAGTTGACCGCCACTACATCACACTGACCACACCCATTCAGCAAATTAAAATTCCCTTATGTAGAGTGATTACAACCTTTTTAAATAATCATAACTTTCTTATTGCTTGTCCGATTTCATTCAGATTTTCACCAATCTGCTTTCACAAAAATCAAATTATTACAAAGGTTGGATTTCCCTTTATTTGCCAGGAGAGAAAGAACTAAGAATTGCTAATCTGTTTAAGATTACTTTAAGATACTTATAAAAAAGGGAAAAAACTTTTTGTAAGTACCTCGCCAATACAGAGGAATTTAACGCATCAGATTTGAGTTACAATATGAACGTTTCATCTTTATTAGAAACCTAGGCTGAACATAGCCGACCAACAACATGAACATAACTTGTGCCACGAACGGGCGCCTAACTGTGCTACACATATATGCCTAACTATAATACACATATAATGGCGTGATTACTTTTCTTTCTGTCTTTTTGGAATCATATGAATAATTATACATGTACAGTGTACAGAACACTACATACATGTAATCCCAAGAAAATACATTATGGCTTTAGCATAACCAAACGGGACTAAGCATAAAAATACATGTACATAGTTCTTTTAAAGCATCAGTAGAAAACAGAATAAGTTTCTCCCAGTGTGTATAAAACAGATCTCATATGAAAATAAAACAATTGTGTAGTACATACAATGTAGTTTCTGAGCCAGAACATGAGAGAATAATAAAACATAAAAGTTTCTATATGAAAGCTTACTGTATGTATCACGAAACTACACCTTATATGCTTGACTGAAAAACGATTAAGACTCAAGCTACCTTTACAAGGATACTCAATATCACCAAGAACATTGAAAAAAAAAGGTCAATTTACTTTCAATATCCAATTAACTTGGAAAAGTTGCATGGTTTGCAAAAACTGCAGATACAGGACATGTATATGTGTAGTACTATGCAAATGACATACTCATAAAATTTTTGAAAACAACAACCAATGTGGATTTAAAATAATATATACACACATACAGAGTTCTCATACAATTGCTTTTACAAATTGTCATCAATATACAATCCAATGCTGAATCTACTACACCCAAGTAACGGTGTGTTCCCACTGCATAATAGAACATAGTACAAGTACATGCAACACATGTATCTCATAACCTCATAACATACATGTATAAACCTGGCCTTTTTAACTTTCAACTTCTTCTTTCCTATCAGTACCAAATTGCCTTGTTCACCTGTCTTGTTCTTATATGCAATTCAGCAAGTGTCCATCTTATTACAGCAATCAATACATTACAACTACTCTTCCTTTGTAACCTGTGTCATACATTAACATTTATTCACATCTTCGTCACTGACTTTTCTATCACTACATTCCCACTTCCTTTCCATCTCTGCCTCTGAGATAAAAAACAAACTTATTCATACACCATATAAAAATATCAGCACAAGAATGCATCGTATGAGATACAGAGAAAAACAACATCAATAAAAGCAATAATTGCAGTGTATAATACGAAAACTGGGTTGTGAGAAATGACAGGATAAACAAAACAACTTATGACCACCTAACCACATGAGTAATAAAACAACCTTGTCATAAAATAGGAAATTTGGAACAATAAAATCCAACGATGGATAGAGAATGGACTTAGGGGCACAACCTGCAAAGTAAAAAAAGGCCAGTAGGAGCTTCTACTGCACAAACAATAATTTCGTACAAAAGGATGACATAATATTATGGCAATCTACAGATAAAGACAAAGCTCGGATGAGCAATGAAACTAAGAAGTGACAACAGTTCCAGCAATATAAAAAATTGATCTGGTGGAACAGGGGATGGGAAACCCACGTCAGAGTCATCTTGTTCATTAGGTTTAGCCAAGCTAGGATGAGGCATCATAACACTACAGCGTCGGTGGTCATTCACATCCCGAGGATGACATGGAGGAGGAGCTTGCAAGTCTACAAGTACATGCAAAGTAGAGATGGCCAGGGCCAAGGTGGAGACGGTGGTTAAATCTTGGTCACTGCTAGGCGTGTCTGGGGGGCGACCGAGAGGAGCTTGGGCCTCCTCACACAGCAGATAGGCCCTGTAGCTATGAACCATGACAGGAGCGAAGGTAGCATCATCAACCTGCTTGCAACTCGGGGCATCTGGGGAATGGCCTGGAGGAGCCTGGGCCTCCTCGTGCTGGAGATGGATCCCGTCAATGTGCCGAATGGTGTCAACCACGGGAGGGGGTGAGCTGATGTCGCAAACCACTCGGAAGTTGAAGAGGTGATGACTGTCTGGAGGACGGCCTAGAGGAGCATGGGCCTCCTCACACTGAAGATGAGCTATGTCGCTACCATCCAAGATAGTGGTGGAGGTAGTATTATCAACCTGATGGTAGCCGGGGGTAAGAGGCGGACGGCCTAAAGAAGCTTGGGCCTTCTCTCTGTGGTGGTGAAGTTCCGCATGATGACAAGGATCAGAGATGGTGGTGGCATGGATCTGGTCCATGGGCTGATTGTCTGGGCTAGGGCAATGCTTGTTGCCTTTCGTGATGGTCTTCAGCGTTATGCCAGGGTACGAAGTGTCGAGTGGACAAATGAGCAGTGTCAGCTGATGTGGTGATGACTGACCTGACCAGACTCGAGATGTAGCCAGGATACCATTGCGACCATCGTCTAAGATGGCGGTAGACTCATAAGAGGAGTGATCGGGGTAAGCCGAGGATGATGTATTGATAGCGTGATCGGAATTGAGGAGAGCATGCGCATATCGAGTGTAAACGCGCCGAGTAAGTGCATGCTGAGGACGCAGCAAATCAAATGAATCAGGTGGCTCTGTAAGGGGAGGACTAGATGATACAAGATCTCTTGGCGATTCATGATCGCACCCATGAACAACTTCAAAGTCTCCACTAGTACTAGTCTCATCTTTCTCTGATGAGCCAACGAAGCAGCTATGGCTGCCAACATCTACAGACTCGATCAAATTAACCATTGACAGGCCGGCACCTGTCAATTCAACATCGGAAGAGGAGACATGCCCCAGTCCATTCAAGAGTGCACCAGCATGGATAGTCGCAATGCAACCAGAAACCTCATCTGACTTCATTGAGCAAGCAACATCATCGGCACCGGGGAAAGTCGGCCAAATCACTGTCATTGTGGAACTCAACCACAGATAAATCATCACTAAACCGACAGAGCTCTTGACCATCATAAAAATCGCACAAAGCAGCCGAATCACTCTCATCTACATAACTCTCTAGTTTAGTTTGACGTTCACTCTCAACATACAACACACCTCCTTCGTATACTCTGAACTCAATATCAGACTCACCATCGACATCATAGTCATACTCATCGTCGACATCACACTCATCATCAACATCTAGACTGAAACCAAAATGAAGACAAATGAGATCCCAAATGTGTGTTAGGGATGTTGAGGTATTAACAATAGAACTCCTAGAAATGACTGGGCAGTAGCGTGAAATCTGCCCCAGCATCAACTCCAACAATACGATTTTCTGTGCAGCAGTCTTGCTGCCAAAAAGGTCTGACAAATCATCAACAAAACCCTGCAAAGGGCCTTTCTTCGACTTTCTTTTCCATACAAGATCTTTTACAAGGAAAGGAGCAAATTCTGAATAAGAATTCAGAGAAATAAGGAGATTTTGTCTCCACTGACTGAAGGAGTCGAATGTCTCGTCCTTCGTTAGGTACCACTGCGCGGGCGCTACCGCAGATAGTGCCATCATATCGGTTCTATACGTGGGACTATCAGAAGTGTTAACTGTGTGTTGTAACACTTGATGTTCGTGATGAACAGCCAGTTCAAGTTGTAAAAATCGTTTACAGCTACGTACTTAACTGTCGATGCGGTAGCCCAGTATGTGGCCTAAAATTCTTGCTTGATGAGT
This sequence comes from Heliocidaris tuberculata, assembly GCA_025618425.1. Classification (NCBI taxonomy): domain Eukaryota; kingdom Metazoa; phylum Echinodermata; class Echinoidea; order Camarodonta; family Echinometridae; genus Heliocidaris; species Heliocidaris tuberculata. The sequence goes on along the minus strand of CM046832.1, from coordinate 54,122,501 downwards.
GGGAAACGATCCGAGCGCTGCCACCACACCAATACAGAGGAATTTAACGCATCAGATTTGAGTTACAATATGAACGTTTCATCTTTATTAGAAACCTAGGCTGAATATAGCCGACCAACAACATGAACATAACTTGTGCCACGAACGGGCGCCTAACTGTGCTACACATATATGCCTAACTATAATACACATATAATGGCACCTGTTATCAGGTTATGGTCCTCAATACCTGTTCTACTTTTTTGTCCATGAGATTCACATTGATTCAAATTCAAGATTCAAGATTCATTTATTTCACTCAAACTGATAACAGTGCATAAACATGCATAGATGGACAAAAGATAAAACAAAATTGATCCAGAAAGTAACTATTAAAGGGCAATCCAACCTTGGTAATAAGATGATATGTGTGAAAGCAGAAAAATAAGAAAAACAGGAAGGTGAAAGTTTGAAAGAAATTGGACAAGGACTAAGAAAGTTATGGATGTTTGAAAAATGAGATCACTACATCTATGCGAATCTCAAATTGGCAATTTGGTGAGTCAATTGTGACATTTTTGACTCTCCCATTTGTCGTACACAAAAATATCATAGATTTGTGGTTTTCTTCAAGGCGCTTTTACCCTCGGGGCTTTACTCAAAATATATTGGAGATAGCATATTGTTATATTATAGGTCTTCATGAACAAAAAGATCCTACTGAGTAATGCATTTTGAAAAAAAGTGACATTTTAGTCATTTTGTGTGTTAGAGCGAATGAGGGAGTTGTCCACAGCTACATCACAGTGACATAACCTATTCGGCCAATTTGAAATTCCCATAAGCATAGTGATTACAACTTTCAAAAATTCATAACTTTCTTATTGCTTGTCCAATTTCGTTCAAACTTTCACCAATCTGCTTCTCTGATTTTTCCTCTTTCTTTCAAAGCAACTTTCTATTAAGGTTGGATTCCCCTTTAACTAGATCCAAATCTATAGATCGACTACAAGTTAAAATAAAAGCAAAAATGTTATGCCAGGGGTCAATTAAGTTGGAAAATAAGCAGGATAAGTTGGAAATTTGGTTGGAAATTTGGAAATCTTAAGTAAAGTATGAAATAATTTTTAACAATAACATAATGAAAAGAATTTTTAACAATAACATAATGAAAAGCAACAAACCAATTAAGATAAGTACCTGAACAGAGAGCTCCCCAATAACCTGGACAGCATTCTCTCAAAGTCAAAGTCCTTTCTGTATCGACACACTCAAAGTTGCATCCCTCAAAAGCAAACACAGCACTTTCAAAGATACATCCTCGAACTGCATCACCGACTGGTCGACTGTGGAGAGGACATGCTTTTTCCCTAATGTCTGTACTTACTGCACACATTAAGCACGATGAATTAAATGAGTTCAATTCTGAACTGTCACTGTCCGTGAGCTTTGAGCACACGTTCAAACTTTCCGCTGTTGATACTGACCCACTTGTTGGTGAACGCGTGTCGCGCTGAATTACGGCGGGGTTGGCATCGACTGTCCGCTGACGACGTGAAAGTGTGGTTCCTGATGAAAACGAAGCTTGCTGATTAACGGGAAAGAATAGTACTATGAAAATAAAATAATCAATAAATAATTTGATTGCTCCATTCCGATCCATGGTAGCAATTAATGCTAATATAGCTATAATCTGTGCGAACGATGAATAGTCATGGCCTGGAGACAGCACCAGTAATAATTTATCGAACAGCTCACACCTATGGCTAGCTAGCTCACACCGGCACCCTCGATCTCGATTTAGTTCAATTTTCGTAGGAAAAAAAACAATGAGGGAATTTCCACTATTTAAGGGGCGGGGTACCGGCTGAGATGGGCGGAGCTAGCTGCATGAGGTCGAGGAGAGAGGACATGAGATACTTCTAAAAGAGGGACAGCACTGACGTATGGGAGGGGGGGGGGGGGGCTTGGGGTACGTTGCAGCCCCAATAAAAGTTCCAAGACAAACAAAAAAGAAAAAAGGAAAGGAAAAAAGAAAAGTAAGGAGAAGGAAAGAAAGAAAAGAAAGGGGATAAAGAAAGAAAGAAAGAAAGAAAGAAAGATAAAAATGAGAAAAGACATTCATTTTATATACCCCTGGCTTTTAGACAAATGTATTTTTTAGATTACAGTAGTACGTCATTTCTAACGTATAAATGGCTGAATATTTTTAGTAGAGTCCCCTTGGCTATATGCATCTTTTGTATGCAAGGTAGGTATATATATTTTTTATGGCAGTTTTCTTATTATAGGAGGGGAATTTTCCTCTTATACCCAATCCAGCCCCAGTATGTTCCGCACACTATCATGAAATTTCTTTCGAAACTGAGGGAAGTAAATAATTATAATAAAACATCACACTCAGGCTAAGAAGGGCTGAATGCAAACTTTCACTATTCACAGTAGAAAAATCCTCTTAATACTCCAAGTTCAACTTTGAATTAAAGAAAATCTATGAACAGCTATTGAATATAGGCAGAGAGTAATCGATCCCCCGAAAGTGAAAGTCGCAAAAACATTAATGATGATTTAAATTGCCTATGATAAGAGCAACAAAAAAAAAAAAAAAAGGTGGATATCAAGCTCAGACTTTAATCAAATACTTGTGTGCATAAAAGTGATTTAAAATGCAAAGTTTCGAACTACAAAATGTAAAAGTGCAACATTTTCATGGTACAGCAAAATGCAAAGTCTTATTATTGCGGGAGGGGTGGGGATGTACCACCCACCCCCCCCCCCCATTCAGAGGATTTATATACGAGTATAGTATTATTGCATTCCATGGCGCTTTAGAAAATGCTTCAATTTACTGGCGCAGCCTCCTCAAAATTTTTGGCTCATTATGCCACTGAGGGCCAGGATACCTGCCACCCCTCCTCGCGATAATTGTATGCAACATGTATAAAGTTATTGTAGGCCTATTGATTTCCATGGCAGATCCATAATTCTCTTGCGGGGAGGGGGCAAATATCTGAAGGGTTGTCACATCTTTAAATGCTTTTCTCTGACAAGCAAAACCGCCGGTCTCATTTCGGGAGCAGTTTTGTGTGTAGGCAGTAGGCCTATATACTTGAGCCTATAGGCATATATTTCGCCAGACCCCCCCCCCCCCCGCATCACCACCACTACCACCAGGGGTGTCGATCCGTATTCATGATTGCGGGTGTGGGAGGGGTTTACACCTCTCCCCCCCCCCCCCCCACACCAGGGACTTTTTCAAAAATCACTGTCTATAAAACTTGCATTTTAGAGCATCCCAAAATGGTTTTTAATGAAAAGAAGGAATGAACGGATCTACGCCAATGGACAGAACCCCTTTAATAATTGAGAATAACAATGCGAGCGAACAAATTTTTGGGAATTTTCTTCGATATTTTCGCATTGAAATTATGGCATTTCTTATTTCCTTACTTCTAATCATTACAGAATGTGATGGTATTTCATGATCACATAATGATTTTGGATAATAATAATTATTATAGTTTTAAGTTCATGTATCATATTTCTCATTTATTTTATAAAAAAATATTGGGGGATGATGCAGGCCCCACCCCCACATCGATCAACTTTTGGGGGGATATATACCCCCCCCCCACCCCCACCCCCACCACCCCCCCCCCCACCCCGGGGATCGACATCTATGCATGACTACATGTCGTCATGCACTCAATCTAGGACAGTATATACTATTTTGAAATATTCTGAAGTCTCATAAACTTCAGAAAATTATTAACGGGTTCCCTGAACCTATATTACCTTGGAAAGGAAACACTGGCAAAGCTCTAACTTCCGTACAATGTAGTACCAGCCACGAGACAGAACAATAGGAAATGAATATTAGTATCATTTCCAGTCTTATAAACCTCTTGCCGTTAATTGAGCAACTACAAAATAAGTTTCCTTCAACTCATTTATATTGTCACTAGATCTAAAAAGGTATGCCAGTAGTTGATTCTGTTCTTTAACGGGGTATATAGGAAAGAAGCACATCGGGGGAATCTAAAAGAATTTATAGACAGAAGACTTTTGATTGCACCAAGGCTTGCAAAAATTTATAGAAAAACATGTTGGCTATATGAGTTACTCGTTGATTGTACTGAGGTTTATTATAAGGGGGTCTGCTCGCTATTCTTAAGGACTGCTTTTTATAAAAGACCGCTAATTCATTTAGTCACGCGTTATGGATAGCGGTCCTTATGACTAGCGGTCCTTATGACTAGTGAGGTTACCCTTACAAGGAAGGGAGGGGGAGGGCTAAACTGTTCTTTCAGTATTTCTCAATCGTCAATTTTATTTGCCTCATTCCCCTCTATCACGAAGCTTTCTCTCTCTCTCTCTCTCTCTCTCTCTCTCTCTCTCTCTCTCTCTCTCTCTCTCTTTCTCTTTCTCCTATCTAGCTGTCTCGAAGGCTATAATATATCTTCAAATGTTGTCATGCATGAACTCATTATTGTGCATTAAAAAATGTTTTTGACTTCACTTAATTGTTAGTCTTTTTTCCAATGACTATGTCCCAATTATCTTACTATCTCGATCACAAAATTATGGATAGATGTTATGCAGAAGAGTTTCATGCTACAAAAAACAAAAACAAAACTACAACAAAAAGGACGAGTGGCGAATTCAGCGTAGCGCACAACCCACCATTATTCATGGTATTGGGTTTAAAGTCCGGTTGCTTCAGGCTCAAACGATATCCGCTACATCACGGCTCATCCCGACAGAACTTAAAGTGATTTGGTAACTTTGTAGAGGCTTGATAAAATCTGAGCTGCCTGGCCTTACGTGCTATCAGTGTATGTAATATGGTGTAAAAATGAAGCCAAGGAAAAAAAGAAACACTTCAAAATCATCATGTGCTTCACAAACGTTACGTAAACAAAGTTATCTAATTCCTTTAAGATAATTTCACTATTTATCACGAGCACTCTGAAACATTACACCATCAAATATGATGCAATCACTATTCAATTCATTGTCAGAGAGGGCGACACATCAATAAAAATTTATTTCCTTTTCTATTCTGTCTCATTCTCTCTCTCTCTCTCTCTCTCCCCCCTTTCTTTCTCACTGTATTACACCTTCCTCTCATTCTCTACCTTCCTATATCTTCTCTCTTTCTCTGTTTATTTATTCCTCCCTCTCTCTCTCTCTCATAGACACAGTCAAATTCACACAAGACGTGTACCCATTATCAAGCGATTCTTTTTTTTGGGGGGTGGGGTATATCAATTCATCATCAGACAAAACTCAAACTAGATCAATTATAAGTAATTGGGAATTAGGAAACTGAAGCAATACAGTGTTAACCTAGTGACTAAAATAAGAATTGTACCATGCTGAAATTATAGCATTGATAGCATTGTTGCCTAGCCTCTTCCAATGCACCCTTTTGTTAAATGTTTTAAACTGGAAAAAATATATATATGTAGTCCGTAATCTTAAAATTTTGTAGAGAGGAATGTGGAAATATTTCACTACAAACCATGTATCCTTTCCCACATCCCTGCTGTATTGTCTTCATCAAACTTCTATCACCCTCCTCTACAAACTCCTGTGCTGTAGTTACATATGGTACTCAAATATCAAATCTCTCCAAATCTTTCTCAATTCTTTGATATTCTATTTATTACAGAAGAAAATAATGCATGTACTTATACAATGAACTCCAGTGCATTAATATTACACTTACTATCATAGTAACAACACTATCTGTAAAACTTATTAGAATTATTTTAAAATTAAATTCTAGGCCCTGTAACACAAAATATAAGTTTGCAGTTGATTGCTATTTTGCGATTGATGCAAATGATCACAAAATATCAATCATGCGACTGATTGATTGATCATACGATCAGTTGATAAGCTTTTTGTTACGGGACCCAGAATGGTGTTTCGAATATCACAGAGGTTGCACCATACTTGAAACTCATCTCCAAAAACCTTTATTATCTTTCAATTAAATTAATACATGGATAAATGATGTAACACAATACTATATTGTATAAATAAGATAACTTCACTTTGAAAATATGATGGCTTCACCCGATACTATCAACAAAACAAATACCGGTACATGAATTACAATAGAACAAGGATTCATTGACACCCCTGAAAAAACATGTATTTTATGAAATTTGATGCACATCATCATAAACGAAAATCAACAGAGAAATTCATAACACAATTTAGCATCCATTCCAATGTACAGTTAACCTTACATGACTCGAAGCTGCATAAGTCCAACTTTCCCTAAGTCGAATCAATTCTATTGACCAACCTATGACAAAAATATGTGTTATTTACATTTCCTAGGTCCAATTTTGCATAAGTCGAACTATTTCTTGTGGTCTCAACAGATTCGACTTATGCAAAGTTAACTGTATTTATAAAAGTCGGGTCAAATCTTCCTATCCCTTATAGCCAATATTAACCCATATTAGCTCTCAATATTGATATCAGGGGCAAAGGTACCATGCTTGGACACCAACTTCTGGCCTATCTGCATTGGCATCGCTTGAATTACCTTCATGCGTGATTGCTTTGCTGAGTTTTGATATGATATTTTCAATGATTTTGATAAATTTTCTTCAGATTTAAACGTGGCAAGTCCTAATTACCAGTTTCAAAGAAATCATTTGCTTGATTAGGAAGCAAGAAGGCTTTTTTGCTAGGATGAATGGTTCTATCAACATATTGTCAACGATGATCAATATCAAAAGTGCGAATGTGCAATTACACCAGAAGTACCCTTCCTGGCAAATCATCTGATTTGCATGATTTAAATTTTCCCCATCAATATATAGCTCTCTGAATCCCAACACCTGTGGCGCTCTATTTTTTGGCATGGAAATCAGATGATTTGCAGGCAAAAAAATAGAGTGCCACAAGTGTTGGTATTCAGAGAGCTATATATTGTTGGGGAAAATTTATTACCAAGGTTTACATTAGGCCTGTGCAAAGGAATGATTGGAATGATTTCAATAATCTCTATCTAGTGTATATGAGTAAACAAATATATTTTATATCTATTTAAATCTATTTGGCAAAGAAGTTTGACAAATCTAATAAATACATGTACATGTAATAAAGGATTAGGCCTACATTATACTGAATCTAATTTGGGGCATAACACAAAAAAGGATGGGTTTCTTATTTGTTGTTATAGTTCTATTAACAAAGGATTCAGCAAGCACAACTACATGTAGGTGATATTTCTTAGATAAATCTACCAGTACTCATAATATATATTTAAAGTGTGATCTTCAGATTACAGTTTAATTCCATGAAATTTGATTAAAACTTTAATTTACTAGATAAATACAAAGCTTACCACATTGAAAAAAAAGTAAAGTTATGGATCAGTCTCAAACTTATTTCAGGTTACAAAGATAAGTAACCACTCATTGGAAAACAGGAAGGTATTACACCTCATATTTATCTTTCAGATACAAGGAGAGCAATCTCAGCTGAAAGATCATGTTTCCAAGTTGATATGATGATGGAAAATCAATGTAGCCATCTTAGCATGGGCTTGAAAGGCAGGAATGACTTCCATTCTTGTGCCAGATGTATACTTGAATGTTTCTGGTGCATAAACCATCTCCTTGTATTTATACAGCAAGTTTCATTTAGTGTCTTTAAAACAAATTTGTTCCAAGTGGTCTCTCAGTACGTTGGCATCTTGTGGATTGCTATTGTAACATCCTGGTGTGACTTGATTAAAACATTTCTGAAACGAACAGAAATATAAAAAAAAAAAAAGATAAAATGATGAAAGATAAACACTGGTACATGGTTTGAGTATCCACTTTCAGTGTATATTATACATTCTAAAGGAAACACAGTGACAATGACAAACATATCTTATTGCATCAATGTTTGTAGAATATTCTATAAAGATTTTCATAAATCCTAAAAGCACATTAATACAAATGGTTGATACAGGATACAACAATACAATACTGAGTATAATCTCGTCGTATCGCACTTCAAGGGTCAGCCTTTTTATTTGAGGACCCTTAAGCCCTTTGACAACAGTACATCCAAGTTTAAACCGACAGAATAAAAAAAAAAAAAAAAAAAAGATGAATGCGTCTCCTATATGCCTCTGCCTAAATTCAGTTGATGGCTCAAACTGTTCTTGAAATATTGTGATAACCAGAATAAAAAGCCTCTAATTACATGTTAATTGACCTCTTTGACATTTGACCTTATACCTTATAACCCAAAAGTCTGATCACTTTATCTCCTTCTAGTCATGAATACAAAATAGATGAGATATGGTGATAACAAAGGTAAAAAAAACCATTAATTTCACATACACCAGTATAATGACCTCTATGACCTGTCACCTTTGACCTACGTGAACAAAAATCTAATTAGTTCGTCTCACTATGGTGATGCATACTGGTTCCAAGTTTGAAGTTAATGGATCAAATGGTTCTTGAGATATCACATTAACAAGTCTAAAACCTGCAATTTCAGAATTGACCACTATGACCTTTGACCTACATACCCCAAAATCTAATCAGATCGTCTCCCTATGGTGATACATACTAGCATCAAGTTCAAAGTTCATACCTCAAATGGTTCTTGAGTTATCGCGAGAACGAGGCAACAACCTGAAATTTCAGAAATTGGCCTCTGTGACCTTGGACCTTTGACCTACGTACCCCAAAATCTAATCAGATCGTCTTCCTATGGTGATACATACTAGCACCAAGTTTGAAGTTCATACCTCATGTGGTTCTGGAGTAATCGTGAGAACGAGAAAGCGGGACGGACAACCCGAAAATATAATGCCTTCGGCACCACTTTCGTTGGCAGAGGCATAAAAAATCCTCGCTTATAAACTCTATAATCTGTTCCCTTTTTTATAATTTGACCTGCGAGAACCTACCCTTTATCTGACTCTAAACAAATGACAGGGGCACTACTGCTCTCTGGTACTAGAAGAGATGCTTGCTGAGACAGAGAAGCTATAATACCTGCAGATCCTACCGAGGCTGTTCCCTTGGCTGTTCAAGGGTAATAAGTTGGCAAAGGAAAATGCAAAGGTTAATGACAAGCATACATCAATTACTGGCATGAACAGATAGCCAATATACACAACTGGGGCGGTATTCGGAGATTCATTTTATCTCAGATAAAAAAAAATTATTTTATCTCGGTAAGATAAAATGCGCATAAATTTCTTTTTTTTAGCGGCATTTTATCTCATAGGAACCCGCCCATTTTATATCTGTTAAACGTTATCCAATAAAAACTGTTGTTAGTTCTCACCTTTAGCATGCTCAACCAATAGAATCTCTCTCCTTGGTACAGAGCATATTGCGTCTTTACTTCATAACGCATGTTTTAAAGCGCAAAATGTGTTAAAGCGCAAAATGCGTTTTGGATGCAAGCGCTGGAAGAGGGGGTTAAAGTGACACTGCTGTCCGCATATCACGTGTATCAAAGTGCAAGTCACGCAAGAGGTAAGAGCGTGAGATAAAATATGAGATAAAATCCGAAATAAAATGTGGTCTCAGAATACAAAAAAAGATAAAACAAAATATTTTAGAGGTAAAATGGGGCTCAGAATACCACCCCTGATCTTTATCAATATTTTATTTAAAACCTTAAATTTTGATTTTCTTTATTAGATTTCACACATGAATACAAATGGAATTGCCAAAATTACAGAAAAAGCAAATATATCTACAGGTGTCCATTTCAAGGCATAATATTTTCTTTGTCTTAAAGGGTACCAACAAAACATATTTTGATCTGTATGTTAGGGGTTCCATGTCGCAATACTATACTCAAAGTATGAGCTTCAAATATTACTTCTATAAAGAGATACTGCAAGTTTAATTACACTCTCTATAAGCGTAACAGCGACTCGTGAGTAGACTACTCGACACACCCGTACGCACTCGCCAAGATAACTCAGAGTTCGGTTCCGCGCGAGCACCTTCATGTTATCATTTATTTCCTTCATACTCCTAAACTGTTGACCCACAGAATGCCAGATAAAGTTTTTTGAGGTTAATTTCATACTTTTCTAGCGGTACACAAATTATTTTTCAGGTGAATGGTACACTTTAATTCAATGAAGAGTTATTAGAAGTTTAAATACACTCTAAATAATCATTACGGCAACTTGTGATTAGACTTGTCTACACACCTGTTGGCGCTCGCTCAAATTAGGGCCCGCGCGGAACCCAATTCGGATTTGGGTTCTGCGCAAGAGGGTTTTATGTTTTCCTTAACCGTTAACCCATAGAAGGTCAGGTAAATCAATTTGAGGTAACTTTTATACACTCTAGCTGTACACAAATCATTTTTTTCAGGTGACTGGTATACAAATATACAATGGCACTCGAGGATCTGGCTAATACTATTCGCATCGAAGCCCTCGGCCCTTGGGAGAATTTGGTGTTCTTGAGTGCGAATAATTTTAGCTTGTTCCGAGAATGAGTCATTGTATATTTGTTTTATATCCATCATCTTGAACAAAAGCTTGATTCTACTCATCTACTTGATCATCTGCACTGTAGGGCATGATAGACCGCATACGTATACACAAACAGTTTGAAGAAGGGGTGAATTTGCGTGGATATCAAAATAATGCATAATGATGACACCATTATGCATGCCTAAAACAATAGATACGCGCAAATGAATTTTATGGGGGGGGGGCAGAAAAATGAATAGTTCGTTTTTCCTGCTGATGTCATCGAATAGTTCATTTTTTCCCTCTGGTGATGGGGAAAAAATGAACTATTCAATGACGTCAGCAGGAAGAACGAACTAGACGGCAAGAAAAGGCTTTTCTGGTAAAAATTCATTTTGTTGTTGTGTACACTCCTAATGCAACAGTCTTATGATGAGGGATATAATACACTTTAAACATTACCTGAATGACAAAGGTCATTGCACAGAGTATCAATAGTCTTTTTTCCTTCTTTGTATTAACTCTTTCTTTTAACCCCCCTCCCCTCTCTCTATATATCTGTATCCCTCACTATCCAACTTTCTGACAAATTCAAGATCTCTCTCATACTTACCACTGTAGCATAGTCCCTGTTTATCAGCACAAAGAACTCCCATAACTCCAGGGGACTCCATTCTAAGTTTTAAAAAATAGATATGGTAAAGTTAAATTTTTATCCTTTCTTTTTTTTTTTGGGGGGGGGGGTCATTTTATCTCATATTCTGTTATTTTTCTGAATTATTGTCCATTTTCCTTTTCTATTCTTATTTTATTTCTTCTTCTTGTTCTTGTCCATGTCCTTGTTCTTCTTTCTTCTTCTCCTATCTCCTCCTTCCTCCTCCTCCTCTTCTTCTTCTTCTTCTTCTTCTTCTTCTCCTCCTTCTCCTTCTCCTTCTCCTTCTCCTTCTCCTTCTCCTTCTCCTTCTCCTTCTCCTCCTCCTCCTCCTCCTCCTCCTTCTCCTTCTCCTTCTCCTTCTCCTCCTTCTTCTCCTTCTCCTTCTCCTTCTCCTTCTCCTTCTCCTTCTCCTCCTTCTTCTCCTTCTCCTTCTTCTTCTTTTTCTTCTTCTTCTTCTTCTTCTTCAGCAAATTATGTTTCTTGGTCTTGTTTACCTTTATTATTATCATTGTGTTATATTCTATGTTTTGCCCTCATTTGTCAACTTTTATTTTCCATTTTCCTGATTCTTGTTTTCCCTCTCCCTTGCATGCCTGGTATTGCCTCATGATATAGTCATATACTTCTGAATTTCTACTTCTCCTTATTCCCCTTGTCCTGTTTCCATTCTTCTTCTCCTGGTTCTTCTGCCTGCTTCTTCTCTTTAATATCATACCTTTACCATGATTTCACTTTTTCCCCTCTTTGGTACTTTCTAATTCCAGCAAATAATTCTGACTTAACTGGATTTAATCTTTTATCATTTATTTTCTTGATCTCCTAATTGGACAAAAATTTGTGATCAGATCTAGAAGGATTAGACGATTAGATCTACTGTACAAAGTCACTTGCATAGTACCACTGCATATTTCCAGAACATCAGGTAACAAAGATAACAAATGAACTACAGTATGAAAATAATTCATGACATTAATAATTACTAATCAATAATATACCTCCAAAACCCCAAATATATAATTTACAAACCAAACGAAAAACTTTTTTAAAAACGCCAAAACCATACACGAGAATGGACTTATGGGGCAACGTCATAAGCATAGGCAATATTAATCTCAAACAAAATGTAAATTTCATGTAAAATTAAATCGCTTTTCTACATTTTCAATGATAAATTTTAATAAATACTCACGTTTCATCCAAAAGTTTGTCCAGATTTTGTTCCATAATTCTCTTAACAAGGTTATCCGATGCAGAATCCTATTGTATATATTTCGGTCTCTCTCAGCACAAAACAATACGCGCTCAAACAATACTACTGTATCATGTGATTATATGAAGTCATGTGACTACTCGACTCCTGTCACTCATCTCTATATTTTCTGTTGAGTATTTTCGAAGTACATGTTATGACATAACATAATTGTGCGAGGGAGCAAAGTGACCGAGCTTTAGAAAAAAATTCGCATTTCAAACCCTATAAAACACCAATTTTTACATATTTTGTCATTGACTGAGGCGCAAACCCTCAAATTTAGACCATACATTTTCTTGTATTTCTCCCCCCCCCCCCTTTCTTTTTCTCTTTTGCGTTTTTCTCTCCCCTTCAAGTGCCGCCCTGGGCACGTACCCCATCTGCCCCCCGTAAATACGCCACTGCATATATACAAGGGCGGATCCAGGTTTTAAAAAAAGGGGGGGGGTCCAAAGGGTGAGAAGTTATCATTCTGGCAAACGCAAGCGCCGAAGGCGCTAAGCGCCTCTATACACATATATATATATTGCCTGTTTGACTATTTTAATGTTGAAATATAGTTGGGCGCGCGAAGCGCGCCACAAAAATTTGATAATACGAGCCTGAAAATGTCTTAGTTTGTACTGAAATTACATTTAATCCATTAATATTACATGGAATTATTGTTTATTTGAGATGGAAAATACATATATGATTGCAAATTACCATCTTTTATCAAAAAGTGCGGGTATATTTGTACAGGCCACCCCCCCCCCCCCCCGTACATCAGAACTGGGAGGGGGGTTAATGCATACCCCCATCCCCTCCGGGATTTGCGCCATTGGACTGTATTAATATATATATATGTATATATATTTTTTTTTTTTAAGTTCTCCCAGATTTTCCAGTCTGCATTGCTGTGCAGGACATCAGATGGCATGTGGCATCAACACAAACAGTCCAGTGAGACAAATAAGAATAAAATCTGGAGATTTATTACTTGAGATTGGTTCTTCAATGTTGAAGTACTATGTTGACAACCTAGGAATTGGGTGTGCGCATGCTGTACAAACACACTTAGTAAATTTTAGTGATACATGTACACATTTTACAGCAATGAAGAATTATTCACTAAATATCATCTATATTATCTCCTCCCATCCCTGAGATAACAATTCGCAAGTGTTTACATCATCACGAGTTATAAATCACAAATCACAAAAGAACACAAAAAAGGGAAAGTTCCTTAGATTCAGGAGTTCACAATCAAGGCCGATCAACAACAGTACCAATACCAGTTTTGCTGAAAATTCACAGGATTTAACAATCAACCACAGCATCTACTCATTAGGAAAAATAAATAAGTTTTGTATCACAAAACTAGTCATGGTGCAATGTATCAGATTCAAGCGTTCCCAATCAACAACAAGAAAAAAATATATCAAAAGTCCTCGGAGAAAACAAACCTCCTCCCCCCCCCCCCCCCCGAGCACCTGTCATTACCTTTGAATTTCGTGACTTTTACCTTTTTGTTGACTCTGACAGACCTTTGACCTTTTGTGTGACTTTAAGTCTTGACCTTCACAACTTTAACCTTTATATGGACACATGAAGTTCACTTCTTGCGATGTACAACCATAGGGTAGGTGTAGGGAATACCAGACCCTTAAGCACGTTTGCATAATTTGCATAAACATGAACACAGACACACACTAGTAAGGTTTACCAATGCTTTCAGCAACTCTTTTTATTTCTCAGGGTACCGAAATAATGACAAAAATTTGTTTACCTAATGAAATAATCTCCTTAATGACGTCATAGGTAAATGGTCCATTATTCCCTACCCATGAAAGTAATACACTCTTAAAAGGTTGGGTAAATTTAGTTGGGCAACTGAAGGTTGGTTAAATATGGCCCAACGTTGTGTAACTCTTGCCCATATCTCATAAAGAATCAACCAATTTGTGTGAACAACGCAACATCAGTTGGGCAGATTTTAACCAATAGTTGTGTGGACAGTATGTTGCCCAGTGTTGGTTAAAAGTTGGGCATTTTTTTGCCCAACTATTTTAAGAGTGTACGAGACCGCTACATTTTCAACCGAAATCTCAAATATTTGTTGAGGAAAATGATATTTCGTTGGAAATGTAAATACCAATAAAGAATTGTTTTTTGGAGAGTATGTTTTGGTTTCATCAAAATCTGTTGCAATTTTAACCAAAAATTTTATAGCATTTATCATCGGATAAATTTAATTACCATTTAAACGGCATTCAACATGTTCAATGTGCCGTTACTTTTGCCTCCGGCAACTTTACATTTTGTTGTTGATGATTTTAAGTACATCAATACTGACCAATTGACAATGATAATTTTAAAGATTACAGAGAGTTGTAAAATGACATTGAAATACGTCTTAAAAAGAAAGATGTAAAATGACGTTAAAACAACTTAACACATCCAACCAAACTCTAGTAATCTCATAATGCAGTGCAAAAAGGTGAAAAATTTCTTCATGCAGGTTTGAATTTGTTGAAATTTACTGTTGTTTAATGTTTAATTTGATTAGATGAAATAACAGGATGCATGTAATTTCATGATGAGTCAAAAATTTCCATTTCATGACCTTAAGGCTTTTAAAATTTCAGATCTAAATTCAGCGTGTACCAACAAATATTGCTTAATTGCCTGGATATTTCTTTATCGCCAATATTCTGAATATTATTTGATATTTTCTTTCAGTTTCATAAACATAAAAAACCCCTAGCAGCAAGCTTACACAAATTATCAATACACAGTGCACACATTAATTATGCATAACATTAGTCGCCATATTGGTGGTCTTGTATTACCTACACAAATTGATTGGATGTCCTCATTGAGGTTCACTCTACGCACTCTACACTGTGCACAATGGTCAATTGACCAGTACAATAGTTCACCAACTTCATAATAATGTTATTAATACCATTTTTATAGCACACCTCTTTACAAGTTTAACACACCACTACGTTCCTTGAAAAACCAGTATTTATATCTACCGAAATTTTGAGCACGACAAACTCTTATCTTAGGAGATTGGTGAATATGGACTTGTTGATGAAAAGTTTACTGACAAAGTAAGCAGAAATGGTAACAGTGTACCTATATGGCGCTAGAGCAATATTTTATTCCAAAGCCAGGGCAGACAGGACAGTTTTCTTCTGAAAAAAAAAAAAAAAAAAA
This sequence comes from Heliocidaris tuberculata, assembly GCA_025618425.1. Taxonomy (NCBI): domain Eukaryota; kingdom Metazoa; phylum Echinodermata; class Echinoidea; order Camarodonta; family Echinometridae; genus Heliocidaris; species Heliocidaris tuberculata. Next base: position 54,106,931 of record CM046832.1, on the reverse strand, counting down.
ACCGGCGCCAAAAAGGGGGGGTCCGGACCCCCGCGACCCCCCCCCCCCCCTCTGGATCCGCCTATGTATATATCATATGGGGAATGCTGCCCTTCAAGAAACAATAGAAGAAAAGGACCTTAGAGTACTGGTTCACAAATCCCTCAAAGTTTCCACCCAGTGAGCAGCAGCTGCCAAGAAAGCTAATAGAGTTTTTGGAAGATTGAGAGAAATTTTGTATATACAGAAGTAGAGATGTTATCCTGAAGCTCTGTAAGTCACTTGTCAGACCACACCTTGATTATGCAGGTTTGGTGCCCATATATCTAGAGAAAGACAAGATAGCTTTTGAAAAAGTGCAGGCCAAGGCCACCAAACTTGAGATGACCTAACTTGAAAGATCTACCCTATGAAGTCAGACTGAAAACTTAATTTCACAACACTGGAAAACAGAAGGAAGCGGGGAGATCTCATCCAAACATATTGCATCATGCCACAAATAAATCCAGACTCCATGTTCCAGAAAGCTACATAGCAATCAGTTAACCTCTCTGCATTTCAGCGTACACTTAAGGTTTTTCTTCTTGATAATTATTGTGACTCTTAGAGTATCGGTATGCTATTGTAGTTATTTTTGTGCCTATTTTGAATTACTATGATGTGTAGTTTCCTTTTAATGATATCCTGTGTCTAACTGAATATTTTTAAATTGTCAGCCTATTATTCCTTTGTTCCCTATGTTTTTGTACTCGTCGTGTGATGTACCTATTGTTGATGTGCTGTACTCTTACTTTTATGATTTCTCATATTTTCTTTCTTCTCTCCCGTCTTGTTGTGTATAACTCCATTCTCCCTTTTGGTATATAGTTTGTTTTTTTTATACCCCATTCCTTTTGTATTGTATTCTTAGGTAGTCACTAATATATACTCCCTTTAAATACATTTATTTGGTTGCTCATGTATGTACCAGCCGATTACTTGGCGCAGAGGGGACCCTACACCTTGCAAGCCCTGCTTTTACCAGGGTCTCCTTATCTAATTTCTTTCAACCCACTTCATTATATTATTGTCATGATTTTGTTTGCATTGTACATGCGTAATGATTGAATGTAATGTTCTATGTGACATGTGAAAAGGAAGAAAGACGAATAAAATATCATATCATATCAATATCATACCAGGGTACTCGAGGTCATTCCCAGAAGCTTGCCAAAAGGGCCAAAACACGCTCCAGACTGAATGTAAGGAAACACTTCTTCAGTCAAAGAGTTGTTGACAGTTGGAACATTGCCAATTTGAGGATCGCCACAGAAAGAAAATTGAGACTTTTCAAACTTTCAAACTTTTTCATTTCGTAACCGATTTTAATGGAACTTTTTAAAAATTACTTCTCTCTATCCTCTCTTTTCATTAAAATGGATATTTCCCCGGGGTTTCATTCTCCTTTAAGGGTTGGCTGGCTGAACTCCAGGGGAGGAGTCCGCCAGTAAATGCCTTACTGAGCTACTTATTTCAACATTGGATTACTTATCACCTTTTTAGGAAAATACTACAGTTAAATTTGATGATAAATCCATTTTATCGTATATCTGAGTAGATTCTACATCTATTTGAATTCTAAAACGGCAGTAAATGCCTCACTGGGTTGCTTATTTCAAGATAGGAAACAGTTTAGGCCGGAGTTTTGGCCTGAATATCGTCATTTTTTATTTGATGGTAAATTAAATTCATCATACCGTATATTTGAGTAGATTCTACATCCATTTTATTTCTCTAAAAAAAAATCATTTTGGGATATGCTTAGCGAGAGCAGTCTATTTTAAAAGTACATTGTATATAATTGTGTTTTTAAACCAGACGGATTTTTCTGTCTAGATGTAGATCTAGACTACAACTCTGGGGCGGATCCAGGATCCAGGGGGGAGGGCAAATGTCCGAAAATTTTCTGACAAGCAAAAAAAAAAAAAGTATCAGATTTTTGGGGTCCGGTTTTCCACCTGAATTCTCTGACAAGCAAAAAATAAAAAAGAAAATAAGGTTATCACATTTTCCGGGTCCAGTTTTCCTTCATTTTTTTGTTTTTGTTTTTGTTTTTGTTTTGTTGGTTGGAGGCCGCTGCCGATTCGTCCCCCCCCCCCCTGGATCCGCCCCTGGATCCCCCATGTATCTAAATCAGTCGTTAATAATGTGCTGATAAAAGTTGGCCACAATATTCACTTTTTCAGTTTCAGGGGCAAACATGTGCTAGAGGCGTTAATGGCGTAGTTAGCGTTGGCTTTCCTTTTCATTGTAGAAAAAATGAAATCACTGGAGTCATGTTGGTAGATAGCGGGAGGGTGGGGATGGGGGAAATGTCAATTGACATCAATTTGTTTTATTATAATTGTAGAAAAAATGAAATCACTGGAGCCATGGGCGTAAAAAGAGGAGGGGGGATGGGGGAGGGATTGTGGGTGGGGATATGTCAATTCATTAATTAATTTTATTTTCATTGTAGAAAAAATGAAACCACCCCCAAAGATTTTGGAACCTTTCTATTTGCCACTGGCAGGAGTAGAGGGAGGGGAGGGGGCATCATAGGGCCTGCCACTAACCATCCATAATATCCACAGATAGGCCTATATAAGTGGTGGATTCACAATTTTATCTGGGGTTTCAAATATTACAGGAATACGTGGGTAAATTGGATTATCATTTTTTGCAAATCATGTTTCATTACAAAAAAATATGGATGGCACGGTAGAATTTCATATGTATAGGCACCAGGCAACATCGCTCACGTTTCTCCTGGGGTGATATTGTGGGAATGGGGTGGGAAAGGACAGGTAAAAATTTTGCTTCAATAACCACACAAACATTAAACAATTTTCATGGAAGCTAAAAGGCATTAGTTCATAGTTCATACAACATAAAATTAATTTCACAGTATTATTGGGCCCGTGATTTTCATGTGGAAACAAGTCTTGAAATAAATATACCTTATTTCTTACATAAAAACAGTAGATATGCAATCTTTCTCATCAGCAAGAGTTTATTATACATAATCACCACTATATAATAAGACATTAAAATAATAAAATCATTCTAACCCAAAGAACAAAAAAACAAACAAACAAACAAAAAACTTTTAACTTAAAAAAAAAGTAAGTGAATAAACATATTCTATAGTAAGAATAGCATGTTATAAACTTAAAATTATTTTGCTCTTAATACTACATGTATCATTCTCTTTAACTAATAAAACAATACCAACAAAATATATATATACAAGAGAAACTAAAAATGAACTTAGATGGGAAAAAATTACAAAATCTTTCTTTTAGAAACCATTACCCATAGAACCAAAATTATTAAACATTCGTCTTATTAATTTTTAAAAAATACATGATATTCAATAACCTATCATTTGATTGAATATTTCACCAATATACAACCCTATATAAAGTTGCTCTAAAACATAGTTTTAATATGATTATTTGGTAACAAAAACATTGTAATATGTTTATCCCATTCAATATAAGTTTATAATAAGCCACAATTCAAATCGTTAAACGGGCAATGAACATTGAATTTTTAAAAAAATGATGGTAAATGCTCTAACAAAACAATATGAGGCATATGAGACTAACTGGGCCTCGATATCCTTGTACACACATCCTATCCCCTCCCTCTTCCTTGGTTGGTCGATTTTCTTTTTTTTTTTCTTTCTTTCTTTCTTTGATTATTATCTTTTTTTTATTTTACAGAAATCTTTCGTTTAATGGACATTTTTTTATGTGTGCAAGTTTGAAATATTTATACATACAGAAACAATTCTTTCGATTCCTCTTAAAATTTTGATGTCTACAGCACCCCTCCCACTCACACACACACAACCACCATAGATATTGTAGCGTTGATACCAAAATTATTACTTATTGTATCTGATTACGATACGAGACCGAAAAGTCGGTCTCATCAGTGGCGTATCTACGGGGGGCAGAGGGGGTACGTGCCCCGGGTGGCACTTGAAGGGGGCGCAAAAAACGCAAAAGAGAAAAAGAAAAGGGGGAGAAATACAAGAAAATGTATGGTTTTTGAGGGTTATTCAGTCAAGGACAAAATGTGTAAAAATTGGTGTTTTATAGGGTTTGAAATGCGAAACTTTTCTAAAGCTCTGTCACTTTGCTACCTCGCATAATTATGTTCAGGATCAAGCTATTTTGCGCCCTCAATGGCATTTTTAATTGACACTAGTTTTTTTGCACCCTCCCCCCCCCCCCTGCATAAGGCAAAAGCTTGATAAATTTTGCGCTCCCAGATGGGATATAAGTCCATAAAAAGCACTTTCAAAGTATAGCAAATTCGACAGAAGGGTTTTCATTCATTTTGCGCCCCCAAAATAGGAATGTTCAACATTTTTTTTAAAAATCTGTTGTTAGGTCGCTGTATTACCTTGGATTTTTTTTTTCTAAGGGTAAAATACATAAGAAATTTCAATTTGAGGGGTGAAAAGGAAAAAAAAAATCTCCCGCTCGGTCGCGTTGCTCCCTCGCTTATACAATAATTCATAAAATTTGGGCTTACAACGCCGGGATTATAAGTGCATTAAAAACGCATTTTCACGTAGTGCCTTCATTTCTGAATTGAAAATGCTCATTAATCTGAGTTTGGGCATGGGGGGGGGGGGGGGGGGGGGGGGGGGCGCAGATTTGAGAGTTTGCCCCTGGCGCCAGAATACCTAGATATGCCACTGGGTCTCGTGAGCTTCTTCAAAAATTTTCTGAGGGGTCACGTGGACTGCCGGTCTACTGAGAAGTCTCGCTCCGATTTATCATGTTCTCATCAGCAGTGTCTTGGCTTCAGGGTTAAAGACCATCTCAACCCCCACCCCCCCCCCCACACACACACACACACACTCCTTCAGATTGGAAAAAATAAACAAACTAGAGAGCGAGAGAAAGGTTTCAAAGTTCAAAGTTTCAAAGTTTGTTGATTATGAGTGGAGGGATCTATTAAGAAAGCATGGCTTGTATTTCATATACCCCTGTCTGAAAAATAAAAATAGTTACAGTCCATGATTTAAAAGAAACGTGACTCTAGCACTATTATCAAGTTATAAAAAAAGCGTGAGAGAAAAAAAAACAAAAGGGGAAGGAAAAAGAAAAAGAAATTAAAGGGGAGAAAAGGAAAGAAGAAGAAGGTGAAAAAGCGAGAAAAAGAAAGGGATAGGGGAAATGAAAGTGAAAAGAAAATAACACGATCCTCTCTCAGACATTTCCCCGCTATGTCGCCATTCATTTCAAGATCTACTTGATTTATTGGACAGCATCCCTGACTTTCTCCACGGCTTGGGCGACCTTGAAGACCGTGAGCTCATCATGATGTCTTCCAACCAACATGAGACCTACAGGCAGGCCACGGAGGAAGCCTGCATTGATGCTAAGGGCGGGATGACCTGTCACGTTGAAACCGATGGTGTTACGGGTCATCTCAAAGCAGTTCTTGAAGTAATCTGTAAAGGTTTGCAAGATTTTTTTTTGTTGATATTCCCATGATTTACAACCCCTCCCGCTGTACAGCCTATGGAATGTCGAACCTCGAATATGTTCATATTATTAATGTTATTGTACATCTTCTACTTTTTAAAAACAGAAATCACTCTTTTGTATATTGTGCTTCAAAGAACCTTACGTATTAATTGAATGAGAAATTCGTATGATGGGTACTGTCAAATTCTGAATGTGTAAAAAAATTAATGTAAAGAACATTTTGTTACTACATATACAGGGGCGTCACTAGAGGGGAGGGTGGGGTCAGCAAGTTGTAAATCGCAAAACTGCTGACCCTTTTTTCCGTTGGAACATACGTGGAAGATCTGTCATAAAATTAGAAAATCTGACAACCATTAATTTTGTTACACTTGATGGCAACATCCCCCATCAGAACTGTTTGGAGACGCCCCCGAACATCTCTTGTTTCATTTGAAAGCTTATTACCTTGCATCGTAGCCCCTTTTTCCAAGAGTTTAGTTGCTGTGAACGGAATGGTAGGTAGAGCGAGCACATCCACTTTCTTTAAGGCGTCGTCATAGGCCTGACGAAGTGTGAAGACCAGATTCCTACCTCTACTGTACACCTGATTCTTGTAGTTCTTCTTCATGTACTCGCCTTGAAGCATAACCATCTATATAAAATTATAAGTTTTCCATAACACAAATATTTTTGCAGGCGGGAGGTGTGCATTATTAAGATTCAAGAACTTTAATCACTCTGATAGGTAAAGAAAGAGGGTAAAACATTTTTCTACTGATAAAGTAGAAAAGACGTATAGTTTCCGTTTTATGCCATTTCACTGATGACTTACTTTTGAACGTATATGGCTTGAATGCTTCAGTATATAATTATTGGCTTTTGATAGGGTGTACAAAATTTATGTATCAAAAAAGATTACATACGATTTAAAGCAATTTGGGAGGAAGAAAATGAAAGGGAAAGAAGCAGAACTTTATAACAAGAAAAAGCATTGAGATGCAAGAAACAAGCAAACTGAGAAAGTATAGTCACTGTACAAAAAGGAAGTGCAATTTATTCATATTTCATTCATAACCCGTCTTTCTTTCATTAAATTAACTTGTTAAGTTGAGAAATGTAGAGATGTACCTTCATTGTATCTGGTAAATCGTTTGGTCTTGACGAGAACATTTTACCTAATGCTATCGCGAAACTTGTCGGATAATAGCCTGTGTGCCCAGTTCCGTTTCCTGAATGAGATACACCGTATGTGAAGGGTTATTCATTTTTATATACACCGAAAAACAAAGGTACCCAAATGTATGAATTGATTTTTCTTTTATGAAAAATGCACAAAGGATACATATATTCAGTGAAGTAATTCATAACGGTATTATTTCATTATTATATATGTATGTATGAATATATCTACTTATAAAGAAATTTATGTTTGTAAAAGTATATTACGATGAATTGAGATCAAGAGTTACATATAAAGGTTAATTACGATATACCAGTTCTAGCAGTTTGTACTGTCCTGAACAAAGAAGAAATGGAGAGTAAAGTGTCATCTTATTCATGATTCAGTCTTGCATTTTACATCATAACCATCATCTTTTATTGTCGTCTATACATGGAAATGTATTATTTGTGCACCCACCTCCAAGTTTTACCATGTTTTGGTAATTGCCGTCCGCTGTACATTGCCAAATTGCAGGTCCTGCATGCACAAGGCAAGATAAAATGCGAAGGAAATAATTATCATGATTATGAATATGATTTTCGACAGGATTTCATTATTTAATTTAGTGAGTAATATACAAGTCAGAATATAATAAACCAAACTTTTACTTTCGAAAGTCGTCCAGAAAAAGTAAGCTTATTTGTAATGATTGTTATAGAAAAGTTCATGAAACTCGATTTTTCTTAAACTGTGAAGACTTTAATCAGACACTTCGTAATTGCTCAAAATGAACCATAACATTGTTATAAATCATAAAAGTTGATGACTTTGATAAAATAATATGAGTTGGCAGCTGCCCAAATTTGCCTGAATATTTCAGAATTCTCGAGGGTGGAGGGTTGCAGCCAACTCAGCCCCTGCACCCCCCCCCCCCGTAACCTATGACTTTGACGATCCTCAAGATGTAAAGAGACACCTTTTAAGTGTAGAGGTATAGATGTATCCATGATGACACCTCCCACATCTGCCAGTTTGCTGATGACGTCTTTCAAAAGTGCGTTTACTTCATGATCAGCATTGGATGCCGTGAATCCTTCTTGAAGTATGCCGATTTTGAGTCCGTTAATGTTCGAATCCTCCAACTGAAAATCATCAATATAACATCATCAATATACCATTCCACCTATCTTTAAATGGACGAGATGAAATCCGGTATGGGAGGTGGATGTGTGTGTGTATAGGCGATACTTATAGATAAGGCCCACGTTTATAGACAGAGAGAGTTAAAGACTGATGCTTTGACATAAAACTAATAATTGTGTTGAATGGGTCCTCATGTGTGTATAAATATCTTTCAAAATAATTTACGATCAAATGCAAAATCAGAACATTCATAAGGTTCATCATCATGCAAGTACAAAATAGCCTTATAGCAACTTTATGATGTATCTTTTATTATCATGAACAAAGGTTGTGTGGAATACTAATGTTTATACCAAATACCTGTTTTGTGTATTCTGGAACGGTGATGTACGGGTGCTGTCCAGGATCCATCCCTCCATCGTATCCAGCAATAACCTAGGCAGCAAGCAAATGAATAAGCATGATCGTTGGTGAAATAGAAGAAGGAAAAAAAGATGTTCATCTTTATTTGAATGAAATTATAAAACTGTTATTTTCATCTTATATAAGCTTATTCATAATCATAATCCTGAATGGCAAATGTCGAGCATGGAAACCTTCGACATGCCATTCAACCTTCGTTTTCCCTAAAATGCATTTCTGAATTCTGATACATTTTATAGCACTTTTATACTGCAGGGTGAATCAGTAAATCTTCTCCGATAATCACTGAGTTTGATTTTTTCGGAACATCCCTCTAGATTGACAACGCGCTTGTCGAAGTTGTCAATAGGCCCGGGGGCTGTCGCTCTCGTTAACCTCAGATAACCTTGTCGATCTTGTTTGCTGTCAGTCTCGTGTATGGGCTGTAGCTGTTATTGTTTAGAAACCCCTCTCATGTAGAAAGCGGCATTTGCCCCCCCCCCCCCCCCATCAGTTATTATGAAGTATATGTGAAAGGAGGTATAACCTCGAGTAGAAGAGCACAGTCTTTGACGGTCCGTGCCATAGGTCCAAGATGATCTATGGAAGACTCCATCCCCATGGCCCCAGTGTAAGGCACTAGGCCAAAGGTTGCTTTTATCCCTACGATACCGGTCCAAGAAGATGGGAGCCTGACTGAACCGGCCTGGTCGCTGCCAATGGCCATGTCCGCGTCGCCCACGCTGACCTGCAATCAAAGAAACCAATTATAATTATGGTCTTCTTTTTATACCCAGGATCATGAGGATATCCTCATCAGTATTTCTTATTTTCCAGCTGGGTCTGCCATCATGATTTTCCCGGCTCAAGTATGAACGGAATTTCTTCCTACCGGGTACCCATTTACTCCACCTGGGTGAAGAGTGACAAATGTAGATTGATGTTTTGCCAAAGGACATTAGTGTCGTGGCAGGGATGTGCTCATTATATTGATCAAGATCTTAGTGACACCAGTATTCATAAAATCGAGTTACTACCGTGATAAGCCTAATATCACCATGATCACTCGAAGCCAGTGGCCATTATTGCATGTGGCGTGGTCATGTATAAGTGGGCAATCATGGCATTCAAGAAAGACTAATTGATATCAAGTTTATATAGTTTGCTATAAATCCAACAATTTACGCTCTAAACAATACACTTGGACACGAGTAAAGTACATAATCAATACCAATACATCTCAGGAGAACGACAGCATACGAGACCGACGTACATCCCACGATACTGACAATGTCGGTCTGTTGAACTCTACAAAAAGTTGTCCAAAGATCCTCGAGACCGACATGATGGTCTAATTGGCTGTCGGTCTCGTGGACTTTCAGTTTCGTAGGCTTTACCAAATACCATATTCATGATGATCAACAAACCAATCCAGCTGATCATTATTTAGTAACCAGCACTTCCAGTAGATTCCCGTAAATATTATGATCTTAAATTTTGAAGTATGTTTTAAACTTACTACTACAGCACTTCCAGAACTAGATCCTCCGCTTGTGCGCGTCTTATCGTGTGGGTTCAGTACAGGACCTTTAGCACCGGACGAACTCCCTCCAGATGAGATGAGGTTTTCACAAATAGTTTTCCCATTTATTATGCCTCCTATTACAGACAGGTAAAAGTAAAATCGTAAAACGATTAGTGATTTCGAGCCAAAGTGAAGATGCGAAATACAGACGGGACATCCCAGTAGACCGAAAGCCCAAGAGACCGACCTTGTCGATCTGGTGGACGTGGACCCTCTGAAAAACTTGTCAGAACGCCCGCGAGACCAACATGTGGACTCATGGGCTGTCGGTCTCGTCACACTCTCGTGGGCCTTCTGACAACTTTTTCAGAAGGCCAGACTGACATTGTCGGTCTCTTTGGCTGTCGAACTATTCATGCTAGTGGGCTGTCGGTCTCGTATAATACGCTCTTACAAAATACAAAGGCGTTTTTTTTTTTGGTTTTTTTTTTTCTCTCTCTCTCTCGAGTTCGGGGAGGGGGGGGGGGCACACTGAGGCATAGGTCACAACACGGACATATTCATGATAGGGGTCGCGATTGCCCCTGCGACCGAAATGCCCCCAGAATCGACGTCCTGGTGATTATAGGCCTACACCTTGCACTTATAGTGAACACTAAAAGACTTGTGCGACATAATGTTTAGAAAATTTCTGAATACATACCCGCGTCTAATATCCTTGTTACGACAGTGGCATCAAAGTCTGGGGTGTAGCCTTCGAGAGCATGGCAACCGTTCATCATTGGTACTCCCGCCACAGCAACGTTATCCTTGATGGCAATTCGTTTTCCCGCCAACTTTCCACCTGAGCTTGCACCCTGGATTTCGCATTTCCAGTACCTGATGGTTGGAAGGAAATCTATTTAATTTGTTGATAATTCATACAAAAAAAAAGCCTGTCCGACTCGAGCAGGTCCTCGGGTTCACCTTTTCTGTCTCGGAGCTTTGTTCCTGAACAATATTTATTTTGTAACGCCTTCAAATTTATGCCATTTTATTGTTTTATTTAGTACCAATTATTTTATTTTATTGTTAATGTTTTATTTTGTTCAGTGATTTTGTTTCTAATTATGTAAATTATTTGTAAATATTGTGATTTCTTTTGATTTTACAATAAAAACATAAATTTGAAAAAAAATTAAAGAAAAAAAAAGAGAAAGCAATATATTAAGCAGTTTGGGGAACAGAAGAGTTGGGAGCTTACATGAAAATCAACGTACATGTAGCATGATTAGCTACGGTAGAGTTACATTCCCATGCAAGCAGATATTAATTTAGTTGGACATTGGTCTTACTGGGTGATTGCAAAAAAATGGCTCTCGCTACATCACCGGTCCCTTGTTTCTGTATAGAAAGTATGGAAAATTTAACAAAAATATACATAATTAACAAAAATATAGTAATTACCAAGCATTGTATGGGTTCTCATTTGAGTCCGGTCTCTATCCAGGTACCTGGGATACTCTGTGGGTATGGCTCTACCAGAGACTCGGTACCATACTGTTGATCATATCAATGTTAACGTCAGTCCCAGGTCATATTGTGCCTGTACGCCTCTATCTCTTCTTTTCTTCAAAAATTAAAGAATACTTCAGTCAAGATGAAATGATGTAATAATTATTACCAAGCATTGTATGGATTCTCATTCAAGTCCGGTCTGTATCCAGGTAGTCTGGGATACCTTGTGGGTAACTGTGGCTCTACCAGAGACTCGGTGCTGTTGATCATGTCGACGTTCCCTTTTATCGTAGTATGGAACACCTGCATGAGGGAAAAGAACAAATTTATTGTGACGTCATAAAAGGGTAAATTAGTAATTGGAGCTGGAATAATGACATAATGAAATCGCCATAGTTCCGTATATTTATTGAATTGTTTCTCGTGTACAAACTGGTTTCTGTTTGTAGAGTATCTTAGCTCTTACTAAAAATGAATTACTTAATATTATGGTGATTATTTCAAGCAGGTCAAAGAATGTATTTAAACGACGATGGCTAGTCACGTGGTCGACTTGAATATCATGAAAAGAATGGATTTATCGCAATTAATGGCAACTCTCAGGGGGCCATGATGTCACCTATAGGACAGATTCAAAAGGAAAAATTCAGAACTATAATGTAGACCTATAACTTTTCTCGTCTCGACCCCCTCCTCGCCTCCCTCAATCATTAATCTAGAAGTATTTTGTTTAATATAGCTCTATTTTAGATCTATTTTGGGGTATATTACCTTGAGTTCTTCATCCTCCAAATGGAAACCGAGTTCGTTTGCCACATCTTTAAGCTGTGCAATGGTTGGACTCCGTACCCAGGGGGAGGAATACAGCTCTATTAAAACAATAATCAATATTTTTTATTTAGGAATAATATAAATACTTCATGTAAATACAGTAATCAATATTGTTATCGAAACCAAAGTATCACAAAGATCGTTTCATTAACAGACCTACCCTTGAATTAATTTTCTGACTTCTAAAATCGACTGCATCCTTTTTTCAACAAAAAAAATCAATTATTTATTTCTTTCAACATTCTATTGACTTAAAGGTGGTTTTATATGTAGATATAGAGAGGGAGGGAGGGAGAGAGAAAGAGAGAGAGAGAGAAAAGATTCAATATGACTGTTTCCTGATGTAATCCATGCCATATCAACTTTCCTTATATTCTACATGTTTATCATTTATAATAATAATAATCATTTATAATAATAATAATAATAATAATAATAATAATAATAATAATAATAATAATAATAATAATAATAATAATAATAATAATAATAATAATAATAATAATAATAATAATAATAATAATGGATATTTATATAGCGCTCATATCCAACATGAATGGCTCAAGGCGCCCCAATATTACCCCAGCTCTAGCTAGGCTACCGATTTCGGCGCTCACAGCATTCAAGGAATTCATTCCTGCCGGTACCCATTTAATACCTGGGTAGAGAGTGGCAAATGTAGATTAATGTTTTGCCAAAGGACAGTAGTGCCGAGCCGGGGTTCGAAGTTTAGACCCCTCGACTACGACAGCTCTACTTTACGGGGGAGGAAGGGAACAAACTCTCTGCATGTATTACAATAAATATCATATATATCTATATATAATTATGTACATACAGAGCCAGGATTCGAGCACTGCTTCCCTTTTCCCCGAACATGATAGAACATTTATTTATTTTTTTTATTTTTTTTTTTTATTAATTTTTGAAAACTCTGACAACTCCGAGTCTGACATGTAGTTAGTTAAGCCCTAGTCTGCAAAATACAAATAGGTACATTTGGCATGTGCATGAATTTGCTCCTAGGTTGCAATGGGGATGTACTTTCGTGACAAAGGTCATGATCAAAATCTATACGATCCTGCATGGATGACCTTACTTGACCTTAGACATTGACGTATTTACCTTGCTGTTATTAGCTGTGCTTCTGATGTAACCATCTGTTAAAATATTTTTACTTTGTGACAATCCCCCTTCTCATCCCTGCTACTTTCCTCTTGAGAGAAGATTGACTTCGTAATTTGACAACTTTCCCTTTTTGCTATTAGCGCAGCTCTGTGATTTTCTAAAATGAACCGAAAAAATTTCTAATGATCGACACTACATTGGGTCTGAGGAAGAAGTGGAGAAATATTATATGTACGGCATTGATCTCTATAATGCATCCAGGCCGGTCGGAAGGAAGTGGTACGGTTTCAGTGGGAGTCTGGGGGTGAAAACCCCAACGGGGTTCGAAGGGGCAGAGCCCCTCGTGGGGGTGCCCCTTTGCACCCCCACAAGTGATACAATGGAATAATGATTTTAATAACTGCTCGAGCGTTCCTTGCGCACCAGTACACATTCGTGCGATTAAACTGAACAATTACAATAATTAGCTTTATCCTCCACCATTGTACCAGTGAAACTAAAAAAAGGTGTGTTTAAAGGTCCCCTTCCATTGACCATCGGAGCCTCATCGTATCCTCCAAATGTGAAAATTTCCGATGGAATCTGTGCCGACAAGGGCCCTGTTTTCTGGGAAATCCGATGAAGATCCGATCTTGATCTGACTGCGTTTGGAGGGTAATCTTACACTGACCCGATACTGGGAGGATTATTCGCCAATATCGGAAAGGTGTTGACTTTGTGTTGGGCGGCTATCGAACACGTCGGGCAGACAGCACATTGCAATCAGATGAGCGTCTGATGATTGTTCATTATCGGACACTCAACAGACTGTCATCCAGGGGCGTCGCTATAATGGGGAGGGGGGGGGTGACATCCAAATTTGCCAACAATTTTTTAGAGTGCGACACCCTGACCCAAATTTGCAGACAAAAATGCTGCACACTTATCTCTCTCTCTCCCCCCTCCCCTCACAAAATAGAAAATCACAGATGTAGAGATCTTGGTCATACAGGCCCATTTTCGCAAATAGGCCTACGAGGCTGACGCCTTTTGCCCGAATATCAACTTTTCAATTTCTATTTTGGGGGGAGCGAGCGAAGCGAGCGAGCAATTTTTTTTTTTTAACTTTTCGTAGTGAAAATGTACAGAAGTTACATAATTATCTGGGACCCTCGCTGCCCAAATATGTGGATATTCTGGCACCTCAACTTTGCTGCCCGAATAATGTGGTGGTTCCCCGAATATCGGAACTTTGCCAAAGGGGGACGCCTTTTGCCCGAATATCAACTTTTCAATTTCTAAATTTTGCTTGCTCGCTTCGCTCGCTCGCAAAATTTTTGGTGAACTCTTCGTAGAGAAAATATACAGAAGTTACATATAGAAGTTACATAATTATCTCCGAACCTCGCTGCCCAAATATGTGAATATTCTTTCTCCTCGTTGCCCAAATATGAAGTGGTTGTTGCCCGAATATCGGAACTTTGAAAATCCTCGGGGTGGGGGTGGGGGCTGCAGCCTACTGTCGAAGGGGGCCGAATATTAACTTTCAAGTGTTTTTGCAAGCGAGCGAGCAAAAAAATAGCAAGTTTTTCCTTCTTTTTCTTTCCTTCCCTTTTCCTTTCTCTGTTTTCTCTCTGTTTTTGTTTTCCTTTCCTTTCCCTTTTCTTTTTTCTTTTCTTTTTTCTTCTCAAGTTTCTATTTTCTCCTTTTCCCTTTCCTCTTCCATTTCCCTTTCCCCCCTCCTTTTCTTTTTTGCCGACAGCAATTTTGCGTGGGGGGTTTAACCCCCCCCCCCCCCCTTCAGCGAAGCCCCTGTAAGTAAACCGTCATACGGTACCAAATAATGGCATTTTGCATTGCTAGTGACGTGGGCCTGTAGTGATGCAATTATCTTACCTTTGATAGATCTTTATTTTGGATACTAGTAGATTATTTGCAAACCGGTGTACGTCTGCTGGATGGATGCGATGTTGTGGTAAACTTTACGAGTGGTATGGTTTGTCTCTCCGCGCTGCTAGAGCTCTATAGCGCAAGCGCGTTGCGATCCGACATCGTACTTTGCGATGGCGATCTCTGGAATTCTTGGTCGATAATATTTTTCTTCTTGTACCCATTCGTAGTTCAAAATTTTCCTTTCCCTTTCGTAATTATCAATCTAAATAATTATCAGTATAATTTAAGAAATTATGGATTCAATATTGCGTTCCTTAAAAATTAAAAAATGTGCTCGAAGTTAGGTCACCCCATCCAGCGCCGGATCTAGGATTTGTGATGGGAGGGGGCCCAATATTCGGAAAATTTTCTGACAAGGAAAAGAGAAAAAAAGAAGAATGAAAAAGGTCATCAGCATTTTTGGGGTGCCTTAAACTTCACAATTTTCTGACAAACAAGCAACAACAAAGAAACACCAGTTTTTTTCGTTTTGGGCTGATTTCTCCCCCCCCCCCCCCGGCCCACCCCCTGGATCCGCCCTGACCCCATCAAATAAATAGATGAGTCAAATAGACCCGCAAAAATGCCGTAGGCCCTGGTTGTCCCATGAATTTACCAGAGAAGGGCGGGAAGAATGGTGTCCAAATGATCGTGTCCTATAGGCCTTCGTTGGAATTGAAAGCAAATTCTTAAAAATTGAATGAAGAGGTGACGAAAATGGGCGGAAAAATCTATATAGGCCTAACCTATAAATAGGAGGTTTCACGGTAAGGTGACGAGCTTAATTTATCACTTTCTTGAATATATTTTTTTAAGATTTGCGATATTGGATGAAAAAATTTTGTGGCATATATGCTGTTCTTCGGTTTGTGTGATAATGTGTTTCATAATAATGCAAAAAGTGCAAAGTCACTTCGATGTTCGTCTTCTAGTCTTCCATTAAGCTGGTGATAAGCCTACGATCAGCCTATGACCATACATTTATCAGCCTCCCATCTTCTCTCTTCTTTTCTCTTCTCTATTCTTCTCTCTCTCTCTCTCTCTCTCTCTTTTCACTTCTCTTTTCTTCTCCCTCTCCATCTCTTTTTTTTTTTTTTTTTTTTTTTAACGCTGAAAAGTTGTACGGTCAAAACCGTACCAACCGTACCGGCTCGATCCGACGGGTCTGAATCAGGTCCCTGGGAACCGGAGGTGCTGGGGGTGCTGTAGCCAGCAAAATGCTGATGATCCTTTTTTTTTTTTTTTTTTTTTTTTACTTGTCAGAGATTTTTGGAGTTAAAAAGACCCCAAAACGCTGAGGACCTTTTTTTTTACTATTATTATTTTTGCTTGTCAAGCAACTGCGTACCAAAAAAAAAAAAAAATCTGCTCACAGCACCCCCAGTAACAAAATCGTTCCCAGGGGCCTGGCCTGGATGCACCTATACAGTCTGACGTTCTCGTTATTGAGCTCACAAAATTATATTGTATATCAAAATAGCATACACTCAACAATGCGCTCATACAGTCAATATCGCGTGGGCAAACACAAGTTTGAAATCGTTAAAGTTATACAAGGGTAGATTTTGTTTGTTGCTGTGCATTGTGTGTGATAATTCGTTTTGACCGCGGAGAAGCTATGAAGCCATCCTAATACATTGTAGCCAAACCGCCCTTTACTTCCCTAGACCTGAAGTTCGTTGGACTGAAATTTACAGTCAGTTGATGTAGATTATTCTCAAAGAACTCTTATTTACTGTTCACATCTATTTAAATTCTAAAACAGCAGTAAATGCCTCACTGGGTGGCTTATTTCAAGATTGGAAACAGTTTAGGCCTGATTATCGTCATTTTTTATTTGATGGTAAATTAAATTCATCTTTTCCGTATAGTTGAGTAGATTCTACATCCATTAAAAAAAAAATCATTCCGGAATCTGCTCAGCAAGAGCAGAGTCTATTTTAAAAGTATATGTGTTTTAAAACCAAACAGATTTTTCTGTCTAGATGTAGATCTGTAGACTATAGATCTATAGATCAAGCTTAATTCGTTAATAATAATAGTGTTGATGAAAGTTGGCCACAATATTCACTCTTTCAGTTTCAGGGGCAAAAATGTGCTAGGGGTGTTAATCTGTTGAAGAATAATACATTCATATGCTGGAGTCATGGGCGTAGATAGCGGGGGCGGAGGGCGGTGGTCGATGGGGGATATGTGAATGCATGAATTAATTTTATTTTCATTGTAGAAAAATGAAATCACCCCAAATAATTTAGAACCTTTCTTTACGCCACTGGCTCGAGTAGAGGGAGGGGTCTGCACTCGCCATCCATAATGTCCACAGATGGGCCTATTAAGTGGTGGATTCGCAGTTTTATCTGGGCTTTCAATTATTACAGGGGTACGTGGGTAAATTGGATTACTGGACTTTTGCAAATCATGTTTCATTACAAAAAAAAATGTAATGAATGGCACGGTAGAATTTCATGTGTTCAGGCATCAAGCAATTTCGCTCACATTTCTCCTGGGGTGATATTGTGGGAAAGGGGTGGGAAAGGACAGGTAAAAAAATTGCTTCAATAAACACACAAACATTAAACAATCTTTATGGAAGCTAAAAGGCATTAGCTCATATAACATAAAATTAATTTCACATTTGGCCTTTGGTTTTCACGTGGAAACAAGTTTTGAAATAAATATATTGTTATTTCTTACATAAAAAACATATATTATGCAATATCTCTCATCAGCAAAAGTGTATAATACATAATCACCACTATATATAAGACATAAAAATGATAAATTATTTTAGCCCAAGGAACAAATAAAATTTTTAAAAAGTTGACTTTTAACTTTCATGAAAAGTATATGACATATTCTATAGTAAGAATAACATGTTATAATCTTAAACTTATTTTCCTCTTAATACTACATGTATTATTTATTCTCTTTAACTAATAAAACAATCCTTTAAAAAATTGATAAAAATATAAGAGAAAAATAAAAATCAACTTAGATGAAAAACAAAATTACATTTTTTTTTAAACCATTACCCATAGAACCATAAACATTCGTCTTATTAATTTTTAAAAATACATGATATTCATGTACACGTATTAACCTACCATTTTGATTGAATATTTTACCAATATACAACCATAAAGTTGCGCTAAAACACAGTTTTAATATTATTATTTTAACAAAAACATTGTAATATGTTTATCCCATTCAATATAAGTTTAATAAGCCGCAATTTAAAACAGTGTAATTTCTCACTACATGTATTTTTCCCCCCAAATCCCGTGGATTTTCCACGGATGCCGGTAGTGTTATTATTGCGTATAATCAATGTAATGTGAAGAATATGTACGAGGAGTGTGACAACAAGGAGTTATCACAGTTCTGTGATAACTCCTTGGTGATAATGATTAGCAAAATGTCTTACCTTTTGGGGAATCTACACTGCTTTCAGATATACTGGTTGGTTTCTCAGCCATTATTTCTGCTTCTTATCGTGTAGCTTATAGAAGAGATTATAGCATTGGATATTCAATGCACGGTATAATGCGTTGTTATCGTTCCATGAAGGTTATATTATAATTGAAAGGGCAAGGAATAAGGGTCACTTCACACAAATTGACCCCACATTTTATAGCATTAGTCCGATGCAAACACACATGTCAGCTCAGTTGCTCCTCCCTTTAACAGCGCCATATACCAGGTAAGGGCGGGGGCGACTCTCCCCCTTCTGCTCCTGTTCCGAATACCTATATGGTGGGACGGAGTTGTTTTCAGGGTTTGAAATGTTTTCATCTCAATAACAATGAAAAGTAAAATGTATATCATATATCAAATATATACTGGAAATACGTCAAATGATGGAATTATTCCTTTTCCGATTCTCAATCAGAATAAATTCTTGTTCCTCCCTCGACCCTTCCCCATCTTACTGAGTATTTAAAAAGTGAAATACGACTTTCTCTCCCATTTCCAGTACCCACTCCCCCATCCCAGTATCTCTCTCTCCCCGGCTCGCTCTCTCTCTCTCTCTCTCTCTCTCTCTCTCTCTCTCTCTCTCCTCTTTAATACCCTTCCCTTTATCCCCCTTCTCGGCTCTCTCTCTCTCCCTCTCTCTCTCTCTCACTCTTTTCATCTCCTCCTTTCCCACTCCCCCCCCCCCCCCTCTCTCTCTCTATCTCTCTTTCAACCATGCCCTCAACCCAAACGTTGTTTCTATAAAATACACAAGTTTTAGAGAATAATTTTTTTTTTTTTTTTTTTTTTTTTAACACACACGCACACCCTGGTATCAATATGCCTTTAGCACTTCATTTATTTGATGTATGATAAAAGAGCAATGTAGATAAAATGCCTTGCTCAAGGGCATAAGTGCCGTATCGGGGATCGAACGCCCGATCCTCGCATCTCCAGTCAAGCGCCTTAAACCACTGGACCACGGCACCTCCACTATAATATGCGTTTTAAAAATGCAACAGCGCCCTCTACTTGTTTCGACACTGATTGGGGGAAAAAAAATAATGTTAGCCATTGTCGTCACTTTTGGCCACAAACAATTGGGTATGAACAACGGGATGGGTGACCACCATAAAACATGTAAAAAGAGTTGACATAATTATAAAGTGGTCAAGGTGGTTTACTACGGCTCTCTCTCTCTTCATTTTTCTCACTCTTTTGCTCTCTTTCTTTCGCTCTCTCTCTCTATATCTCCACCTTTCCTCTCTCTTTCTCTCTCTTTCTTTCTCTCTCTCTATCTCTTCACCCTCCTCTCTCTCCCTCTCTCTCTCTATAGCTCTCCCGATATTCCCTCCTTTCTCTCTTTTCTTCCCTATATCATTACTTAAAAGATATCTTTTGGGGCGGGGATTTAGTCCCACATACTACATTATTTCCCTCCGTTCTAAATTGTTTCTTGCTGACATTCGATGGATTTAGAACTTGAGTACCAAACTGGGACATCCACAATATTGTTAGTTTTAATATAGACATTGTTATCAGCATGTTTACTTCTGTTTGCATCCATACATTTATTTATTTATTTCTGATATTATTTGTACAGGGTAGCACATTTTCACCAATAGTGGTGGTATTTCATGAGGCCCTGTTTGGTAACAAAGATATTAAGTAACAATATAAACTCATATATATATTATATATACATTCGTCTTATTAATTTTTAAAAATACATGTACATGATATTCAATAACCTATCATTTGATTGAATATTTCACCAATATACAACCCTAAAGTTGCTCTAAATCATTGTAATATGATTATTTGGTAACAAAAACATTGTAATATGTTTATCCCATTCAATACAAGTTTATAATGAGCCACAATTCAAAACAGTGTAATTTCTCACTACATGTATTTTTTGCCCCCAAATCCCGTGGATTTTCTGCACGTGCCGCTAGTCTACTATAATGGCAGCCTCGTTAAATGGGCAATGAACATTGAATTTAGACAAATGATGGTAAATGCTCTAACAAAACAAGAGGCATATGAGACTAACTGGGCCTCGATATCCTTTTACACACAACTTACCTCCCCCCCCCCCCCCCTTCCTTGGTTGGTCGATTTTCGTTTTTTCTTTCTTCGATTATTATCTTTTTATTATTTTACAGAAACCTTTCATTTTATGGACATTTTTTTATGTGTGCAAGTTTGAAATATTTATACATATAGAAACAATTCTTCAGATTTCTCTTAAAATTTTGATGTCTACAGCACCCCTCCCACTCACACACACACACACACACACACACACGCGCGCACACACAACCACCATAGATATTGTAGCGTTGATACAAAATTTATTACTTACTGTATCTGATAACGATACGAGACCGAAAAGTCGGTCTTATGAGCCTCTTCAAAAATTTTCTGAGGGATCACGTGGACTGCCGGTCTACTGAGAAGTCTCACTCCCATTTATAATGTTCTCATCAACAGTGTCTTGGCTTCAGGGTTAAAGACCATCTCACCACCCCCCCCCCCCCCCCGGCCCCTCCTTCCGATTGGAAAAAAAAAAGAAACTAGAGAGCGAGAGAAAGGTTTCAAAGTTTCAAAGTTTCGAAGTTCGTTGATTTTCCACATATACTTTTTTAAACAAGACATATCAAAATTAAGAACAAGAACATTATACATAGACATAGATATAACAAAATATAATTCAATAGACCTGGGTATGATTTACATTGATTAAGCAATCGGTGTGATGTATGTAAACATTGTAAAGGAAAACATGAGTGGAGGGGTCTGTTAAGAAAGCATGGCTCGTATTTCATATACCCCTGTCTGAAAAATAAAAATAGTTACAGTCCATGATTTAAAAGAAACGTGATAACTCTAGCACTATTATCAAGTTATAAAAAAAGCGTGAGAGAAAAAAACAAAACAAAAGGGGGAGGAAAAAGAAAAAGAAATTAAAGGGGAGAAAAAGAAATAAGAAGGTGAAAAAGCGAGAAAAAGAAAGGGATAGGGAAAATGAAAGTGAAAAGAAAATAACACGATCCTCTCTCAGACATTTCCCCGCTATGTCGCCATTCATTTCAAGATCTACTTGATTTATTGGACAGCATCCCTGACTTTCTCCACGGCCTGGGCGACCTTGAAGACCGTGAGCTCATCATGATGTCTTCCAACCAACATGAGACCTACAGGCAGGCCACGGAGGAAGCCTGCATTGATGCTAAGGACGGGATGACCTGTCACGTTGAAACCGATGGTGTTACGGGTCATCTCAAAGCAGTTCTTGAAGTAATCTGTAAAGGTTTGCAAGATTTTTTTGTTAATATTCCCATGATTTACAACCCCTCCCGCTGTACAGCCTATGGAATGTCGAACCTCGAATATGTTCATGTTATTAATGTTATTATATACCTTCTACTTTTTAAAAACAGAAATCACTGTCTTGTATATTGTGCTTCAAAGAATCTTACTTATTAATTGAATGAGAAATTCGTATGATGGGTGCTGTCAAATTCTGAACGTGTACAAAAATAAATGTAAAGAAAATTTTGTTACTACACATACAGGGGCGTCACTAGAGGGGAGGGTGGGGTCAGCAAGTTGTAAATCGCAAAACTGCTGACCATTTTTTCCGTTGGAACATACGTGGAAGATCTGTCATAATATCAGGAAATCTGACAACCATAAATTTTGTTACACTTGATGGCAACATCCCCCATCAGAACTGTCTGGAGACGCCCCTGAACATCTCTCGTTTTAGTTGAAAGCTTATTACCTTGCATCGTGGCTCCTTTTTCCAAGAGTTTAGTTGCTGTGAACGGAATGGTAGGTAGAGCTAGCACATCCACTTTCTTTAAGGCGTCGTCATAGGCCTGACGAAGTGTGAAGACCAGATTCCTACCTCTACAGTACACCTGATTCATGTAGTTCTTCTTCATGTACTCGCCTTGAAGCATAACCATCTATATAATGTTATAAGTTTTCCATAACACAAAGCTTTTTTGCAGGCGGGAGGTGTGCATTATTAAGATTCAAGAACTTTAACCACTCTGATAGGTAGGGTACAGTAGAGAAGACGTATTTTCGTTTTAAGCCATTTTACTGATGATTTACTTTTGAACGTATTATGGCTTGAATGCTACATTATATAATTATTAGCTTTTTAATATAGGGAGTAAAGAAGTTATGTATCAACAAGATTACACAATTTAAAGCAATTTTGGGAGGAAGAAAATAAATGGGAAAGAAGTAGAACTTTATAACAAGATAAAGCATGGAGATGGAACAAACAAGCAAACTAAATGAGAAAATATAGTCACTGTACAAAACGAAGTGTAATTTATTTATATTTCATAACCCCTCTTTCTTTTTATTAAAATTCCAAGTTGAGAAATGTAGAGATGTACCTTCATAGTATCTGGTAAATCGTTTGGTCTTGACGAGAACATTTTACCTGATGCTATCGCGAAGCTTGTCGGATAATAGCCTGTGTGCCCAGTTCCGTTTCCTGAACGAGATACACCATATGTGAAGGGTTATTCATTTTTATGTACTCCGAAAAAACAAAGGTACCCAACCGGGAATCCATACAATATAACGGTTGTAGCGTATGGCATGTATAAATTGATTTTCCTTTTACCCAGTAAGATTAATCTAAACATGATCAGAATGAAAAGTGCACAAAGGATACATGTATTATGTGAAGTAATTCATAACGGTATTATTTTATTATTTACTTATAAAGCAATTTATGTTTTTAAAAGTATATTAAGATGAACTGTGATCAAGAGTTACATATAAAGATTAATTACGATATACCAGTTCTAGCAGTACAAAGAAGACGGTCCTGAACAAAAAAGAAAGGAAATTAAAGTGTCATCTTATTCATGATTCAGTCTTGCATTTTACACCATAAACATCATCTTTTATTGTCATTTATACATGGAAATGTATTATTTGTGCACCCACCTCCAAGTTTTACCATGTTTTCGTAATTTCCTTCCGCTGTACATTGCCAAATTGCAGGTCCTGCATGCACAAGGCAAGATAAAATACGAAGGAAATAATTATCATGATTATGATTATAATTATTTTTGATAGGATTTCATTATTTTTATTGAGTAATATACAATGATAAACCAAACTTTTACTTTCGAAAGTGGTCCAGAAAACGTAAGTTTATTTGTAATGATTATTAAAGAAAATTTCATGAAACTCAATTTTTCTTAAACTGTGAAGACTTTAATCAGACACTTTTTAAATGTTCAAAATGAACCATAATTATGTTATATTCATAAAAGTGGATGACTTTGATAAAATAATATGAGTTGGCAGCTGCCCATATTTGCCTGAATATTTCAGAATTCTCGAGGGAGGGGGGTTGCCAACTCAGCCCGTACCCCCCCCCCCCCCCCACCCCCGTAGCCTATATGACTCTGACGATCCTCATGATGTAAAGAGACACCTTTTAAGTGTAGAGGTATAGATGTATCCATGATGACACCTCCCAGATATGCCAGTTTGCTGATGACGTCTTTCAAAAGTGCGTTCACTTCATGATCAGCATTGGATGCCGTGAATCCTTCTTGAAGTATGCCGATTTTGAGTCCGTTAATGTTCGAATCCTCCAACTGAAAATCATCAATATAACAGCATCAGTATATACCATTCCACTTATCTTTAAATGGACGAGATAAAATCCTGTATGGGAGGTGGATGGGTATGTATAGGCGATACTTATAAATAAGGCCCACGTTTATAGACAGAGCGAGAGCGAGAGAGTTAAAGACTGATGCTTTGACATACAACTAGTCATTGTATTGAATGGGTCCTCATGCATGTATAGATATCATTCAAAATAATTATACTTGTAAAAGTCGGAGGGTTTTTTTTTTGGGGGGGGGGAACGTTACGATCAAAAAGCAAAATTAGAACATTCATAAATTTCATCACCATGCAACCACGAAATCGCCTATCATGAAACAAAGGTTGTGTGGAATACTAATGTTTATACCAAATACCTGTTTTGTGTATTCTGGAATGGTGATGTTCGGGTGCTGTCGAGGATCCATCCCTTCATCGTATCCAGCAATAACCTAGGCAGCAAGCAAATGAATAAGCATGATCTTTGGTGAAATAGAAAAAGAAAAAAGGGATGTTAATCTTTATTTGAATAAGATTATAAAACTGTTACATGTATTTTAAGCTTAAGCTTATTCATAATCATAATCCATAATAATAATCATGCATGGTAAATGTCGAGCATGGAAATCTTCGACATGCCATTCAACCTTCGTTTTCTTTAAAATGCATTTTTGATACATTTTATAGCACCTTTATAGTGCAGGGTGAATTGACAAATATTTTTAATTTTCTCCAGTAATCACTGAGATGCCTTTTCCGGAACATCTCCACTTGTCAAAGTTGTCAATAGGCCAGGGGCTGTTGTTCTCGTTAACCTCAGATAACCTTGTCGGTCCCATGGGCCGTCGGTCTCGTGGGCTGTCAGTCTCGTGTATGGGCTGTAGCCGTTAATCATGTTAATTTCTAGAAACCTTTCTTATGTAGGAAGCGGCAGTTGCCCTCTTCCCCTCCCCCAAAAGTTACTAGGAATTTGTGAAAAGAGGTATAACCTCGAGTAGAAGAGCACAGTCTTTAACAGTCCGTGACATAGGTCCAAGATGATCTATGGAAGACTCCATACCCATGGCTCCAGTGTAAGGCACTAGGCCAAAGGTTGGTTTTATCCCTACGATACCCGTCCAGGAAGATGGGAGTCTGACTGAACCGCCCTGGTCGCTGCCGATGGCCATGTCCGCTTCGCCTACGCTGACCTGCAATCAAAGACACCAGTTATAGTACAACAATTATGGTCTTTCTTCTTTTTATACCCAGGACAGCCTTATCAGTATTACTGATTTTCCTGCGGGGCCTGCAATCATAATTTTTCCGGATTTAGCCACGATAAGACGTTCAAGCAGGGACGGAATTTCTTCCTACCGGGTACCCATTTACATCACCTGGGTGATGAGAGGCAAATGTAGATTAATGTCTTGCCAAAGGACATTAATATCGTGGCAGGGATGTGCTCATAATATTGGCCAAGATTCTTAGTAACAACAATATTTATAAAATAGAGCTACTATAGTGATAAGCCTATCACTCGAAGCCAGTGGCCAGCCATTATTGCAAGTGGCGTGATCATGCTTATAAATGGCATCCAAGAACAGACTAATCGATATCAAGTTTATAGATTATTATTAATCTAACAAATTACGCCCTAAACACTACACTTGGACACGAGGAAAGTAGATTATCAATACCATTTGAAACATCTCAGGAGAACGACATCCCACGAGACTGACAATGTCGGTCTGGTGAACCCTACAAAAAGTGGTCCAAGAGACTGACATGATGGTCTCGTTGGCTGTCGGTCTAGTGGGCTTTCAGCTTTCAGTTTCGTATTCTGTACCCAACACCCTTAGTCCTTCGTGATGATCAACAAACCAATCCAGCTGCTCATTATTTTGTAACCAGCAATTTATAGATTCCCGTAAATATTATGATCTAAAAATTCTGAAGTATGTTTGAAACTTACTACCACAGCACTTCCAGAACTAGATCCTCCGCTCGAGCGGGTCTTATCATGTGGGTTCAGTACAGGACCTTTAGCAGCGGACGAACTCCCTCCAGATGAGATGAGGTTTTCACAAACAGTTTTCCCATTTATCATGCCTCCTATTACAGACAGGTAAAAGTAAAATCGTAAAACGATTAGTGATTTCGAGCCAACGTGAAGATGCAAAATACAGACGGGACATCCCAGTAGACCGAAAGCCCGCGAGACCGACAATGTCGATCTGGTGGACCCTCTGAAAAACTTGTCAAAACGCTCGTGAGACCAATAATGTGGACTCATGGGCTGTCGGTGTCTTATGACGTCCGTCTCATGGGCCTTCTGACAACTTTTCAGAAGGTCCTGACTGACATTGTTGGTCTCTTGGGCTGTCGATCTATTCATGCTATGGGCTGTCGGTCTCGTATAATAGGCTCTTACCAAATACAGAAGCGTCTATTTTTTTTGTCTCTCTCCCAGTTCGGGGGGGGGGGGGGGGAGGGTGACACACTGAGGTACAGATCACAATACG
Organism: Heliocidaris tuberculata; assembly: GCA_025618425.1. Classification (NCBI taxonomy): domain Eukaryota; kingdom Metazoa; phylum Echinodermata; class Echinoidea; order Camarodonta; family Echinometridae; genus Heliocidaris; species Heliocidaris tuberculata. The sequence continues at coordinate 54,080,225 of CM046832.1, read as the reverse complement.
GACATATTCATGATAAAGCTGATAGGGGTCGCGATTGCCCCTGCGACCGAAATGCCCCAGAATCGACGTCCTGGTGATTATAGGCCTATACTTTGCACTTGTAGAGAACTTTTTTTTTTTTTTTAACACAAAAACTTGTGCGACATATAATGTTTAGAAAATTTCTGAATACATACCCGCGTCTAATATCCTTGTTACGACAGTGGCATCAAAGTCTGGTGTGTAGCCTTCAAGAGCATGGCAACCGTTCATCATTGGTACTCCTGCCACAGCAACGTTATCCTTGATGGCAACTCGTTTTCCCGCCAACTTTCCACCTGAGCTTGCACCTTGTATTTCGCATTTCCAGTACCTGATGGTTGGAGAGAATTCTATTTAATTGGTTGATGAATCATACCAAAAAAAAAAAGCTGTCCGACTCGAGCAAGATAGAAAGCGATATATTAAGCAGATTTAAGAACAGAAGAGTTGAGAGGTTTCATAAAAATCACCCTCCATGGAGAATGATTTGCTACGGTAGAGTTACATTCCCATGCAGGCAGATATTAATTTAGTTGGACATTGGTCTTACTGGGTGATTGCAAACAAAAATGGCTCTCGCTACATCACCGGTCCCTTGTTTCTGTATAGAAAGTTTGGAACATTTAGCAAAAATATACATAATTAACAAAAATATAGTAATTACCAAGCATTGTATGGGTTCTCAATTGAGTCCGGTCTCTATTGGATTGTATTGTATTGTATTTATTTTCCGTCAATTAAAAACAACAAATGATAATACATCCATAATTATGAAAAAACGAATTGATTAAAAGAAGAAGACGGAGGGATGGCCCTGCTCAGCGTTGTTGCCATAACAACGCTGTTTTACAGAGGGGTCCCAAATCCAGGTACCTGGGATACCTTGTGGGTATGGCTCTACCAGATACTCGGTACCATACTGTTGATCATATCAATGTTAACGTCAGTCCCAGATGATATTGTTCCTGTACCAGTGGCGTACCCAGGCAAAAAAAAATTACCCCAGCACTTCAAAAGTCACTCAGTGGTGGGGGTATCACATTTTACGGGGTCCAGAATTTTCTGAAAAGCAAAAAAAAAAAAAAAAAAAGTCTAAAACGGCGGAAAATTTATTTCTTTCTGTCAAAAGTTGTCAGGGGGCAGTCTGCCCCTGCCCCCCCCTGGCTACGCTACTGGCCTGTACGCCTCTATCTCTTCTTTTCTTCAAAACTTAAAGAATATTTTAATCAAGATAAAATGATAATTATTACCAAGCATTGTATGGATTCTCATTCAAGTCCGGTCTGTATCCAGGTAGTCTGGGATACCTTGTGGGTAACTGTGGCTCTACCAGAGACTCGGTGCTGTTGATCATGTCGACGTTCCCTTTTATCGTAGTATGGAATACCTGCATGAGGGAAAGAACAAATTTATTGTGACCTCATAACAGGGTAAATGAATAATTGGAGCTGGAATACTGACATAATGAAATCTCCATTGAATTATTTCTCGTGTATACAAACTGGTTTCAGTTTGTAGAATAGAGTAGAGTATCTTTTTTACTTAGCTCTTACCAAAAATGAATTACGTAATATTATGGTGATTATTTCAAGCAGGTCAAAGAGAGTATTTAAACGGCGATGGCTAGTCACGTGGTCCTTGGGGGGGCCCAAGGGGCCATCCCCCCCCCCCCCCCCCCCATTCAGCCCCTAAAAAAAAGCGAGAGCGAAAAAGCTGGGGAAGTGAGAGAAAAAAATCCTAAAAAGGCGCAACGAGCCGTTATCTTTCCCTCAAAATTTGTTAAAACGTCAAAGTTTTCGCGCTTCAGTGCAGTATTGCATCCAAATAATTGAAAAGCGGTCCGGCGTCGAACTAACTTTCCGCCTAAAAAAAGTGCAAGGAGTCGTTATCTTTGTCTCAAATTTGCTATAAAACGTCAGAGCTTTCGCGCTTCGCGCGGGAGGGGGGAAAACTCCCCCTCCCAGCACTCACCCCCTGGGGAGCATGCTTCGCGTGCTCATCACCACTCACCCTTTGCGTGCTTACAAGCGCCCCACCCCCTGAAATAAAATCCTGGCTACGATGGCTATACGCGGTTGGATCCTTCACGTCTGCCCCCCCCCCCCCCCCCATTGAAAAATCCTGGCTACGTCACTGCACGTGGTCGACTTGAGCATCATGAAAGGAATGGATTTATCGCAATCAATGGCAGCTCTCGATGGGCCATGATGTCAGCTAGGACAGATTCAAAATGATAATTTCAGAACTATAATGTAGACCTATAACTTTACTCTTCAACCCCCCCCCCCCCCCAAGAAGTATTTTTGTTTAGTATAGCTCTGTTTTAGCTCTATTTTAGCTCTATTTGGGGGTACATTACCTTGAGTTCTTCATCCTCTAAATGGAAGCCGAGTTCGTTTGCCACATCTTTAAGCTGTGCAATGGTTGGACTCCGTACCCAGGGGGAGGAATACAGCTCTATCAAAATAATAATCAATATTTTTATTTAGGAATAATATCAATACTTCATGTAAATACAGTAATCAATATTGTTATCGAAACCAAAGTATCACAAAGATCGTTTCATTAACAGACCTACCCTTAAATTAATTTTTCTGACGTCTAATATCGACTGCATCCTTTTTTCACACAAAAAATCAATTATCATTTATTTCATTCAACATTCTACATATTGACTTAAAGGTGGCTTTATATGTACATATGGAGAGGAAGGGAGAGGGAGAGAGAGAGAGAGAGAGAGAGAGAGAGAGAGAGAGGGGAGATTCAATATGGCTGTTTCCTGATGTAAACCATGCCTTATATTCTACATGTTTATAGTTTATAATAATAATAATATAATAATAAAAATAATATTGGATTACCCCGGCTGTAGCTAGGCTACCGATTTCGGCGCTCACAGCATTCAAGGAATTCATTCCTGCCGGTACCAATTTAACACCTGGGTGGAGAGTGGCAAATGTAGATTAATGTTTTGCCAAAGGACAGTAGTGAAATGCCGGGGTTCGAAGTTTAAACCACTCGACCACGACACCTCTACTTTATGGGGGAGGAAGAGAACAAACTCTCTGCATGTATTACAATAAATATCATATATATCCATATACATGTACATACAGAGCTAGGATTCGAGGACTGTTTCTCTTTTCCTTGAACATGATAGAACATTTAATTTTTTGTATTAACTTTTGAAAACTCTGACAACTCCGATTCTGACATGTAATTAGTTTAACTCTCGTGTGCAAAATACAAATAGGTACATACATGTTGGCATGTGCATGAATTTGCTCCTAAGTTGGGGATGTACTTTCGTGACAAAGGTCATGATCAAAATCTATACGATCCTGCATGGATGACCTTACTTGACCTTAGCTCCAGTGACGTATTTACATTGCTGTTATTGCTGCGTTTCTGTAACCATCTGTTAAAATATTGTTACTTTGTGATAATGCCCCTTCTCAGGCGCGCGGAAGCAGTTTGGGATTGGGGGGGGGGTGCAAATATTCAAGGGGGCTCACCTTTCAAGGGCTCATGCCTCTCATCCCTAAAAAAACACACACAATTACGTAATAAAGCAATCAAGCTTTTAATAAACACACGATTTTTACTCCTTTACTACTACATTTTTTTTTTTTTTTTTGGAGGGGGCTTTTTGGGGGGCGAAAATGCATTTTGCCCCCCCCCCCCCCACTTCCGGTGCCTATGCCCCTTCTCATCTCTCCTCCTTTTCTTCTTGAGAGAAGTTTGATTTCGTAATTTGGCAACTTTTTCCCCTTTTTTCTATTAGCGCAGCTGTGTCTTTTCTAGAATGAACCGAAAAAAGCTCTAGTGATCGACACTATATTCATTCTCAGAAAGAAGTGGAGATAATCAGGGGCGGATCCAGGATTTTGTATGGGGGGGCACACAAATGCAGGATTGCAGGATTGTTAACTTTGGGAAATTGCTTGGAAGGAGACCCGTATTTTTTGGTCTCGCCAGCCTTCCAAAAGTCGCTCAGTGGGGGGGGGGGGGGGGTATGCGGTCCAATTACCGTCCATAATTCTCTGACAAGCAAAAAAACAAAAACAACAAAAAAGGTTTACCGTTCTAAAAGGGGGGGGGCGCAATGCATTGTTTTTCTTTCAAAGGGGGGGGGGGCACGGGCCGGGATTGCCCCCCCCCCCAAAAAAAAAAAAAGCCGCCACTGGAGAAAATTATACGGCATTGATCTCTATGATGCAGCTATAGTCTGACTTCTCGTTATTGCAATATTGTATATCAAAATAGCATACACTCAACACTGCGCTCATACAGTCAATATCGCGTAGGCAAACCAAGGAGTTGGCAAACACAAGTTTGAAATCGTGATGTGTTGCTGTGTGTGATAATTCGTATTGACCGTCGGGGAGCTATGAAGCCATGTTACATTGAATAGTGTTACAACACAATAATAATGCTCGCAAGCCGCTTACGAACGGCATTGCGTGTATAACACCTCTCTGTGAGGAATATATACGAGGAGTGTGATAATGATTAGCAAAATATCTCACCTTTTGGTGAATCTACACTGCATTCAGATATACTGGTTGGTTTTTCAGCCATTGTTTCTGCTTCTGATCGTGTAGCTTAGAAGAGATTATAGCACTGGATATTCAATGCATGGTATATAATGCGTTGTTATCGTTCCATGCAGGTTATATTACTACTGAAAGGGCAAGGAAATATGATGTACTTTAACAGCGCCATATACCGGTAAGGGCGGGGGCGACCACCTCACCCTTCTGCTCCTGTTCCGAATACCTATGATGGAACGGAGTTGTTTTCAGGGTTTGAAATGTTCGGACCTCAATGACAAAGAAAAGTAAAATATATATCATATACCAAATTTCTGCAACCATATATACTGGAAATATGTCAAATGATGGAATAATTCATTTTCCGATTCTCGATCAGAATAAATTCTTGTTCCTCCCTCGACCGGTCCCCATCCTACTGAGCATTTACAAAGTGAAATACGACTTTTTCTCCCATTTCCAGTACCCACTCCCCCATCCCAGTCTCTCTCTCTCTCTCTCCCTCTCTCTCTCTCTCTCTCTTTTATTATGTTGTAATTCAGTTTGTAAAATATGTTTGAAGAAAAAAAGGATCATAAAGATAAATAAATAAATCAAATCAAATCAAATCAAATTAATCCCCCTTCCTCCACTTTATTCCCTTTCTCGACTCTCTCTCTCTCTCTCTCTCTCTCTCTCTCTCTCCATTTCCTCCTTTCCCACTCCCCCCCCCCCCCCCAAACGTTGTTTCTATAAAATACGCAGGTTTTAGAGAATAATATGCCTTTTTGAAAATGTAACTGCGCCCTCTGCTTGTTTGGACACTGTTTGGGGGAAAAAATTGTAACAACAATATTGTAACTAGAGCTAGAGAGAGAGAAAAAAGAGGGGGCGGGAGAAAGAAAAATGGAGGGGGAGAGGGGAAGAGGGGAGAGAGGAAGAGAGAGAGAGAGCCAAAGGGGGACGAGAGGGAGGAATAGAGAGAGAGGGGGCCAAAGAGGGACTAGAGGGAGAAAGAAAAAGAGAAGCTTCATAACAGAGAAAGAAGTGTTGATTTCATGATTGAGATCTACAGAGCATGACAAAGATGAGTCATATAAAGCTAATTACATTTTTTGCACCTCTTGGTTTTTTAAAATTCACTCTGACTGGATTTCGACCTCTCTCGATCTTCAGTTCAAAACTTCGTGTGATTTGACAGCGTTTGCGCAAAATATATTCTGTGTTGGTGTGGTATGTGGGATTTTGATTGAGATATGTCTATTTTCACCTAATACGATTGCTTCATTAATCAAGCGCATCTACTTTGATACGAAACTTGATAATCCGAATAATCTCAAACAACGATCTAATCTCGAGATCTTGGAATAATGTTAGCCATTGTCGTCACTTTTGGCCACAAACAATTGGATATGAACAACGGGATGGGTGCCCACCATAAAGAGAGTTGACATAATTATAAAGTGGTCAAGGTGATTTACTACGACTCTCTCTCTCTCTCTCTCTCTCTCTCTCTCTCTCTCTCTCTATCTCTATCTCTCCTCATTCCTTTCTCACTCTTTTGCTCTCTCTCTCTCTCTCTCTCTCTCTCTCTCTCTCTCTCTCTATATATATATATATATATGAGTTTTAATATCATTGTTATCAAACAGGGCCTCATGGAAGACCACAAGTTCTAAATCCATTGAATGTCAGCAAGAACGATATAAAGAACGGAGGGAAATAATGTAATATGTGGGATTAAATCCCCCACCCCAAAAGATATCTTTTAAGTAATGATATAGGGAAGAAAAGAGAGAAAGGATGGGATATCGGGAGAGCTATAGAGAGAGTGAGGGAGAGAGAGGAAGGTGAAGAGATAGATAGAGAGAGAAAGAAAGAGAGAGAAAGAGAGAGTAAGGGAGAAAGAGGAAAGGTGGATATATTTCACTGGATCCCGCTTTTCGGAGACACACGACAATGAGGTTTTTTCCGTCATAATAGGGCATGGTGTATTAGGGAGACAAGAGGACAAAGAAAAAAGACAAAAAGTGTCTCCCTGATACACAAGATATGGGTATATACATATATATATATATATATATATATATATATATATATATATATATATATATATATATATATATATATATATATATACCGTCACAACTACATTACCAAAGCAAGATATAAACCACGAGTGGAGTATCGAGATATTGGAGGCAAACAGACAGGGTTGGGGGTAAATGAAGTGGGCTATATACCAGGTTGCCATATAGGCCTGGTACAAGTATTGAGTGATTTTATTTCCTCGGGCCTTCGACACATATGCGAATGGAAAATGTTAATATCTCCCCACCCCTGCCTCTCCAATACAAAATATTGGCATTATCCGGTAAACAGACCAAATTCTGATTCATTTTCTCTTCATGTAGATCGGACTATAGACCCACGGCCTGCATAAAGTGCTTATATTCCGAAGTTGGATTTTCGTGCCTTTTACCCTGTTATGTTCTTTCCGTGCGTATTCGGGATAATGGCCAAAATCTCTAAATTAATTCCACAATAGAGTGGCGTCGATCATTATGGGGCTTCGGTCCCTAGACTCTATTTTGTTCCAGCTCTGTGTAGTGCGTCCATCCGTATCTCCCAGAACAGTTAGGTGTAATTGCTAGGCCATTCTGGTTTTTCGCTCGGCTCAGTCAGGAGTAGAGATTTGCCCCAACTCGCTGTTGTTCGTTGTCTCAGGCTCTCATGAGTGATTGGGAAGTTTTTGGTTAGCATGAGGAGACAGCGTTTGTCGTGAGATAGGGAAGCTGACCCACCTCCCTGGCTGAACCCTCCGTGATTACAAGTTGAATACCTTATCTTAGGCGCACGTGATCAACTCCAAGGATTAATACAGTGAAATTATTCATTTCTTCCTGTGGAACTGGTTTTCGTTTGAAAATATGATTCCATATTGCCAGCTAATTTTCGCTGCTTTCATCGGGTCCACAGTTGGTCTTTTCGGCGGTGGAGGTCCGGCGGTAGATCTTTGGTTATCTACTGATGAAGTGTCTCGAATTTTAGGTATGTACGCAAATGTCATATCTGTTGCATGGTTTCGGACACATGCTTATAAATATATTTCATTGATCGGGGTGGAAGGGGCTAGAATCGAAAGCATAACATACGTAAAGCTTGGGGGCGACAGCCTATACCCCCCCCCCCCCCCCATCCTTCAAAGATGAGGAGGGGGAAATAACTGACATGCTAATATTCAACAAAGAACCGACTTTGCGGGCCTGGTTTGCCTTTGTGTAATAAGAGATAGGATTGATTTCAAATTGGAATTTCACTTCTCCTTTATACCAATCCCTTCTTACCTTATAGGCTTGATAAAAAATGGTTAACTTTTAACAACCATTTTTGTTAATACATGTATTACCGTTCGGGTAGTATAGTTATTGATATCACGTGGAGAAGGTTTACGGTTCACCATGTGTAGTTAGAAGAAAGGAAATATGGAAATCGAAATGGAAAGACGAGAAAGGATGAGTAGAGGAAAATAGAGGTATTCTTTCTTGAAAATGAGTGAAGTCCTGAAAAGGACTGTAAACCAGATGAGATGAGCTGAATGTGGCTTGAGTAGCGAAGGTTTGAGTAGTAGCAGGTTGAAGTGAAGAGTGGTTACTCGACGTTTCGGGCAGGTTGACTGTCCGTCTTCAGGAGTGAAGGATGCTAGACGAGCGGGGGGTTCTTATTTCGATTTCCATATTTCCTTTCTTCTTACTACACATGGTGAACCGTAAACCTTCTCCACGTTATAAACTCCACCATGCAAACCTACAAAGATCATCTTATTGATATCAGTTATGAAGACATTAAAGGGGAATGAAACCCTGGGGGAAATCCATTTTGATAAAAAGAGAGGATAGAGAGAAGTAATTTTAAAAAAGTTCCATCAAAATCGGTTAAGAAATGAGAAAGTTATGAAAGTTTGAAAAGTCTCAATTCACTTTCTATGGCGATCCTCAAATTGGCACTGTTGCTTCAAAGTGACAGGTAGAGTAGGACAACTCTCCATGTGTTGGCTACACAAAATTTCATATTTTCCCCATTATCTCTAAAAATGATGCTTGTCTTTTTGTGAACTCATTATATGTTGTGTCAAATACATTTCTCCATGATATATCTTGAGCTAAGAAGGAGACAAGGTGCACCTTGAGAGATAATGGGGAAAATATGAAATTTTGTGTACAAAACATAATATGGAGAATTGTCCTACTAAGCCTGTCATTTTGAAGCACCATTGCCAATCTGAGGATCGCCATAGAAATTAAATTGAGACTTTTCAAACTTTCATAACTTTCTCATTTCTTAACCGATTTTGATGGAACTTTTTAAAATTGCTTCTCTCTATCCTCTCTTTTCATTAAAAATAATTTAATTCTCCTTTAATTGTAGCCCATTTGCGAGGGAGCGAAGTAAATATATCTATTTCCATATTCTGCTAAATATTGATTCGTATACGTTGAAGGTATTCAGATTTCCTTCTTAATTTCGGTTTGCCAGTTATTTTCTGTTTTGCTCTCAATGGTGAATCCAGGGTTAATTTCGGGGCCGGGGGGGGGGGGGGGGAACAAGAGTATGTGTCAAAATATTTCACGAGCCTTTGCAGCATAAAAGTAATGTTATTTTTGTTATTTTACCAGGGGCACTTTCCCCCTTGGCCAAGTTGGCCTCTTTTATCGGCAACTAGCGTTGTTTCATTATGTTTTGTTAGTTCAATTTTCCACCCAAATGTTTCAAGTATATAAATTATATACACCATTCTCTATACATGGTTCTTAAATACAAGTTTTGTCGCTCACAATTTGATGTTTATTGACTTGAATATATATAGTTTTCAAACTGATTAAAATGATTGTTTAATATTATTTTTCACATGGGTAAACTGCCCCTACCCATCAACCCCCTAACAGTAGACTAAGCAATAAAGCAAGTAACTTTGTTTTTGCCCAAACCCCTTCAAACATCAACGTAACGCGACAAGTTGGGGATTTAAGAGATTAGAGAATCCCGTTACAAAAGGCGATTCTCTTTGAACATTACAGATGTGCTGGCCTGTCTGGTTAATTAGCTGGCTTGTTTTGATGCTTTTGTTTTGTGTTTGGTATGTTTTATAAACACAATCCAGATTAGCAGGATAAAGATCTACTTATCGTCTGCCCGTGAGAGATTAAAAAATCAATAACGGATCAGGATGTCTTGTTTAGAAAGCCTCCGATTGTCAGATTAAAAGGCGATTAAGCCTCGCCGCCAGACTTGATCAAGTTGTTAAAGAACTAGTTCATTACCTATCTTAAAGATTTGAGACTGCATGAACAGACAGTATATCGAACAGAAGTTCACCCATCTTAGTGATCATGTATTTATATATTTATATATATATATTTATATAGATTAAGGTTTTTGTAAGATACAGAATATGACCGCAATTAAGAAGAAGAGATCACAAGACGTATCTATAGCTTAAATAGTATTTTTTACTTGGAGCTGCACCAATTACCAGCTCTGCTTTAAGTAGCTTTATTTTCTTTATCTAATATGATTATTGTACATATATAATGAAAGATGTATTTTGTTTTTGTTTGTGATTGTTAATGATTGAGAAATAAAACCGAGTTGAAACCGGATGGCAATGAATTGAATTGAATTATACAGTCATGACAGAAGGAATATTTAGTTTGTAAATATATTTACAACGACTGTAACAAACTATCATCAGCTCACTGAGGCCTATAATTAATTTCGGGCTACTTGTATTAATTGCAAAGTTGGCCAGTTGCAGAAGGTTAAAAAGATATGCTTAAAATTCGCAATGAAGAAATATATATCGCCATGCAATTGTTATCAAAAGAAAAAGAGGAAATATATGTTTAGCTAATATTTTGTTACGCCCTTGACGGGTACATGTTCAGTATGTTCATTTTGCTTCGAAAAGCTATTTGAACATCTCACATAACTTGAAACCTAATGTACTTGAGATGACTTTATATTTCAATTTCTCTTTTTTCAAAGTATAAGCCTACCAATAATGATGAAAATGAAATAAAACATAATTTTGATTTGTCATGTTGCTTTTAAAAAATGCCACTAATTATCACACAACGCCCGAATAAGATATGACAATATATTTGTATAAATCATTTTCAAATATGTTTCATGTATTACTACTTATCAAACCAAAACTTTCGATAACGCTTGAAAACACAGAACATAGATACGCGGTTGTATAGAGCAACAGAAACCTCAAAGACCGGACATCGATAATCCTACCCTTTGCTTTATATATCACCCTAAGGACATGGGTACGATAATGACCATGACGTTGACCCTGGCTCCCATGTGACCTTTGACCACAGGTGACCTTTTCATAAACTTTGTGAATTATGATCATAACAAACCCGACACACCTACCATTCACTTTACATTTTCACTCTCCTTCTCTTTCTCTTTCTCTCTCTCTCTCTCTCTCTCTCTCTCTCTCTCTCTCTCTCTTTCTCTCTCTCTCTCTCTCTCTCTCTCTCTCTTCCCATCCCCCTTTTTTGCCTTTTTAATATGGGGCATGTGCCCCCTGCAGTTACGCCTACACCACTGCGTTTATAATTGAATGTCAAAACATAAACTGAATGGTAAAATTTACATTGCTATTTTTGGAAATGATATTTATGAAGAGGCACTTCGAGCCATTTCATATATTCAGTTTTCATCTAGTAAATGAGTCCATTTCCAAACTTTTGCCCAACTTGACAAGAAGAAAAAGTTTTTGACTGAACCCCAAACTCATGTCCGAAACCATTTCATTGTACAGGACTGAACGTTTTATGACAGTATCACTGAGAAAACATTCAGTCTGATTCAATTTGCTGTAAAGGAAACAGGAGAAAGAATATCGGAATATATGAATAAAGAAGGAAATAGGGAGTCACAGAAATAGATTGTGTTTATTTTGCGAAAACTTTGATGAAAGGTTCAATTTAATTCCTTTCGTGAAGATGAAATCATAATACCCCCTAGGCAGACCTCGAATGAGATTTGCAAGGATGGAATATGTTTTGGATTACAGCGAAAATTGAATTTAGATGGCATGATGAGGCTGGGGGAAACTCGGTGGATTTTTGGAAGCTAGTTTAGACAGACGGACGACCAGTATCCTATACTCTTCCATTTCTCTGTAGAGACAAATTTTGGATACGTAGAACGAAAATGTGAGGTATATCATTTCACATCGATGTTAGTTTTATTCTTGTGATACACCACCTACAAACAGTTATACTTAGATGCTTTCGATAAAATGTTCTGTTATACAATATATGTTTTGAATAATGACCGCGATAAGAAAATAGTCAAAAACTATCGTTTGCCTTTACAAGACGGTACGCAAAACTGGATTCAACTCACATCTTGCATATTGAAATATATTTCATGCGAATGAGTTTTATTTTATTCTCAATTCTAAAAGTTCTTATTTTCACGTATAGTTTGTCTCTGTTATCATAAATGGGGGAAGGAACCTGCATAATGCACACCCGGATAATACAACTTTCAGTTCCCTCTGCGTCCTATATGAATTATGATTTAACGATATAATAATGATAATACATGTCTCCAAGGGCTTTATATACAGATAGGCTTACACATAAGTATAAATGTATATACATGTACTATATTGTTCCTTTATATTTCTATACAACCGCTATCACTGATGAATTTTGAAACAGTGCAACGTAAGATTAATTTCGGGAGCCCAAATTTTGTAGGAACGTTAAATGTACAAACTTCTGAAAATAATTTCTGTTTCTTCTCCTCAAAGGGAGGCATGCATCTGGTCCCCTGTACATCATCCAAGATGGGATGCCGAACCCATCTCTGTCTCCTTCGCTGTTGAGAAACAATGGTAACCCGTCTTACGACTCCACTGACGTCGATCAGAGAACAAGGTTCATTCTACCTGCCAATTCTAACTCATTGAAGATCTCATGGCGGGCTCCCAAACCGGTAAGATAACTTTTTAAAAAGATGTATATCTAGCTTTCTATAACTTCGACCCAAATTGCCCCTCAACCAAAAATGTTTTGACCAGAAAATTTAAAGACTGTCGTTGTAACTACACAGTGATGTTTTCAGTTTTGAAATTCAACATTATGGTTCGAGGACAAAGTGTATGCTAAATTTGACAAATATGAGGCGGATATGGGTTAAAAACTTCCTTGTAATTTTTTCCTGCCTAGCTCAATAGGAGTATGCAGTTTATAACGATAATCTCATGATCTTAAAAGCACTTAGACATTATAGTCCTCAAGCTTATAAATCGGATATGTTATCCATTAATGGTCTAATGATAGCACTTATATGACATCGAATATCCGGCTTTTCTTTTACACTCAAGAGAGGTACTGTATAAATTGAATCACGAGATACATTTCTGTTAACCCATTTAACCCTTCAGCTTTCTAACGAAAAGCACGTTTTCACTGATGGGATAATTGAAATTCCAGTCTACCCTTATTGTTGTTGTTATTGGTGTTGGCAATTATTACTTGGATTCGGAAAACCTTGGCCGATGTTTTGAAAAGTACAAATTCGCACATGTGTAACACCTCTCTATTTAATCGAGTCTTTCTCTAAAAATTGAAGGGCAAGCTGATCAGCTGAAAAATGAGAAATGATTTTTTCAAATCTCATTCCTTGTTTTTTTCAAAATACATTTTTTACTAAACCTGTGTTTGGACTATTAATATATCCCAACCAGCACCCTTCCCCTCCTACCAGTCTCCTTACCCACTGGCATACTGGTGGGGGGCTTGGGGGCTGCAGCCCCCTAAAAGTTCCACGCCAAAAAGAAAAAAAACAGGGGGAAAAAATAAAAATTACCTACCGGATATACGATAAAATTACATTTTCATTTCAAAAGATCGAAATTTTTGCTCGCTCACTTCGCTCGCTCGCAAGTATTCAGTATGCCTATATGCTCAGCCCCTCAAAACTTTGGGCTCACTGTCCTTACCACAGATGGCAAATTATAGTTACAGACCTATTCTAAGCTACTTAATAATTATAGGCCCTACAACTTTCGAATGACATCAATACGGAGAAATAATGATGTGGGTTTTCATGGGCAAAGAAATTGAAATATGTTCGGTTTTTGTTAGCCCTTCAAAATGTAGTATGTGTAAAAGGACGAGAACTAAAAATTGATGGTCTTTCTATTATCCTAATATCCACAGCCCATCACTAGATTCTGTCCTTATATGCTATTTATAATCATTGATAATCTTTAACATCTTTTTTGTGTAAATACCCACATTATCACACGAGAAAAATCATACTTTTTATACAAGAACTTGGCTACCATAAAAGTACAGTCAAGATACTAAATATAAAATATTGTATTATACATGTGCTTGAATGGTTAAATAATATTAAAGCTTCTGTGCGTGATTCTGCTTAAAATGTACCATTCATCATAAAGTAGCCTGTCACAAGGTTACTCGTGGTAGAAATATGTATTACCACAGATTGGACCCAAAGATAAGACCTGCGCACGCGATCATATTTGGTGAAAAATGAAAACCAGATGTGATATATGTTTTCGCGATTAACGTCTTCACACACCGGGCTGTACTTACTGATAAAAGAGGTTATGTGTTTTTTGTATGACGAAGAGAGAGAAAGAGAGAGAGAGAGAGAGAGAGAGAGAGAGAGGGGGGGGGGAGAGAGAGAGAGGGAGAGAGAGGGGGAGAAGGAGACAGAGAGACAAAGAGAGAGACAAAGATATAAAGAGACAGAGGGCAGAAAACAAGAGATAGACAGCAGATAGAGAGAGAGAGAGAGAGAGAGAAGGGGAGGCGGGAAAGATTGGAATTCAGAGGGAAATGTTATCATGGTTAAGGTTATGGAAAGGGAGTGAATGAGGAACGAGGAGAGGGGGTGGAAAAGAAAGAGCTAGAGAGAGAGAGAGAGATCTTGGGAAAGAGAAAGGTGGAGAAAGGGAGAGGGGATTAACCATTAAGAGCATTGGATTTACTCAATTTAGTAAATGAGATTAATTATTGAATAAGAATGGTGCACGTCTCTTACATTATAAGAGACGCTAATATTGTATACAATATCAGCGTTATTCTAAACAAAAATTTATATTGGCCATTACCAGTCTTGTATAAGAATGAATGAGTTTTAGAAATTGTTTTAAGAAACAATGCAAACGTTTTAAAACAGTTTTGACGAAATCGTGACATCTTCTTTTACTATATAGAAGAAGTTCAAAGCATGCAAAACTTTGTATTGAATTGCCTTCACCTTTCGTAATTCGGTGTAAATAGTAAACAAACGCATTCTGGACTCTATAGTAACCCATCATTGCCTTTTGCCGCCAAGAGGGCTGAAGAAAAGGAGAAAGAAACAATAATGGACAAAATTGTAGCCCATTTTATTCTTGTTGTTATGGGTGAAGAGAGCCGCAAATTGTAGTCGAAATGGCTAAAGCTATGCCAATTCTTTGACTGAATTTCTTCACCCGTGACTTCACGTTATAATGGGCGATGAATAGAGAAGAAATAAATGATTAGAATGAAAAAAAAAAAACATCGAATGGTAATTTTTCATAACCACAGGAGGCATCTTGTTTGTCGACAATAACCACACCACATAACTGTTTTTCGGTTTTTGTGTGTATATCATAAAGTTTGTACAACAATCATGGGATGCTATAATAGCCTATCAATCGAGTGCAATTTACTATCAGCATGTACTATTCGTGCTATTAGGCTACTGTGACCTAATGTCAGGCCAGCTATAGGTTGGGTGATTTACATTCTTATTATTTTTTAATCGCGATTTCTATCGAATAAAACGATTAAAACCCCTGATTTATTTAAGAATGCTCATGACTTATATCAGCGTTGATTTTCATGACCAACCCTGCCTAAAGTAGAATTCAGTTTGAAACATTTATTGTAGACACTTTAGAATGTTTACTGTAATATGCGTATTCTGTACTCGTATCGAATGAATATTGAGAAAAAAAAATTATCAAGGAAAAACAATGAAAGAGAAGTGCCGATGGACGATACAAAACGTGGTATAAATTGAGGGAATTGGAACATTGTAGATTTGGTATTACATTACTAGTAGATCGCAAAGCAACACCTTTAACAGCTTTAAAAGCTGTTCCTCCTTAGGTAAAGTAATGAGAAAATAAAAGATTAAATAAAAACATATGGCTACTATAGATTCACTTTGGTTAATTTTGTTTTTGGATGTCAATGCCGATTATTTTACGCAGTAAATATGGAGCAGTATATATATATATATATATATAAAACAGCCTTTTAAAGGCTTTAAAACCAAAAGATGAACAAATTCAAAATGTATATCTTCATTGTATGGCTTTTACAAATAGGTACTCAAACTTTTTTTCCTTGCGATCATAGTTTGCCGCCCCTCCCCCCAAATTAATGTAGCCTACTTGCATTGATATCGTATTTGAAAAACCATTTGCCTTTTAAACTAGATAATTATCTGTTTTTCTTTTTATTTGGGCCTTGTACTATTCGTGGGTGATATGAAATTACCGAGCCGTGTATTATCGCGTGTTGAAATCGGCTCCATTGTGTCATTTTTACCCGGAAAATCAAAGTATAAAAATGCAGACGGGCATGAACTGTTTCTGCATTCATACATTTTGATGAATGAAATTGTGACATTCTGTCACATCGAATTCATCAAAAGATTTTCCGTGATAAATCGAGAATTCCTGAGAACAGATAGGGCCTACATGCATGCACGAATGACCTCATTTTTATCAATTCTTTTCATGTTAAAAAAAAATGAACAAAGGCGTTGGCGTAGTTACAGGGGAGGCACATTCCCAGCCCCATGAAATGGCAAAAAGACAAAAGATAAAATGAGAGAAAAAAGAAGAAAAGGGAGAAGGGAGAGAGGGAAAGGAATGTGAAAAGAAGACCATACCACCCCTCTCTCTCACCCTCCCCTTTCCTCGGTTGCTTTACTCCCTCGTATCACATCTATACACTAGTAAGACACGTGCCCCAAAATGATGGCCCCGTAATGGTTGGACCCTGGCTACGCCACTGCCACACGAAGTTATTCATTTTTCGTTTTCGGTCTATGTAGGCCAATATCAATGTCTGACAATGATATTGTCAGACATTGATATGACTGACAAAAATCAAAGCAATTACACAGCAGTGTGTAATTGCTTTGATTTTTCGCGGTCATTGGTTAGTACCAGTACGAGTCATTATTGTCTGATTATTGAGAAGTGTACTGCATTATACAATTGAAAGTAATTTATAATAATCATACTTCACACATAAAAAGCCACCATGCATGCAGTTACCCAATACACCAATATGAAGAGTCTTTTGTAGACTCATGTGCTGTATATTCAGGAGTATTTATTCAGATTTGTGTGTTGAACCCCAGTCAGTCCGCACAGCGTGCGAAACACCCACACAACTGTCAACAACCCCCCCCAAAAAAAAAAAAAAATTATGGAAAAGTGGTGAGGGTATGGACTGAGTCGCCCCTCTCTGATACTGAGTCAGTTAACGATCGTTGTGGGTTCTATTGTATTGTATGGTAAAAACACCATGAATGTAATTATTTCACGAGGTCAAAATTTTGAGACATTTTTGGATGTATCTTAGTTGAATTACTTTCTAACTTCCTATTGATGATGTAGTATATTATGGCTCAGCTCTTACTATTTCAGATCTGTTATCCCCAAAACTTTGTAGCGTAACCTTTATGTGAGGCATGAAAAACAAGTTGTTTTACGGCACAGTGCTTTTTGCAGGCACATAAACAAAATGTGCAGGGGATTATTTTGTTTCTTCAAACGGATATAATTATTGTATGCTGTAACAGCGAGGCATAACTATAACATACGTGATGGGGCTATTAATGAAGGCCTTATATTTTACTTGGTGTGTGTCGAAAGGATCGGGAGGTGTTAACCCGTATAAACAGTAAACGTGTTTCTTTTCCTTTTTTTTTGGGGGGGGGGGGGGGTTGGACAAAAGTATACTTACCACCTATGCAGGTAAACATTCCCCTTTTAAAGTTGTTATGAAAAATTCGTGACAGCAGAAAATTTAATAACAGTAGCATTGAAACGACAAACATTAACTGAAACTGGACTACAAAATGCAGAATAGAGAATACGATATGCCTATATTGTTCCCGAAAGGAACAAAAATGTGTAACAGTGGGAAAACAGTGAGCCACTAGCGTACCCAAGGGGGGGGGGGGAGGGGGGAGAGGGGGCAGACAAAAAAAAAATTCCTGACCACCCACCCCCCCCCCCCCTGAGCGACTTTTGGAGGGCTGGCGAAAAGCAATTGTCGGCAATGATAACCCTTCCCCCCCCCCCCCCCCTCTTGACGCCAAAGTCCAGATACGCCACTGCAGTAAGCGAACAGCGTGTATACACTGGGTGATTTCTAGTTCGGTGTTGGTGTTGAGAGCGTGAATTTGGCTGCTGATTCTAGCCCCAACACCGAATTCGGGTTTATAAAAATAATACCAATCACATTATTAATAGTTCAACACCTAGTGAAGTCAATCCCAGCACCAGCTTCATTTCAGGTTCGGTGTTGTGGCTGGTGCTAGTTTTTCCCCAACACCAACACCAGCTTTCAACACCGAACTTGAATTCACCCAATGTGTCAACACTATATTCGAAACCCAATCATTCTCTGTGAAAAGGAGTGTTTCCACAGCATAATATAGTCATGATAGTCAAAACTGGAAAGTGTCCCCAAACAGTTTTGTGGTCATACTGTGATGAGTTCATTTCTGTATCAATGTGAAACAGTGTAAACACTTGCGTACTGGTGGGGGGGGGGGGGGGGCGCTTGGGGGACTGCAGCCCAGTACTATCCTTTTTGTTGATCATTATATCGACAACTGAATATTTAAAAAATGTGTTTATGCAAAAACTGACCTCTTCATCTCTCTTTTCTTGGTTTCAATTCATTTCCTCAGTTCCATTATACTTTCATGGAGCTTCAATCCAGCGACCCATCTATCATGGGGCCACCATTACTCAGTATTACCCTAGATGACAGCATGCCCAACAATGACACAGGTTTGTATTTCCATACACCCTTTGAATCTGATAATTTGAACTGAATCATCTTCTTGTTCCTTATAATGGAAGCATGGTGTCGACTTAAGCGAAATACTCGTTTCAATGTGATGACTTGCGACTTTGACAATTATTAGTTACGTATAAGAAGTACAAAAATTCCAGAACTTGATGAAATGGTATTTTGTCCGTTTGTTTGATATTAATTTGGTTATCGTTCTCATGAGGGTGAGATTAATGATTATAAACTATTAATTCGCGCAAAATTGAATATCAGCAATTGTCTCCCTCTTAAAATGTTTCTATCGTGTGCATCAGAATATAGTTCTTCAAATAATCTTGTAAACAAAACCGAAGCTAACCGTAATGGGTCGTAAAGATAATTTTGGAAATGTGTAAGAAAAAGGAGAGCCCATTAAGAAACCCGAATATAAGTTGAAATAGGTAATAAAGACCTAGGTCTACTGCATTGAAATATCGTTTTTTTTTTGTTGTTTTTTATCAGGGTCCTATATGCAGTAATAGAGTATAGTTACAGAGGTGAAGATGAGTACCATATTTGATTCTCTCTTGGAAATTTGGTGGCTCTGAAAAGAGCCGTTTGTCGTAAATATGGCGAGAACCAATTTACTTGGAGGTGGTGTACTTGGTGACGGCCTTGGTGCCCTCAGAGACGGCGTGCTTGGCCAGTTCTCCTGGGAGGAGGAGACGGACAGCGGTCTGGACCTCACGGCTGCTGATGGTGGACTTCTTGTTGTAGCTGGCAAGACGGGAAGCCTCACCGGCGATGCGCTCGAAAACATCGTTGACGAAGCTGTTCATGATGGACATGGCCTTGCTGGAGATGCCAGTGTCGGGGTGGACCTGCTTCAGGACCTTGTAGATGTAGATGCCGTAGCTTTCCTTGCGCTTACGGCGACGGGTCTTGCTGACGCCACTTGGGCGTCCCTTGGCCTTACCGGCCTTCTTGGCTCCCTTTCCGCTAGTCTTGGCAGGCATGATGATTAATTGATTGTGTCGAGTAGATCAACTGAAGCAACATCGAAAGCCGCCCTCTATTTATAAGGATTCTCGGGCACCGTCTACGCTTCGTTGCTTTGAACTTCGCGGGAATCCTTATCCCGTATGCAAATAAAGGATCGTCCCGAACGAAAAAGCGGTCGATTTTATAAGAACCAAAAACTTCGTGGGTGACACCGGCTTTTATCTGTTGGCATTGTCATTATGTCGTGAAGTCAGTCATATATAAACTTAAGTTAGAAATAGACCAACTGAAAGTCATTCATTGTTGTAAACATGATGAAAATAATTTGGAATAGTCATACAGAATGGCAAAAGGTTAACTTAAGGGTAATATTGGTTAATTATGCAGAAAAATAAAGATTAAGTTAAGAATGGTAATAATGGATGTAAAGTTAATACTTGCAATTATGCCGAAATATATATACTTGGACATGAAAATAATAAGACGGTCATAAATATTGTAAACCAGGAAGGCAATATAACTGAATGGACGATTTGTTAATGATTCATTTTTTTAAAAAGAAATCACACAGGCAAATAATCATTAGCACATTACTGCACACATATGAAACACCCTATTTCATGAACTGACATTGAATAATGATTAGTATTCAGTACATTTGAATGCAGCTATTAATAATAGCTGATTAAAGATGTAATGAATATCAAATTAGGCTATACAAAGGCCTTTAATGATTTAACGTTTGTGAAATGTAATTGATCTTCTTTCTGGGTTACTGTAAATGTATTTTATTTCAATTGGAGAATAGATCTCTTCAATGACTTTGCATGATCATGTCTCCATGTACCTAGATGTAAAATATGCAAACGAGCGTTTCCTTGAATCCAAAGAAATGATAAGCAAAATGAATTAGTTAAGAGAGCAGATGCCCATTGCAATCCCGGATAGCAATAAACATTTCTGATGGCGCCTATTTTCCCTGTGATGTGCATGATGCCCTTGGCATATATATATATATATTACGCTGGGGTTTCGCAGTGGGAATGTATGGGTTTATTTGTTGTTTGAAGTCTCCATGCTTGCATCAACCGGTTACCTGTACTTTTGAAAAGCGCGCTATATGCAAACGACCTTCTCCGGCGACCCTAATCGATTTCAACGGTGAAACCACAAAAGGGAGCATGGATCGACACGGTCAGGGAATTATTGATCGCTGTTCGGCCCATTCTGATCACCTGCGGCAGGTATAAATAATGGAGCGCGAGTTTCAAAAGCTAAGTTTGTTCTAGTTCTCAACGACGACAACAACCAAACTAAATCATCATGTCTGGACGTGGCAAGGGCGCTAAATCCAAGAGCAAGGCCAAGAGCCGATCAGCCCGCGCTGGGCTTCAATTCCCCGTCGGTCGTGTGCACCGTTTCCTCCGCAAGGGCAACTACGCCAACCGCGTCGGTGCCGGAGCCCCAGTCTACCTGGCTGCCGTGCTCGAGTACCTGACCGCTGAGATCCTCGAGCTCGCCGGCAACGCCGCCCGCGACAACAAGAAGAGCAGGATCATCCCCCGTCACCTTCAGCTGGCTGTCCGCAACGACGAGGAGCTCAACAAGCTTCTTGGTGGAGTTACCATCGCCCAGGGTGGTGTCCTCCCCAACATCCAGGCTGTCCTCCTCCCCAAGAAGAAGTAAATTCTTCTCGCATTAAAAACTCAAACGGCTCTTTTCAGAGCCACCAAAACTCCAAGAAAGAAATCAAAGTTTAAACTTTTCTTAGCTTAAGAGACCTAGGTATTAAATTTGATAATACTGTACATAGTATATGCATGATAATGAGCGGTTATGGTTATATCCCACATCGGTTTCCATGCAGAGATACAATTTTCTATTACGGCACGCAGGTTCCTTATTCAATACTACATCAGTGTTTACCAAGATGATTATTCTAAATAATGACAGACCTACGCCTACTTTGTTGCCGTCATCATTTACAGAAAGCCAATGCGAAGCCAGCAGCAGAACTAAATGTTTTCAAGATTGTTTACGATAACACCGTGCAGCATCCCGCTTGGCAGTCAAGCTTGAACATATATACCATGCACGCACAAGCCTTTTGTTTCGTATAATATGTTTTCAATTATAGTGTTGATTAATTCAATATTCTCTCTTATTCTATGTGGGTTGAATAATCTACATTTATTGAGAAAGCTGACTGCACTGTCTTTACCGATTAAGGAATCAACAATGACTCATGATGAATTGGTGATTGGTGAAATGGGATATCAAACAATTTGACCGAATAATTATCCACTTTTGCTCCACTAAACTACTTCCGCTAAATTTCAAGAATAAAAAAACATTATTTTTCAAGATTGTAATGCCTGTCCCTGCCACTTAATCCTAGCAAGAGAATGCGAGGTCAGGTTCTAAGTTTTAAAACGACCAAATTTGATATGCATATCCCTAAACCCCTAAGGTATGAAGTAATATTAATACCGGGGGAAAACAGAATTGTTTTCATCTGTATAATGAAAAGTGGTCCCCGTCAGGGAATGCTATATGGTTTTACTAGGTGGTCGAAATGCGAATAATGATAATAATGATAATAATAATAATACTACTACTACTACTACTAATAATAATAATAATAATAATAATGATAATAATAATAATAATAATAATAATAATAATAATAATAATAATAATGATAATAATAATAATAATAATAATAATAATAATAATAATAATAATAATAATAATAATGATGATAATGATAATAATGATAATAATAATAATAATAATAATGATGATAATAATAATAATAATATAATGATAATAATAATAATAATAATAATAATAATAATGATGATAATGATGATAATAATAATGATAATAATAATAATAATAATAATAATATAATAATAATAATAATAATGATAATAATAATATAATAATAATAATAATAATAATGATAATAATAATAATAGTGGCTACTTATATAGCGCACAGGTCCACCTTTCGGTGCTCATGGCGTTTAGAGAAAAATACACTGTACATATAGAATCCTCCTAAACATAGTAAATTAAAATGTTGCAATAATCACAACGTAGAGAACAAATACGTTTTCAGTTGTGATTTGAATGTTTCTGTTGACAAAATGTGACGTAATTGTAGAGGAGTTCATTCCAGAGTTTCCACCCCATGGCTGAGAAAGCCCGATTGCCCCAAGCATGTTTTATTCTATTTCTCACATTAAAAAAAAATCCCTTTACTTCCTTTAAATGACTGATTTGCCATTCGATGGGGGGGGGGGGGGGGGGGGGGGGTAAGTGCACTGCATTTATGGAGGTCGAGGGGAAACTGAAAAGTATGTAAACGTATCCCATTTCTGTACCATCCTTAAGAGTTTAAATATGTTGAATAAAGATAAATTATGTCTCCTGTTCTCCCATAAATATTGGTGTGAATGGTTGGGATGTCATTTCTTTCCCTTTCATTGGTTCATTTCCAGAATTTCGCATGGACTTTCCTTGCACTGGTGAGAGGACTGGCATAGCATCGGTTGACGTCATTTTGAGAATCCGACATTTCAAGAGCGGTCTCGATATCCCAGCATCTCCCATACATCTCAGCTTTGACAAACAGTGTGTAGAAGGTAGGAAGGTAGCAATCTCCAGCTTTTAAATAAGCGGAGTTTTTCTTTTCCATTTTGCAGTTGAGAAGTGCTCATTATGTTTTTTTTTTCTCTCTCTCTCTCTCTCTCTCTTTCTCTCACCGCATTCCCTTTGTTTTTGTCCCTCCATCCCTCTTTATCATGCATACTAAGGAAATGTTACATTTCCCTGGGGGGGGGGGGCGTTTCATCAAGTGTCTTGTCAGTGATTTTTACCGACAAATTTGCTCTCAGCCAATCAGATGCAACGATTTCAGTAGCTTATAACAGTTATTGTAAATTGTCAGTGAAAGCAAGTTTCATGAAACGAGGGCCCTGATCACACATTCCCATTGGTCCCCCCCCCCCCTCTCTCTCTCTCTCTCTCCTCCCATCTATTATAGTTACTCTCGGTTTCAATATTGCTAGAAAAAGAATTATAATATTATCATAATATCATATTATTCTATTTTTCCAAAACACAGTGACACTCATTGCGTCGGTATTTGCCTTTGCTCCCTTTTTATCATTCATCTAATTGATAAAAGGGTGTTGCTATAGATTCTTACCTCATACTATAAAGCTTGTATTTCTTGAAAAATAATATATACATTAGTCATTTTCTTTTCTTCCATTTGATTTTGTTCAGCTCCAACATGTGAGCCTCGCTGTGCGAACGGAGGAGTATGCAATCAGTTAGGTCGATGTGACTGTGCAGAGGGATTCTACGGTCATTCTTGTCGAATCAGTGAGTAAAGTCATAATTGGCCAAATTCGCGTAGTCGTTGGATGATTTTAACACGCATTTATTGTCAGAGACAGGATAACTCTTTCGTAAATTAGATTTTAGCTTTATTTCAGCTATTCGTGAACGTTATATAAATACAACTCTCATCGTTTCAGTCAACGGTGTATAGGCGTATAATACCGGAAAACTTGATTCGAGGAAACCACTATCTTAGCAATCATGCATATTACGAGGTTATTTTAAGATATCTTGGTTAAAGGAATATTAAAGCAAAATGTTATATACGGATCGGAATATATCAATCTCTCTTAACAAGACGAAGAACTAAAAGAAAGTACGCAAAAGCAATGAAAACCCCAAACAGTGCCAATATTCCACTTGGTTTTTAAATTATACTGAATTATCGCAAAGTATTCTGTATTTTGTACCCAATTTTGTGATGCTTTATCCTTTTTTTCTCTCTCTCTCATAAGCTAAGTTGTTATCATTCCTTCTGACATTCCTTTTCAGTATTCTGCATACCTCACTGTTATAACTCAGGAACATGTGTGGCTCCTGGAGTCTGTGAGTGCAAGAAGGGCTTTATTGGAGACCGATGTCAAAAAGGTTGGTGAAATTCATGATATAAATCGGTTGTTATTAATTAGGCAAGGAAATGACGGCGTTGTTAAAAGCCGCATGTCATGTCGTATCAAGCAACATGAGCAAGGAATGTAGCTTTACGAATTATGTATATGGGTTTTAAGTGATAGAAAGGTTATAATACCATTACCAAATCAATATCGTGTCTGTTTTCGAAACACCTTAGCTTAATAAAAAAAAGCCAATCATTATACTTGCCATACATTCCTGTTTTCATTCATTCAGTCATTCATATATTATTTAAATATTCCTTAAATATATTAATGGCTCATCAATTCACCCACTCAATCAATCAAATCACCAGTCGATCGACGGATATTCAATCAGTGAATGAAATCGGCAGACCTATGTTTTACGTAATATGAGAGAAAGAGGGAAGAAGAGAGAGAGAGGGGGGGGGGGGAGGGATGTGATAGACACAATTGACAATTAAATATCATGGTCTCTTCTCTTAATCTTCCACAAAGCTATTTGCACGGACGACTGTAACGGTCATGGATACTGTTACAGACCTGGCTATTGTTTCTGCTATCGAGGATGGACTGGGCCAAAATGTGACAAACGTAAGTTTATAAAATAATTAATTTAAAAAAAATGAATGAATGATACACGATAATTATTCGAAACAGCTTCATGGTGAAGAATTAAGTGATCATTATATTGATTTCGAGACATTTATAAGATAATAAGGTTGAATTATATAATTCAACCTAATTAGAATTTCGCATCAGTCTCGTATGGCAGCATGCATGTTTGTTTTATTCTACATGATAAAGGCATAAATACTCGATAAGCTAATTTCGTTCAACGAATAAAAGTTTTATTAACGTGTATCTGCTTGCTTGCTCTGTTATCATGAAAAGTTGACATCTTTTTTTTGCAATTTATTATCAGACATACGCCAAGAAGTCCTGTTTTGTCACAAGCTCGGCAGATATCATGTTAATATTTAGGTGTATCTTTTATTACTTTGCAGGTATTGACAATTCTCCTAAAGCAATAGAGGCTACCTCTTACCGATCAAAGAACCTCAGACTAGTTAAGAACAGGCGATACTGGAGCGATACCACATAATCAGGCTACAATTATAAATGAACATAACAAAGTACCAAACACTGCACAGTCATGTTGTAACATGGATCGGACTTGTACTTCCAATTTCACAACACAACCCGGAGAAAATGGAGAATTCTCCTTCATGGAATCAAGTTTCGAATATTCTTGCACCCTGTGACCCTGATCATGTCGTGGAGTCTTCAGACGCTCTTTCTTTTGTGGAGATGATAATGCATGGAGACCCAAGTGCTTTGGAGGTTTTAATAATTCTCTTCCATGAAACTAGCAACCATGTTCAGCAAATGTAATGAGAATCTTATTTATCATTTTGTTTGAAGCATGGTATTTTAATGATGTACATATTGACCGGCATCAGTGAAGAATCTTAAATAGAAGTGTAATTACTTATACGGAACCTTTCAATGTAACGATGACAGACTCATGAGAGAGAAACTGCTATAAATGTAATTAACAATAAAGTAATTAGGTGTCATTACAGAACGTATAAACTCATATAAGGGGTCTCCCGTATAAAATATTGTGTAGGAACAGTGATCACATGGTGAAAGGAATCGGGTTGAGACTTCAAGGACCAATATTTTTTCGTTATGATTTATAAATTCAAAAACTTAATTTCAACAAATGGATTGCACTATAGGTTAGAGATGGGAAAGGTATATTAAGAATGTGATTCTTGAAAGAGAAAGCACAATTCGTCCTAGAGGTATAGAACATGATTTTCGAATGACTGTATGATTTTGATTGGGGTGTTTCTCTATGTTAAATGATTGTTCAAATTAAATCATCGTTTCCAATGCGTGGGCTTTGATTTTGTCCCACTCTAAAAACTGAAGTGTTAAATCACCGGGACCATAAAAGGGCCGAGGAGTGATCAATTTTTCAAAATGGTAGATTAACACTTTTAACCTGTTGAATTCAGCCTTTATAGTGTTGCATCCAGCATGTTCATTTTCATTTTGAAAGGTAGGCAACCCTTTTAAATGGCGATTTAACACTTTAGCTTTTAGAGTGTCTCATGTGAAAATACATTATCAGTACTATATAAAGCAGTGTCGTATCCAGCATTGGGCGTGGCCAACGTCTCTCCCCATCCCCCATGTAGGCCCTGAAAAAAATCAATAAAACCTATAGAGAAATAACTTAAGCATCAGTATAACCGTGTCCCACTTTATACCTCGTACAGCAATAGTTTCAATATTTAATAATTTCATCTTGGCGCATGCAGATAGATCTTCAAACACCATATCACTACATGGTGCTAGGAACTTATGGATATGCCTCTCTTAAGAAAGTCCATTATGAATGGTCCAAGTACTGTATACGCCATATATTTCGCGGGGGTTTTATTTTCGCGAATTTCGCGAATCGCGAGTGGGTCGCAAATTTAACAACACGCCAAAATATTTCCAACATAAGAAGTCGGTTGAATTTGTTGTCTCCTGGTCAGAAATTCACCACTTCGCTTTGCAAAAGTACATCATCACCGCTGTTTGTAGATTTGAGAATTTTCCGACCGCGAATTCAACCACTCGCGAAATAGTCTGGTTAGTCCTATTCGCGAAAATTTATGGCCGCGAAATTTATGGCTTATATCTATATCATAAGCTTAAACAAATGAGGGATAAATGTGAGTGATGTAAATATGTATTGTTAACTCTGTGACAAGTAGATTATCATGATTCATGAAATTACTGTATATTGCTATGTATATTAACCCGATCATATTGGATGACTTTCAAACATCACAAAACCCGATTACAGCCTTCAATGCCTAATTTCTGAGGTGATCTGATTATGTCTTTAGTCATTTTTTTTTTCATAGAAATTTGGGGAAAAGTGTTATTATGATCTGCCTCATGTCAAATTGGTGTTTCGTTATAATTTGACATAATAAAATTATATTAAACGGTAACTTCGTCTTTACTATTATCATAATGTAATTTTAGTTTTTACAATAGATACTTTGATTATGTGTTTCATGTACTATCATTGACAGTATGAGCTTACATTATTTCATACTCGGCCTCTGCCATGTGCCTTATATGTCCATCGTTTTCTTGATTATGATCTAAATAAACATTTTCTATTTTATCCTACAAAATATACATATTTATTTCCATTCGTTACTTCTTTTTCGCAACGTACATAATTAGGAACAACCTCTAATTGCTCTTATGAACATTATGATTTAGTTGATCGCTTTTGTCCGAGAATCACCATGCACATTGCAGCCAAGGAATTATATTCCATGAAAAGGAAAAGTAAGAAAATATAATCAAATTACATATTTAGAAGCATTGCGGTATATAGGGTTATCGTGAACGAGATGAACAGAGATGAGTGAAAAGGAAAGATATATCTTTCCTTTTGGTATATACATGATATTATAGAAAAGGAAAGATGTGTGTGGGTGTGGGTGTGGGTGTGTGTATGTGTGTGAGAGAGAGAGGGGGTTAGGTTGGAGAGAAAGAATGAAATGATTGAGAATATAATTGAAGAGGAATGTGGATTTGTACAATGCATGTTTAATTAATTAATCAAATCACAACACGTTATCATGGTTATATAAATTAATACATTCATTGAAATTATATAGCAATAATTAACTCTCATGTAGTTAAACACAGGCATTTATCATAAATTATAGAAAGTGAGTGAGCTCAGTCAGTGGCGCAAATCCATTTTGAAATTCGGGGGGGGGGGTCATGATTTAACTTTTGTACCTGTCCGAAATGTCGGAAATTTTGTTCTGACAACCTCCCCCCCCCCCCCCCCAAAAAAAAAAAAAAAAAAAAAAAAGGTTATCACATTTTGGGGGGTAAAGTTTTCCTCCAAAGTTCTCTGACAAGCAAGCAAAAAAAAAAAAAAAAAAAAAAGTTATTCAAAAAGCTGGGGGGGGGGGGCATTCGCCTTTCTTCAAAAAGCTGGGGGACATGTCCCCCTGCCCCCTGGATTTGCGCCCATGAGCTCTTAGAGGAAGAGGGAGGGGTGAAAAAAAAAACGAAAAACGAACGACAACAAACGAGGTAGGGGAAGTTGCAATGCAGGCATCAAAATAATTGAAAACAATATAATTAAGAGGCCATACACATATATTATTATCCCTGGTTCAACTGAAAGCCTATACATTTAGCCCTAGTCTAACCTTTTTACTTTCTACCGTTGAGCAAATACGATTCTAGGACAACTTCTCCTTGGGCTTCTGCTACCCTTGGAAAGTAGGCTTATACCTCCTAGGAACACTACCATCTGGAAAACTAGCTCCTTGCATGGGCAACTGCCCCCTAGAACAACGATGAGCCATCGGACAACTATACCCACTAGGAATACTACTCTCTCTGATAGTTAACCCGGACAATTATATAATTTATAAGGGTAGTTGAGTAATTTTATAAAGTCGTCCTATGATCGTGTGATGTAGTGAGTCCTAGCTAAAGTTTCTAGACCTAGGGGATAACTGTTGTCCGAGGGCATATGGGTCTAGTTTGCTCTTGAAACTTTTTAAAACGAGGAATTCTCATCAAGTTCCATTTTCCTCATCATCCTCTCTTGCTTCCGTTAGGCCTCATTTTTTCTCTGACTGTTTTCTGCTATCTTTTTTATTCTTCTTTTCTAATTCTGTCTGTCTGCCCGTGTCTTTCTTTTTTTTTTCATTTCTTTCTTAGTTTCTTTTCTTTTCTTTATTATATGATTCTTATTTCGTGCAGACAGCTTTTGGGCCTATGTAATTAGGTCCCTATCCTAACCTATATCTCTAAATCATTGATCGCTAAAAAGTGCACAAAAATCAATATATAAATAACAGTAAATAACAATAAATAAAGTGCATAAAAACAATATACAAATAACAATAAATAGCAATAAATAAACTATGTGCTATACTTTACGTACATTATGAGTAGCGGTATATAACTTTCATATCATTTTTAACTTAATTGTGTTTATAGTGGTAGAGTAGCCAGCTTGTATGTATTATAGTTTCTGACATTATGTATTACTATTTGTATGTTTATAACTATCATACAACATTTTAAACTTGTATTATATGTTTGTTAGTATCGTTTATGTACTGACTATTTCAAAGTATATGTATTTTATCTCATTTTACTTTACATGACTTATATCTGTGTATATCTGTACTCTCAATATCGCGAAAGGGGGTCGAAAGAGTCACTAAATCAACTCAACTCAACTCAACTCAAACAAACAAACAAAAACAAAGAGAAAAACAAAAACGGAAAAATAAAGAAAAGCAAGAGGAAATTTCTCATTAATGAGAATCACCGAGTTGTCACATTAGGCTAATATCCACCAGCTTATATAATTACCTCTAATTAGCGCCGTGCAGGTGCTTTGTGGCTATCCTAATCAATAAAAGGTTTCTTCGACTTAGTCTTTAGTAATAACATTATATGGTACTTTTTTTAAGCGCTCATTTTTTTTTTTTTTTCGTTTTGACATTTTTATATAAATTCAGATAATTCCAAATTCATATCATTGTGAAATATTCATATCATGTTTTTATTATTTTTAATTTGATAACTGTTAGCTTTCAAACATGACATAATTCAGTTACATATAAATTATAATTGCTCAGCTGGCTTGAAAGAGGCTAAATCGCCTTAAAAATTGTATCGTAGCATCGGGTATCAACAATAGGACTCGATACAGTCATCAAGAAATAAAACTAAAATACAGATCACACCTTTACTGGAACTCGGTAAGATGTAATTTTTTCTTAAATATTTGAGAAATGGTATATACATGATGATTAATATACTGTTTTCCCCTGTAGATGAAATGAGCAGCCAGTATTGACTACTTTACTGTCCGAGCATTGTCTGATCTGTGTATCACTATCAGAGTTGAGTGTGACTGTCACTGTGAGTGAACGCGAGAAGAGCTGTGTTTGCATGCATAGCCGCTCTGCCTTGCAATGATAGCGGACTGACTGGCCACTGCCACTGAGCTGCGCTTTGCTTCAGTGGCTGTGGAGGATCTGCTATAGAGTATAGTATTGTATTGTGACTGATAATTAGTTGATGTGAATATCCTGGGTGGGGGGGGGGGCAATCACTTATATCACTGTTGTTGTTGTTTTTGTTGGTTGGTTTGTTGGCGTTTTCCATCAGTGATTGGATGATCTTCGCCAGGCAGTATGAGAGGGCGATGTTTTCCTCTCCTCGGTGTCACAGATCGTGCCGTATTTTTGCTCTGTGGGATCGACATTCACCATAGGGGGGTCACACGCGCGACCAGAAAAACGCATGAAAAGGCCCTAAGGGTAGTTTTTGCCGGTTAAGGCGCGTGAAGCGCGTGACGTGTTTAGGATGTTCAAAAGGCCCAAAACCATTTTAATACACGTTTAGGATAGATATCCTTTTTCCTATACTTGTGTGGATTTAGTGCGACAAGTCTCTTGTTTAGGGGGTAAAATATTCAAGAAAGCACGGCCGAACACACTATTCAAGTGTTTTCGGGTGCTTTCTTGAATAGTGTGTAAATTGTACCAACTGGATTAAACGTGTTTAGGGGTGGTTTGGAAAACCTGTGGTAGCATGTGTGTACAGCAGTATAGTTGAGTGCCCCCTCCCCCCCAGGATGAATATTTTTGCACTTAATGACAATCCAATCAGTCTAATCTGCCTACAGCTCAATACACAGAAGAGCAATAATCATTATATCTAAAGGAGCATGACTACAGAGTAGGCTGATGAACTTTTTGTCTTTATTAAAATATTCAATTCATGTAAAAAAAAAAATTGAAATAATGAAAAAAAAATTATTTCAGTAATTTTGATAATTTTTTTTAAAATCCAGAACTGTATTCTACGTGAATGAGTTCTCAGACATGGGCACCAATGTTTTGCAATTTCAAAATGACAAGGCCGCCTTTCCTGTGAAAAAAAAAGATGTTCTTGCTCAAATTTCGATGAGATTTTATATATGTTAGAGTATCAGGAATAATATAAAGGTAAGCTTTGAAAGAATATAAGAGAAATTCTTGTTCAATTTCAAGTCAAATCTTAGGTGCGCAGACATTGTACTCCCCATCATACTGTAAAAGTGTATTATTACCCTATCCTTCATTAGAAGAGTTTCACGTACATGCAAAAGAGTAGCACAGTTTCAGGTTATCAGACTGTACAGCAATTTTAGTGCTGAAGATGTCTAGATGTTTGACCAAGAATTCTTTTGATGAAGATTCATTTGGAAATCAAAGTTCAGCAAACACCAACCCCAAATGATATTAAAACCTATTGCATGTTTTTCATCTTGACAGGTTATCCAGTTTATAATTTGCGGAATAATTTACAGTGAAATTAGAGCCATTGTGAACACTTGTTTCAACAAATTTGATTAAATCTTGTATTTGTAATATCGTTTATTCTTTCAGATATAAATATGAAGGAGGGATGAACAGACATAGCATATCACATCACTGAAGGAACAAAAAAATTGACATTTTCCACATTGACACAATGTGATTATGAATTGAGACTATTAAATCAGAATTTTGTAAGTTATATGGACCAACCATTATGGGATCAGGGGCATCTAGAGACTCAGATGAGCCAGGAGAATACAGAGTAGCTCCAGGTGCCAGATCACAGGATTCAGGAACAAGAGGAGGAGCATCTATTAGAGGTGAGACTGAAGGGATTGTGAGGGGGATGGGGATTTGGGCACATGCCCACTCCTTTTTTTGGGGGAGGGGGCTTTCATTTCCCATAGCATTCTAGATGTTTTTAACAACATGGAAATTAGGGCTTCCACTATATCTGAAAATCCTGGTTGTATCAAGACAGCTATCCCTGGATAATTTTCCCATGCACACACGATATTTAGCTAATATGATTAATACTGCCTATAAAACTGCCCCTGTGCCACTAGTAGGTGATGGGAATGGGGATGGTTGTTTGGATGGGTTGTTCTCAGTTGGTATCTGTCTTAAAATTGAAGATGGTGTATATGATAGATGGTTGTTTCGGGAAAAGGGGACGGGTTACTAGTCTCATTGATTTTGATGTTGCTGTTGGTTTCCAAGATACATACCATGTATAAGAAAAACAGACAACAATGTTTTGATATACATTGTAATTCTGTTTACCTTCCATCATAGCATTTAAATACATCCTAGATGTTCTTGTAAATGTCAAACTAAGGTCTAACTTATAATTGAAATGATTCTGAAATTATGAAGATGCACTTTGACTCTATTCTGTGCAAAGTGTCCCATACAATATGTCTTTTTTTCAAAATATTTCATCCAAAAATGAAGAATCCCTAAATAAAACCGTTGAATAATGGTGCTTTCTGGTATCACCACCTATTAATATGGTCATATCATGAAATTTATCATTTATTGATGAAATATATATATATACGGAATCGCCCAGTAGTGTATTCAATTACCGGTACCATTTTGTATGCTTTGCAGATGGTAGACTACCAACTGCAAAGAAAAGAGCTCAAGTTGGACTCACAAGACTAGGCTTCTCACCCTCTGAGCTCAACATTCATGAAGGCGAGGTAAGACTTACATTTTTTTCCTTCTTTGATCATCTTGTTGAGAGGAAGATAAGTTACATTTCTTGATGAATACAGAAGAAGTGATTTTGGCCATTTCAGGATTATGCTACTTCACTCAAGATGCCAAGTATCACTTTTTATTGGTTATTTTTTGTATATTAATTTGATCTTTTAGACATTTTAAGTACATACATATTTGGTGGAGTAGGTTAATGTGCCCATCACTCATGGCATCAGTCTTTCATTGTCCTCATAGATCACATCTGTATTTCCGTATGACAACACATAGCCCTATGCATTGTATTATCTGAATGAAGAAAAAAAAGCCATAAAGGTACTTCATCCCTTT
Source organism: Heliocidaris tuberculata (assembly GCA_025618425.1). NCBI lineage: Eukaryota > Metazoa > Echinodermata > Echinoidea > Camarodonta > Echinometridae > Heliocidaris > Heliocidaris tuberculata. The sequence goes on along the minus strand of CM046832.1, from coordinate 54,046,552 downwards.
TGCAGACACCCAAAATATTCTTGTGAAACTTTGCACATGTTTAGTAGGCATCCTGTAGATACTGCCTATGAAATGTCAAGGTCGCAAGTTCTATAACTCCTTTGTAAGAAATTAAAATCTTGCTTTTTTCGCAGAGGGAGCTATTCAGAAATCAATGCAAGTACGTGTACTAGTAATGGTCAAAAAATAATTCAAAAATTTATACAATCTTTTTTTAGTCGAAAAAAATAGAATTTTACCAAATTGTTGTTATTACTTACTTAAAAGGAAATTATAATCCTTGTCACATCCGCACAAGTTTTCTAATTAAAATTCTTTTTGTAATTTATTGCATACTCACACAACTTCAAAATTTAGGGCTGCAAAAGAGATGAAGTACCTTTAAGTTATGTGTTTATGGTCACATCTGTACACAAAGTAATGGGTTGTATGCATCAGAGATATAAAGTCAAGTGTTTTATTTTAGTGCAGAAGGACGTATCGCTTTTCCAAGTCATGTTTCCATTTCTATAGGAAGTATCTTTTCACTGGAATGGAGTGAAAGGGGCAGGACACAATGTAAAGCAGGTAAGCAACTCATGCATTTACATATTTAATGTAACTGTTGTTAAATTACAACTACTAGTTACACTTTGTATTTATCTGTTCAAGATAACAAGAAATATTAACTCTTTTTGTATTGTAGATACCAAACAATGATTCACTTTTTATGCATGAGTATGTTGTTGCATGCATGTTTTTGAAAACATGAATCACCAATTTGTTAAAAAAAACACTTCAGATTTGAAAGCTGTGATAATTGTTTATGTGCATGTTTGCTGTTGCATGTGATATAGACATGTGAAAGAAAATGTGGAGTAAAATAGATCAGCTGATTTTTGCACACTTCAGATACTTCCATTTTCAATTGAATAATTATAATCTTTTAATTTTTTCTCATTTTGTTGTCCCATCAATATAGGTAGTCACAGATGATGGGAAGCTCTTGACTGTCAATGGAGGGTTCTACAGTGGAGAACCAAGTAGTAGTGGAAACTTCCAGGTTCAGTTCAACTTGGAAGGCACATACTCCTTCATTAGGTCAGTATTGAAACTAAAGCCACATTCACACATGACTCAGTAAACCACCTAAAAAAGCTGCCTTGGCAAAGTGAAATCACTCAAGCATAATGTGTTTCACATTTATTTGTCTTATTACACATACCGGTATTAAAGTACACTTAGGGGTCTTTGTTGCGAGCAGTTATTTTCAACCCTGTCTGGCATTCATTTACACATAGAAGGTTTTTCTCTTGCAACAGTATTTTTTAACCCTAAAAGGGCCGGGGGGGGGGGGGGACATTTTTCGCGATATGTCCGCAACGCGCAAAGCAGTCGCCGCGGCGTTTCATGACTTTTTTTTTTCGAATCTCACGCATCTTTTGAGACCATATTCGCGATGTCCGGGCATGCGGTTCCGAAGTTACTCAACATTTCGTACTTGCATGTCGGACCCAAAATTGCTCAAAAACGTGATTTCATGTATAATTTCAATACAAAATGTGTTTTCAGCCAAAATTTAGAAATCTATGAATATTTTTACATTTACTGATTAAAATTAAATTTATTTTATGCTGTTTATGATCGTAAAAGTGTCCCCGACAAATTTCATCCAAAAAACAATAAAAAACAAAAGGTAAAAAAAACAAAGAAATACATAAGAAATTTAAAATACAATAAAAAACATAAGAAATCAAATTTGATACCGAATTTTTTTTGAAGTATATTTGCTAAGAATACTGGAAAGAGTGTCTAGACCAAAATTTTTTTTTGAGCTTTATTTAATGATTTAGAGCAAAATTTTGATTTCTTGCATAAATTAGCATAATTAATGTGAAATAATTTCGGAGCATTTAACTATACAGTTTTGTAGAATACGTTGTGGACGACGTGCGTGCCAATTTTCGGCGCGGTCGATGGTCGAGATCTCGGGGGGGGACTCCACCCCCCCCCGGCTGTGGCATAGCCAAAATGTCGCGGCCCTTTTAGGGTTAAGGTGATTGACTTTGAAATGTGTGAACAAGGGTTATCAGTGGTATGCCTATTCTCTTGAATCTCAATAGAGAGGTTGTGAGCTTTACTCCTTGTCTAGGGTATATATATGAAAAAAAAACACAGAACCAAGCCATTTTCTTAAGCTGGTAACTGGTAGGTAGAAATTAATTGAATTCTTTGAACACTATGTATGGCAGCAAGGGTATTATGGGAATGCCATTACTATCAAGTCATTAAAGTTCAGATTAATTATTGTGTTCATAAAATGAATGAAATATTACTGGGTAATTCACAAAGCATTGTATAATTGAAAAAAAGTACCATTATAATTTATAAAAGGAAAATTAGAAACAAAATATTAAATGATTTGATTCAGTGTAATATTAGAAAACAACATTTCATTGTCCTGTAAAGGGTACCAATCACCAAAAATATTTTACTCTGTATGTTAGAGGTTTCATGCCATTCTACTATATTCAAAATGTGGGCTTCGAATATGACTTCTGTAAAGAGATGTTACAAGTTTAATTATACTCTCTATAAGCATAAAAGCGACTCGTGAGTAGACTACTCAACGCACCCGTACGCGCTCGCCAAGATAAGGGCTCGCGCGGAACCCAACTCGGAGGTTCGGTTCCACGCGAGCACCTTAATGTTATCCTTTATTTCCTTCATACTCCTAAACTGTTGACCTATAGAATTTCAGACAAAGTTCTTTGAGGTTAATTCTATACTTTCTAGCAGTATACAAATTATTTTTTCAGGTGGTTGGTACACTTTAACTGAAAAAAAGACAGATTACTAAATAATAGGTATCTATCTGTATTAGACTTTTGATTAGCTTATCAAATGTTATGTATGTGCCACTTTATTTGCTAACCTTTGTCATCATGTTTTCTTTTATGTTCTTATAGTGAGGGGTACCACGATCAACAAGCCAATGTGTTTACTGTAACTGTCAGATCAAAATCTATGCAGAAAGTGGAGGTCAGTATGAATTGCATTTTGAATCACTTTTTCTTTAGAACTTTCTGACTTGTAGTTGACTACACCAGTGACTGGTGTAATAATACTGTGAGCTGTCTGGTCAGTTATTTGTAACTATAGCAATGCTCTGTGTAAACAACAGTTATCATTATTACTATTATCACAGATCAATGAGAGCGGTTTCAGCAAGCCGAGGCTGTGTATCCGTGAAGGGACCAGTGTCAGGTGGCATTGGGCGTCCTCCTGCACCCTGGTGGAGGTGAAGCTGTGTCCCAAGCACTGTGGCTGGATCAGAACAGACGTGGGCAGCACCATCCCATCTCAGACGGGCTGGTACAAGCATGACTTCAAGTGAGTCCAAGAGTTTCAGTGTTATTGTATGGTGTGTGGGGTTCTATGACATATTCTACGTGGTAGATTCCTACGTTAACCCAAATTCCTAACTTCAACTCAGATTCTGACTCTTATGAAATTCCAAAGAAATGTACTTCTTACATTTTTTGCTGATGTGCTACATGAAGACCGAATGCCAAGAATGGGTCCCTAAATACTTAAATCACACCAACTAGACTGACACCAGACCGACATTAGACTGAAAAAAAAAAAAAAAAATTACATGAAATGGTTATAAAGGTGTTGTTTATTATCGATCAGTGTGGAGTCAGAATGATGGTATAATGGGATATTTGTGAACAGTCCTGTTCAGTGTTCTCCCTAAATGGTGTAAATATGAGTACAATGTGTAAGTTCTCATTGATCTGACTTGTGCAGAGTTTCTGATGTTACTCTTCTTTTTACTTCAACAGAGAACCTGGACTGTACTACTTCCTAGCAGAATCTGAGGGGGAAGCGCAGCCCCACCTCTGTGTGGTAGAGGTGAAGGAGACCCAACGTCACCATCGTATTGATGTCACAGACAAGCGATTCATTCCTGCCCTCCTAACGGTCCAGGAAGGGGATCGGGTGTGGTGGACCTGGGACAGATTCAAGGTAGGTATCCAACTGAATACTAGTTGAAGTTTCTATGTTAGAGCTTTGGTTAGGAGTAATGTTATATGGCAATGTATCTGTCCCGATCTAACTATCAATTAAGGATGGATATACATGTACAGCATACAAAATACAAGGTAGCAAAATTTATCAAAAATTTTAAAAGATTCCGATCAATACCATCTTCCAATGCAAGTGCTTAGAAACATTTACCAATATGATGAGTAAAATTTGAGGTGAAACATTGTCATTTATATTTCTATATTTTATATTATTTTGCAAATTAAAAAAAAACACACATAATACTTCTTTATTTGTTTATGAATATTGAAATTGTCATTATTTTAATGTCTTTCAGTGCCAGAAGAAGCACAAGATCATTGAGGTGGAGATGCCATCTGGTCACAATGTTACAAATACCTTTCCCATGACCCTGAGAGGAGGCTTCACCAGTAGTGCTCCAAGGTGAGATAGAGTTCATTGATTCTGTGAAGTCTTGTGCTTGCATTATGTTTAACAGTGGCAGACCCCTGTCCATGAGAATACGAGCACAATGCTGTTTCAGAATGAAGCGCTCCAGAGTAAACACACTATGAAGTTTTTGATAAATCACTTTTAACTGGAAAGGCACTATAGAGCAGTGGTCTTGTAAGCAGTAGGTCCTGGAGTGAAACCAAGTCTGTGACCTTCGGTGAGGCAATCATCCTCAATTATTAAGTCCCTAGGGTAGGACTCAAAGCCGTAACTCCCCTGGCTGTGTATATACAAGTAATTACAGTACATGCCTTCTTTGCAATCGGTAAGATCAGAAAATTTGTCTTTAGAAAACAGTTGCAATCACCATTCCTAATGTTTTCTTATTTCTAATTTAAATGATGTTCCATTTCCTTTTCTCTCCTTATTTCAATATGTAAATTTGATGTACCCACTGTTGGGTAAATTTTTGATATAAATGTACATGTTTTTATCATTTTATTACACATCCAAATTGTTTTATGAACTACCACATGATACATTTCACAGTTTCCTTTACAGTTTTATTCATGCTATTTTTCCATCCATTTAAATATATCATGTCCTTGCAGTCGCATTGGAACCCTCTCTCATGTGTTTGATAAGCCTGGTGTATTCTACTACTGCGACAATAACTATGACGATGTGAGAGAATATCTGGGCGTGATTGTAGTCAAACCCAAACCAAAGGAACACCATATTGAGGTGACGGAAGAGGGCTTCTACCCAGGTAAGATAGTGGCTCATGTACAGTTTTGACTTATCCTTGGGATCTGCGACACATGGTCCAGCGACAGTCGATCCATAGTCACTTTCCTACGCTAACTGAATTCCTCCTTTCAACCCAGGAACAAACACTATACCTAACCGTAACACTAAACCTAACTTTAAAAACCCAGTTGCAAGCCTAACCCCAACCCTACATCTTTGACAAAATAAAGCCTGAAGCAGATGTGAATGGAGTAAATATTGGGTCACCTGTCCTTGATGCAAGTAACAAGTTCAGTATATTAATTTAATATACCTTGCACTGAGAGGCTCCGGTTGAAATTATGGATTCTCTGAGGTGACTGGCATAGCACTATTTTCTGAGAGGCGCAGCCCCGAAGAAAATAGTAACTATGTCAGTCACCGAATTAATCCATGATTTCAACTGGTGCCTCGAAAAGAGTGTATGGTATATTTGATTTATATCCTACAAAATTAAGCCTAGATAGATACAAAATAAAAACTAAATGCAGAATCAGAGTAGACCTACATACACTGAGAGGCTCATCATTGACAAACATTATCGCGATGCATCGTTGCCATATCGATAGCTACGAAATATCCAGAATAACAAAAAATTGACGTCAAAATATCGGTATAGCGAAAAATATACGGAGGTCTGAAGTCATGCAATATCCATTTTTTTCTTCTTGGTGAAAGTATTTTATGTCAGGTGAGACATTCCTAGCCAGTCGTTGCTCGAGAATTTTATGATGTAGCATATAATGATAAATATTTTTGTCACATAGGAACCAAGCCTAATCCCATTTGGTGTTCATCGTTCTTGCTGTTTTTTCTGTCTAGAATATCTCTTTAGTGTATAAGGTTAATAGATGGAAGTGAAATCTGTTCAAAGGGTTTATCTCCATGTATCTTCATTTTATTCCAGGATGGGCGATTACAATGTGATGTTTCAAGATAAATTGATATGTTTGAAAGCTTATTTGTTTTCATGTATGTTTCCTTCATATTTTGTACTAGACCTGTGTGTTGCAAGTGTTGGCGATAGAATTCGGTGGAACTGGGACCCAAGCCTCCTTGAAAATAGCTTGTCCATCACACAGGTAATGAAATATAATATCATGATTCTTTCATTTTGGTATTTTACATGTAGGATGAAGCACAGCTCTTTTTTATTTTCATTGTGAAAACACTTTATGCAAGCAATGGATGAACCAAACATGTCAGAAATAGATATATCTTGTTGACAGTAATTGTAGGGATTCTTTCAACAATTGTGAATGCGTAGAATATTATATTTCTGTTGCCAAATGGTTAGTCACTGTAAAATTATAAAATGATACAATTATAATTATTGGTGACAACTGCAGTGATCATGTTCTATCATGCCAATCACCACTGAAGAAACAAGGTTTAATGTTCAGTTCTTATATCAAATATAATTACTTTTGATTACTGCAAACCATCCCCAACTCAGCTTGAGTTTATTTGCAAATTCACATTGAATTTAGTGGTTTGTTATGGAAGTACTGTAGATGTAAGTTTGCAAAATATTTATTCTCTAATTTATCTATTCTGGTTTGATTGACAGGTGGAAAGCTGTGTCACATCTTCAAAGAATAACTTATCAGATGAGTGCAACAGTAAGTAAATGTGTTGAAAGATTAGTATAAGCCAGTAGTATAGGCAGTACTAGTTCCTAAGTTTTTTTATTTTAAAGAAATGAATATAATTTTATTAGTAATCTATATTTAATCGCCTGTTTAAAGGCAGGATAATCATTTAAGTTGAAAAGATCATTTTAACACGATGTTAAAGCTTTAATAACAGTATGAACTCACAGTATATGGCATGTGTTGTGTTTATTCAAAATTTCAAAATTCATATTACAGTTTTATTGACAGCATAGAGCCTCATTCACTTTTTATTATATGATGTGGTAAAAACTTCCCCCCCCCAAAAAAAATAATGATTTTTATTGACAGCATAGAGCCTCATTCACTTTTTATTATATGATGTGGTAAAAACTTCCCCCCCCCAAAAAAAATAATGATAATAATAAAAAAAAAAAAAAAAAAAAAAAAGATAAACTAAAACTGTGTGGCAAAAGGGAAACCATTTAATGTGTAAACGAATAATAATTAGGGTGAAAACATAACTTCTGCCTGCATCAAGGGCTCCTAAGGGTATTTATTGTCCCCGCCGAACGAAGTTCGCGAGGGGACTATGAAACGGGCTCCGTACGTGTGTGCGTGTGTGTGTGTGTGTGTGTGTGTGTGTGCGTGCGTGCGTGCGTCCGTCCGTCCGTCCGTCTGTCCGTGTGTGCTCAAATGTTAGAAAATGCTACTTCTCTGTCATTTCTTGGCCGATTTTGATTGCGATTGTTTTATCTGATAGGGCTGGGTGGGGGCTTCCAAACTTCTACACAGAATTTTGAAATTCATTAATTATGCAAATTTATGCAAATTTATTCAAAATTGACGAAAAATGCTACTTCTCCTCTATTTCACATCGGATTTTGATTCCGATTGTTTTATCTGATAGGGCTGGGTGGGGGCTTCCAAACTTCTACACAGAATTTTGAAATTCATTAATTATGCAAATTTATGCAAATTTATTCAAAATTGACGAAAAATGCTACTTCTCCTCTATTTCACATCGGATTTTGATTCCGATTGTTTTATCTGATAGGGCTGGGTGGGGGCTTCCAAACTTCTACACAGAATTTTGAAATTCATTAATTATGCAAATTTATGCAAATTTATTCAAAATTGACGAAAAATGCTACTTCTCTATTTCACATCGGATTTTTATTCCGATTGTTTTATCTGATAGGGCTGGGTGGGGGCTTCCAAACTTCTACACAGAATTTTGAAATTCATTATTCATGCAAATTTATGCAAATTTATTCAAAATGGCTGAAGGTTCATAATGTTTTCATGTTTTATATTTCAGTTGTATACATGCATTGTTGGTATTCTCTTCTTTTGCATGCAGTAACATTATTATTTTATTCACTAAAGTTTTTCACTGAAGTTTTAAGGTTCAGGCTAGTTAATTTCCACAGATCTGCACTTTCGGCGGGGACATTTATTACGCATTGCGTAATTTACTCATTCACTTGTTTATTTGTGTGTTATGAGGTAAAGAAGTGTGAAGTGCCGTATGGATAAGTCATTTTATTTTGCTACAACATTTTTGTTGTTGTTGTTGAGGCCGCTTACTGCATCATGCGTGGCAAAGTTTGGGTCTCATTGCATCCTCCATTCTCTCTCTTTTTCCATGGCATAACAGACAGGTGCAAGTACCTGAGTGAGGACCATGGACTCCAAGTCACCAAGCTGGGTGTGGCTACTACCAATCTCTCTTCCATGGGTGTCTACCACTACAGAGTGACAGATGCCCCCATGTCAGTGGGATGCTGCTCTGTGATCATCAATGCTGCCAACAGAGTAAGCTCATACCACTCGACTAATCGCAATTTGATTCATTTTAGTATCTTATGGGAAAGTATAGCAGTGGAATTCAGGATATTTTGTTTCCTCAGAACCAAATGGGCACCAACTATTAAACTCAGGGTTATCATCCTTCTAGTGCTCAACCGTTGATATGATTGGTATGTTGACTCAAAAGTTTGGTTCAACAGAAATGGCTTTTCTTAGGTGATAATGTTGTGATAAGGAAAGCCTGTTAAAGGGAGCCACCGCTTGATATCCATGTACGTTCACTTTCATTCGCTTGCCCCTGTTGCAACATGTGTGCATAACAACAATCTTGGGGTAGCGAACAAAATTGCCGCCGAGGGTGGGGTAGTTTGTCAGTTGGGTTGTTCAGTTCGTCTTTATTCGGTCGAATGTTTTTCTCTGAGCAAGGTCACCCTATCACTGTAATTGCGTGCTCGTTTACCGAAGATGTACGGAGATTCCTGAATATTACCCGAACTGGGCCAAGCTCCAAAACATTACGATTGGCGACTTTTTGGTCCCTTTGAAATAAAGCCACATTACAGCAGCCTTCTTCATCCATTTAAATTTTGTTGAGTCTTGAAAATCTTTGAAAAGGTATGAAGGTTGATGGAATGTTTGTAGATGATTTTGATTTGTTATTTCCTCTCTATTTCCTTTTCTCTCTCGCTTTCTCTTATCAACTCTGCATTATAAAGGATCACACCATCAAGATCACTAAGACTGGTTACGAGCCTCACCTTCTTTCCATTCACCCTGGAGACCGTGTATGGTGGACATGGGATGGTGTACAGACCCCTCACAATGTCATTCAGGTTTGTTTATCCAAAGTTTGTATTCAGACACAAGTGTGATCAGTTGAAGAAACCAGTAGTTATAGCAACAAAACACTTAATTTTTTTTTTTTTTTTTTTTTGGGGGGGGGGGGTGGGTGAGGTTTGTGAAATATACAGGTGTTATGTTCATAGAGGTTAATAGTCAAACCATCCTTTTCTCTCCATTGTTCCATTGTGATATTCTTTAAAAATGGTTAGTTGTTTTTATATATGTAATTTTTTTTTTTTAAACCATGTGTAACTTTTTAGTGAAGTATCAGCAACACTTTCATGGTGAAGAAACTGAATTGTAGGTTTGGTTTTTCAGGGTTACACCATGTAATTCTTTCAAGGAATAAGAGCCCTGAAAAGGGCTGGTGAGCTCCGCTAAGAGCTCTGTGGTTCTCGACGTTTCGATCAGTATGCTCTTAGCAGAGCTCACCAGCCCTTTTCAGGGCTCTTATTCCTTGAAAGAATTACATGGTGTAACCCTGAAAAACTAGACCTACAATTCATGTGTAACTTTATGCTGAATCATCATTTTGTGATGTAAGGAATAAACTTTTAGGGTAAGAGCTCTCGTTTGTTCCCTTGATATTAGCCCTGCTCTAAAGATTTTTATTTTAAAATGGATAGAATTTGTCAAGTACAAAATAAATACTGTTCAGGAGTCTTGTTCAGAAGTATTTCTTATATCATTTGTTCATGGATAATAGGTCTCTCAACAAGGAGAACCCATAACATCTGGTTTCTGCAGTGGACTCCCTGTGGATAGCCCTGGGGCATTCTATACATGCTTTGAGAGGGAAGGAGTTGTCTATTATCACAGGTGAGTTAATGCCATTTATCAAGTGATTATGTTACTACAGTGAAACCTGTATATAAAGACTGGTCAAAGGAGACAAGAAAAGCGGTCTTTATGAGCAGGTGGTCTTTATGTACAGATTCCTTTAATACACATTTCAATGAGAAACACTGTTCAAGGGAAACAAAAATTGTGGTTTTTATAGACAGGTCTGCTGATACTCTGGATAGATTAAGCATTATTACAACGAAAATCTGATGAATGCAGTTGAATTGAATTTTGTAGAAAATATATTTTAAAAAGATTTGTCTAATTCCAGTGTACCGTATTTTCCGGCTTAAAGGCCGCACCGCTGCAAAGGCCACACCCCAACCTTGACAACTCATTGGGGAAAAAAAAAAATATGGGGAAAAATCAGAAGCATAAGAAATGTTTCCCCAAAAAAATCATAGATCTACAAAGAAAAAACAATGGCCAAACTTTTTATTGTATTGACTTTTTGTAGACAATTATTTCTAGATGTCTTTGCTGTTATGTCATTAAGAATTTAAAAAGAGAAAGAGAATCTGACGAAGTGTACTGCTCGCAAACACGTACATCTTTGTAGACTAGTAGTACAGTACGTGCACAGTTTCCCTACTATAAAAGTTAGACTACGAACGGGACTATCAACCATGAATGCAACTCGCAAATTGAGGCTCAATCACAAACGAAATTGCAATGGAAATGTTTCCACCACTCTAAAAAATCGTTAAGATATATCTTAGATGGGTGCATATTCCATCAAAAGTTCCCTAAGTGATTTCCAAAGACAAAAAATACATATGCAGCATGATGGATTCGAAGAGGTAATTGAAAACGTTGTCACAACGATTTGCAAGCTGAAACACGTCCTTGCCATGACCAAAGATCGTAAAAGGGAAGATAGGACACTCTTTCGATTTTGTACCGGGTCCGATGTAACGGCCAGGGGAAGAGCGCCCTTCCCCATGAAGCCACTTCCGTTACATTAAAATAGGGGGAGTGTCATATCTTCTCTTTTAAGATCTTTGCCATGACCTACAATGTAGGATAACACGCAAACGACGGGCCCTATGAAAATCCACTGCGATAACTGTTCGTTCTCCATACGAAATACACACATCTCCGCGAAGGATCCTCAAAAGACAAATTAAGAATTATAGAGTGCCTATGTAGTGCTGTAACAGCCATTACAATAGCTCATAGTAAAGAAAATACTTTTGCCTCTTTGATACTACCATAAATCGACCCGGGATGAAAATTCGGGTATTTTTCGAGGCTGATTTCAGCACGTTACTCGAGCTCGTAGCAGTGCTTTGTCAACCTCGGAAGACCATACTAGGCTATGCTTGTAATTATATTATTGAGATATTTAGTTATTAGTCCTGAAAGATATATTTATGAATGAAAATGTTTCAATACTTGAAAGATAATTACATCAATAGAGATAGAGCACAAGCTCACTGTAGATCTGTCCCGTCAATTCCAATACGTGTGGTTTAGACCAGGGTTTTGGAGGCGGTTTGTTTTTGTCTGTTGTTGCTTATAGGCCGCACCCAGACTTTGCGATCATATTTTGGGCGAAAATACCGCGGCCTTTATGCCAGAAAATACGGTAGACAGTTTACAGGTTCTCTGAATATGGCAGCTTACATTCATATACCAGATTTGTTAACATTTGTTAACTACTCACTGAATGGGATATGTACTTATCATCTGAAAAATACAGGAGAGTGATTTTTTTAAAAAATCAGCTATTGAGTAGCCATAGATGAATTGCCATTGATTCAAAGGCATTTCAAGTTCCCCTACCTAAAACCGACGTCTGAAATGTTACTGTCAAGACCTGTTTAGGAGTTTGCCACTGGTGTTGATCTTTCATTGTTTAATTTCACTACCTAACAAAAAACAAAGCTGATTTAATGAGTTCTATTTTTCTTTTTTTCCCAATTTAGTGCTGGATTGCCAAATCTATATGGAGCCATCATGACTGTACGTCAGCCGCAGGTAGGAAATCAATGGCATTGAATTCATATAGAAGAGATTGTGTAGATTATTATTTCATACATGTGTCTTGGGAAATATGGCTTTTTCAACTTTTCTTTTGTCTTTTATTTCATCAAAGGTATAGGGTAGGGATTGCCATTAGTTTGAGATTAGATTCAGGGTTTAGAGTTGAGATTAGGGTTCTAGGGTCGAAGTTCAGAATATGGTTAGTTCTTGCGGGATCATGTATTAAAAGCAAATTTTGTACCTTCCTTATCACAAAACTTATACCTTGATCTTTGCAGGTACACCAGGTCATAGCATCCAAGAATGCTTTGACCCCTGACCCCGTGACAGTGAGGTCAGGTGACTGCGTGGCATGGGTGTGGCCTCTGCTGAGGAAGCACAAGCTGATCAGTGTCAGCAGCACTCAGGAGGTCTTTGAGCTCCAGAAATACACTCAGGATTCTGTTTCACCAAGGTAACTGATTGCATCATGCCCTTGCTTGATTAGATATAAACGCAAACTCAAACACATAGAGGCCTGTAGTTTTACCATTTTTTTTTTTTTTTATACTGGGTTTGGTTGATCGACTTAGACCCAGATCTGTGCTGTTGCTTGTTAAAGGTGATATACATGTATACCAATATTTATACCAGTTTAGGTTTAACTTGTTCATTCATTTGTAGTAAGTGTCTTCTGTGGGTTAATTGTGTATATATTGATTCTGCAATGTTAATTTGAAAAAAAAGAAAAAAGAAAGTTTCTAACAAATGTTTTAATATACTATTAATACATGGTTGGGAGTACGTTAGTGCGATCCGGCAAAACAAAGGTTTCTATTGTGGAGTACTAATGCACGAGGCGTAGCCGAGTGTGTTAGACACCACGATAAAAACCTGCGTGTTGCTGGATCGCACTAACGCATGAACTCACAACCATGTATTAATAGTTTTTTTAAACGGGCCTACAATCTACAATCTACAATCTTAGCGTGTAAAAACATATAGCCAAATCGAGTAATCTACAATCTTAGCGTGTAAAAACATATAGCCAAATCGAGTCGTACCGTCTGCGCTACATGTTTACATGTTTACAGATCTGGTTTGATCCGGATTAGCTGTGCGTTAGTCCCCTCGCCATGCGTTAGTACTATTTTTTTGCACGGTCACGTGGTGTTATTTGACCAATCAGGATGGCTGCATTCTTGAACCCGTTATATAAAACAGGATAGCATCACATTAGATGTACATGTACCTTGATGTTTATATCCATTTGGCAAAGACCCTGGGAAGACATGTCAGAATTTCCATCACATACAATTTGTGTTCCTTTGAAATAATTGTTTAATGTATTGTATCTTTTCTTGCTGAATGTAAATAACTTGACATATTCTATATCATGTCAATTTGTAATGTCAGTAATGTTCTCTATTATGTTCAGGAGATGCTGTGCCTTATTATTCACAAACCCAGGAGTCTTCCATTACTATAGCAAAGCATTCTCAAACAAGGGAGAAAAATTCATGGTATGTATGATATCTTGTTTGAGAAATTATGCACACCCCTAGGGCCATTTGTACAGATGAGGAAATAAGCATTATATAAAACAATTCATATTGTAGTTCTGTACCACACATTGTACCTTTGAAGGGATGGTGGCATGTGCATTATTAAAAACATTTATTTGAAAGATGGGAAAGGTGTATGGTACACATGAGTCTCCTCTTCAAAATTTCCCTTTTGACTAAATTTAATACTGAATGGCTGTCCCAGAATGTAAATAATAATAACTGATTGATGTAAATTTGACACTTGTGTATAAGTCACTGATGTTATTGATTTTCTTCTCTTGAATAGTATGAGCACAGTAGCAAAGCTGTACTGAGCAGTGTTGTAGTGAGTATGCCTAAGGATCAAGTCGTGGTGAGAGTCAATAGCAGAGGATTTCATCCACAGACAGTCAACGTCAAGAAGGTAAGATACAAAGATTTCTTTAATATCGAAAGTGAATATAAAGTAGTCAATTAAAAAAGTGTTCTCAGATTATGTAAATGAAGGTGTTAATTTATGTCTTTGAGTTGCTATACTGAAAAATATATATCCCCAAGTCATTCAGAATGTCTGAATGTTTTCCTTGCCAATACTATACTTCTTTTCTCCAGAATTTAAACAACCATCATCCTACAGATTGTCACAAGGGATATGTGTGTGTGAAACTCCATAGATGGGTGGATTGATTGGTTACTATTTTTTGTTGTATAGTTTATTCATCACTAATGGTTTTATTTAATATTTTTATTAGATAGCATTTATGAGGTTAGAGATTAAACATTAAGATACATAGATGATGAAATATGTAGACAGTGATTTATTATAAACTTTCAAGGAAAGCTCTCCCACATTAGATTATAGCTAATAGTGCAATATTACACTGTACTTTGATGTTGGCATCCCCAGAATTAATCTCCCTTTTAAGTAGAGTTGTTTTGGTCTAGTGGATAAATTACCAGGCTAAGCATTGCAAGGTACAGGTTTCAGTCCCCTCCACAGCACTAACACTGTTCGGCAAGATATTCCTTAATATATCTGATTCATGAAGAATTATTCCTTGAAATGCACTGTATGCTAATAATGGTTGCTAAAGCTAATGTAGAGCTTGGGTAATAATTTCCAAAAGCTCTTCAGAAGTGCATATTGGCATTGTATCATTATATGCACTATACAAGAATAGAAGTCTTTGCAACTGTTGACCCTTACTCTTCCGCAGGGTATGTCAGTGGTGTGGTCATGGAAAGAGGCAAGTAGCCAGGAGCATCACAACATCACCATGGTAACTCCTCCAGATGATGATGATGATGCTACCAGCAAGTCCTCATTCCCTGTACCAGAGTCTGAGGGTGGCTTCACCAGCGGTCCCATGCAGGCTCTTGGAAGCTTCTCACATACCTGGGAACAGACAGGAACATTCCATGTTAGGTCCAGAGGAGCCAGGAAGAGTCTGGGATGTGTCCGGGTGTGGGATACTGGTATGTTATCTTCTGATTTTTGATTTTTAATTTTAAAAAAATTTAACTTGAGAAAAGTTTGTACATTACACAGTTTATGATAGGTAGTTTCATTAGATTTTATTACATGTATACATGATTCACAGAAATGTGTTTGGAGGTAAGAATAAAAGGAAAAAAGGCTGAAAGTAAATGATGTACTTAACAATGTTTTCATTTATTGCTGATGAACTTTTTCTTCTTCTCAGAGTAAGTGCTGCCTACCACACATCTGTAAATATGTTTTGTAAGATTAACAAATATCTGTCAAAATTTGAATTACTCAGGTGTCATATATTATATTAATTTACAACAGTAAATACCACCAAAAGATGTCTGTATTACTGAATCTGGTAGTGATTCACAGAAGCATATTTTGTTATCCCTCTATACATTCCACCACAGACACCTTCACAAATACCCCTACACCAACATCTGTTGACAGTGCTGGTGGAGTTGTTCAGAAAGGTCACCGGATTGACCTTACCTCAGCTCAAGCAGATGCTACGATCTCCTATACTCTAGACGGTTCCATTCCTGAGCCGAATGGGTCAGCAACAAGGGTAAGGCACTGTGTGGCTGACTGGGCATGACTAAAATCTCTTTGGATCTATTCTGCATGCATGCAAAATTGAAATTTGGATAGGATGTTCTAAAAGAATATATATGGAATATGATGTACACCGTTCTAGTGACTAGCATTGAGTTGGTTATTTTTATAGAAGTTTTTCTCACTAAAATCAGCCTTGGCATCCATCTGGAAAAAATATTTAAAACTTCAGCTTTGTCTTTCCCTTGAGTAGCCTTTTTTATTGTAATGATATTTCTCAGGGTTTCGGTGCTTAAGAGAGTGAATGATGATATTGGGAACTCCCCAGTGACTCCCTTATATCTAGCCATCTTGATAGAGGAATATTAGAGAATAGCATACTTACAGCTTTCCCAGAAAGTAAGATCCAGTCTGTATTTTTAATAAGATTGCTTTTGATCAGCATGTTTAGTCCATGAAAGTTCATTTTTGTCTTATCATATTGTTACATCATTTTCAATTTTCTTTTTATTTGGTATGTAAGATGTGATCAGTATTGTAAAGCTCTTCTGATAATCAGAGGCTCTCTCTGTTTTAAGCGATTTTAGTGAGCACCTCAAAGTTGAGAATGAAGTGAGCCAAAGGTTGATTATTTCTATGCAACCACCTCTTCTTTTCACACCAGGTATTGAAAGCAGACCAAGGTATCATCTTGAAGCGATCTGGTCTACACATCTTGAGAGCCATAGCCCATAGCGATCAGGCACTGCCAAGTGACATATTTACATCAGGGTAAGATTAACATTCTTTATCATCATGCTATGTTTATGACACTGGTACTTTAAAGTACTGTACTAGCAGTGTTGAATCATTGGCAGGGTATAATGTATGATGTTTGATGTTTGATAATTGGTTAACTGTAATGATTTCCACAATGGTACTATTGTTTTCATGTAAGTCATCTCAACATTCATGATATAACACTGAAGTATGATTATTGACATGCAATTGGAGAAGGATTAAGGCAGTGATTAAAAATGAAATCATGTTGAACTGAAACCAACCATTTCCTTAAATCCAAGCATTTCAGAACAAATCACCCTTCTCCCTCTCCCACCATTCTGCCCACCCACCCTCCCCCCTCCTCATCCCCCCCAACCCCCCCCTCATCCCCCCACCCCCCCCCCCCCCCTCCATCCCCCTCCTCCATCCCACTCCTCCCGCTCCCCTGATAATTATTCCCTGACAAGCATCCCCAAATAACTACCCCCGTAGGAATACTACCCCCTAAGGTGACCGTTCCTTATTTAAAACTATATCCTACTAGAAGATAGTAATAGCTGGGGTAGTTGTCAGGGGGGGGGGGGGGGTAACTACATATCATTACTGTTATATTTTTTATTGTTTGCTAACTGTTGTAATGAAGATATGTGCATTTCTATTCCTGTGTCTATTTGTAGGAGGTATTGGGTTTTAGAAGGAACAGATGGAGATTCAGAGAGTGATGATGATGCTGCTTCCATAGCAACAGAAGACTTTGAAGAACAGCAACTCCAGGAAACTCAGGGTCCAGTAAGTCTTCTACTTGCAAATTTCCAGTGGTATTGCATGACTGGAAAATAATGAAAAAAGTAGTATGCTTTAATGGTCAAATGCTAATATCAAAATCATATTGGACATTACATAACTGTTTTTTAGGTTAGGAATGAAGCCAGTAAATCACTAATCTCAAAAAGACTATACTACCCTTTAATTTGATTATTTGATGTCCATTATAAACCTTTTCATTGTCATTGGCAGTTTCAAGTGCCCACAATTTTGATACTGCATCTAATACTTATTGAGAGAGAAAACTTGTCTTTCTACTTGATGGTTGGCATGAGTTCTTAGCATAATTGTAAATTCAGATATCACGAAAAAGTGTTTGTTTTTTCTAGATGAACAATTATTTTTTTTAAATTTGATTGAAAACTTGTGTCACAAATTCTGTATTGTAATTTAAACTTGTAAAATTGGTCGCATCATAGGGGTTAAAGGGAATCGGTAACTTTGTGGGGGTTTGATTTAATAAATTGTTGAATTTTGATGTTTGTGATGTTCAGAAGGATAAATAAATAGCCAGGAATATAAAGGTTTTGCAATATATGATGTTATTTTCAAGATATCTATGACCGAATACTGCCATTCATGAAACTGTACCGGGGTACGCTTTAGTGTAACACAGTAGTCTATGGGGAGAAAAGGTCTGGCATTACCGGTCACTTGCATATTTTCACTTTTTGTGAAGCACATGATGATATGTTTAACTTGCATTTTTCAGGGCTTCATTTTTACAACATATTACATACACTGATAGCAGTTAGGGCCATGCAGCTCAGATTTTATCAAGCCTCCACAAAGTTACAGATTACCTTTAATAAAAGAATGTGTTTTTTGTGTTCTAGACAAGTCTGTGGCAGTGGTTACAATGTGTACCTATCATCAAGGGATGGAAGCACAACTCTCACACGGTAGAGCTCTACTGGGAGTTGCCTGATGCAAGCTACAGACACCTCATAGAAGCCTATCATGTAAGTTCTCATCTCTACAACCTTAAAGATACTGTGATAATTAATATATTATGGATGCCTGCTTGGATACAGGCAATTCCTTGTCAGCCTGTACATTTTTAAAAACATGTTGAAGGATTATAAACTGTTATCTATTTGCAATCTTCCTTGTTTTCATACATATCATTTTTAATAGGAGTAGGAGTAGGACATAATGTGCACATAGAATTATAAAGTTCACCATATAATGGCCTAGGTTTTAATATACATTTACATTGACGTAACATTTTCTTTCTTTATGGGGGACGTTGACATATTAAAATAGATCAGTTGTGTAATTTTTTTGTTTGTTTGTTGAAAACAGATTTCCCCTTTCCATTATCTCTGTACATCTCTCATGATATTTACAGATCTACATTAATGGTATATGTTATCACAACAACCTGGTACCTCCCTGTCAGAGTATTGGCATAAGTGGTTTTGTGGGTGGAGCCTCTTACATCATCTCTGTTGTTGCCATGCCAACCATGTCGTCAGTCTTGCCACATGAGTCAACTAAACTGGTATGAAGAGTCTTTCAGCAAACTGGCTGATATTGTATAGCTTTGATCAGCCTTAAGTTTAGGAATGAATAGAAAGGAATCTGATAGAATCAAAACACTCTCTTCTTTTTTTTTTCTTCAATACATTTGACGTATAAAGCTGCATGAAATATGAGAGTTGTATGATTGGTAAATGTATTTTTAAAAAATCTTGTTAGATATTGAATAAAGATGATTATTTATTTTTCAAGATTTGAATATGGTTTGTTTGTAAAAAGTGAAATGTATCATACCTTACATGTTCTCCTGATACTTCTGAATATTTTTTAGTTTTAGCTCTTTTCTACATTCGATAAGCTATGTTTGTTGCATACTGCCCATAATTGTATATATATCATTTTTTTCACCCCAGTTTGGAGAACAAAGTTAATTTTCATTTTTATTTCTCCGTTACAGACTTTAGAAGTGACCCTTGAATGATTTGTCCTTATATCCTTTCAGAGGTTTGACTGCCCTGCAGTTTCTGAACATGGTGGCCCCATTCTCTCCAGCGAGATCGCAGAGGTCAGAGGTCAATTACCCATTGTCTGGACACCTTTGCCGACCCCTGGACTGAAGTACCAGCTGTATGTGAGTGGTATGCAGTATGGTGAAGAGGTATGTTATTAAAAGTCATGGCCTTTTTTATATACTCCATTCTGTAGAGGTATCAGAGAAGTAGAAATCTATATGGATTTGGTTGTTCAATTTTTAAAGTGTATGTTGAAGACACAGGATCATGTTCAGTTGTATTATATGACAATGAGACAGTACTCTTTTGGTCTCAAATGTAGTTATTGAAATATATGTTGTGTAAGAATGTTTTGAGTAGTATTTCATGTTTTTTCTGTTTATTGGTGAGAACATTGCTCTGTCTGTGAGAAAATGATTGCTATTTTATTGTTTAGATATATTTTGCTAATTTTCCTGCTTTATAATGTCCTCAAAAGTTATTGTGACCACCTTAACCTGTGGACATGAAGTAGTAACTGGGAGATAATTTATAATGTATGTTTGTACAGAGAAAGAAAGGGCTAAGATAAATACATGTAGACAGAAAGAGAGAGAGAGACAGACAGACAGAAAGAGAGACAGACATACATAGAATAGACAGACAGACAGAGACTAACAAAAGCAGATAGAGAACTTGATAAAAGGATGGAAAGAATTCATTGTAATAATTAAAATTCCGGCTTTTTCTCTAGATTACTCCCAAGAAAGGAGAGAAGCAAAGCAGGATAACAATCCAAGACTATTCATCTGAGGAACCACTCAAAATCCATGTGCTAGCACTCCCCAGACATGCAGGTATGACATCTGTATCATTTATTGTCTTTACTAACATTTATTATGAATATGCATTCAAGTTGATTGAGCCAGTTTTTAATGACTTGTTCTCTTTTATGTGCACATTTTCCTTACTTTAAATGGAAGGGATGTGCTTGTATTCAAGATATTCATAGACCCCAAATTTCATGAGCCAGATCTATCTGGTTTTAGTTGATGGTTTGCAGGATACCTCCACTTCTTTGCAGCTGAAAAGAAAAAGTTTCTACAAGAGTGGAATAACTTGTGATCAAGAGTGAAAAAGGCAGATTTATATTAACATCTTTCAAATGAGCATAATTGAGTAAACAAATATTTTCCTGGCAGAATTCAGCGTATCTAGACAACTATCCCCTGGACAATTACCGCTTTGACAACTACCCCCCCCCCCGACAATTACCCCCAGGACAACTACCCCACATGACAACTACCCCCCAGGACAATTACCCCACATGACAATTACCCCACAGAACAACTACCCCCTGGACAACTACCCCCCCCCCCCCACCCCCGGATTCTGGGGTAGACGTCTGGGTGGGGGGGGGGGGGTAATTGTCCTGGGGAGGGGGGGGGGGTATCAGGGTAATTGTCATTTTATGTCCTAGAATCAAAATTCAGAGGTATTGGAAGGATTCTGTCATTCCTTCCCTTAAGCATCTTGTGCCTCCAATAATTCCAGCTTTTAGGAGGTTTCTATAAAAGCTTAAGCTTAACAATTGATAGCAGCAGTTACAAAAGAGCTTGCAGTGTCTGTGCATTTTGTGTGACATTATCTATTGGGCTACTTGAGTAGCTTCCTTTTGAATGGCCCATTGTACTTCCACAAAACACAAACCTCTCTATTGAGCACACCCTGATTGCTAGCTCTTAAAAGTGTATCAGACCTACTGAAAGAGGATTTATCTGTGTTATTATGTATAGTGTATCGGAGCATGCAGTGTTGTGCACATCTACAAGTGATATAACCTAAATGAGAGTAAGATTTGTATTTTCATCAGATTTTATTGAAGCAGTTCAAATTATGTTTGAGGGGTTATTTTCAGCTGCATAATTTTTATGGAATGTCATTTTTAGGAGGATAGACAGCTCTTCTTGGTAAGGAATTTTTGTGTTTTTATTTTTAAGGGGTGCACCGTTTGTTTTGTTTGTTTTTTTATGGCTCATTTTATGTTTTATTTCCAAAACATATGTGAGCAGTTTGTATAAAATGTATTGTAGGTATTGTATGTTTCAGTGTTCTAATTCAATACTTATATGCAGTTTTGACTTGGCCCAAATTTCATAAAATTTTTTAAATTTCACTTCTTGTTACAGAAATTACATGATTTGTTATTATCGAAAGTCAGTAATGTTAGTTTGCAATTTGTAATTGAGTACAACTTCAAACCAGTTAAAAGTCTTTCATATTATCCAATGCAATTCAAGGTTTTGATCTTACATGTAATTCTTATGGTTTGAAAGTTGCTTTACAGGGTGACGAATGCTGGAAATCCTTACAAAAATGGTATACTGTTCATTTGACTGACTGACTATACAGGTGCTTTAACCATATACAGGAGAGAGTTTTCCTTTATGATTGACCTCATGAACATGTATATTTTTACAGATCAAGATGCAGAGGAGCAGAGTGTTTTGCTGTCCAATGATCTTGACATCAGTTTGCCCCTCAATTTGGACTCTATGACTGTTCCAAAGTCAAAGAAGAGAGAAGGTCTACCCTACCTCCAGATCTTTGAAGGATCCCTTAAACCTCCAGGTAATCGAGAAAATTATTTTTTTTATGTTCTGAGAAAATTGGCAAACAGATATGTATAAGATACCCTCGGTTAATTGGGGGGGGGGGGGTACAAAGTGTCATCACAAGCTCTCAGACAGTACTTACTTTGATGTAGTGTTGCAGTGATGTGATTTATTTAAAACATGTAATACTCTTGTGACATAGTTACCTCAGTATGCATTGGGTTTTAGGTATTTGTTTTCTGTAGGTAATACAAAGGTAATTCAAGTGTTTTTGTATTTACAAATGTATCACTCTTCCTGTTAACAAATATTAACCCCAAAAGAAAGGTAGAATAGTTTCATTTCGTAAAATGCTTTGAAATTATCAAGATGATCTTAGCACTTTCAAAAGAGGAAAAGGAACTTCTGAATTCTGCTATATTCTGTTTCATTAGACATTGGATATACACTTTCTACCATTAGCTCTATATATATATATATATATATATATATATATACATACATATATAAGACATTGTTTTAACTTCAAATGTAGGTCCAGATGTGATATTGCTTCCAGAGTTTCAACCAGAGGTTACAAATTCCAATAAAGAAGAAGAAAAAGAAGCACACCTAGAGTCTCTCCCAACAACAGAAGTTGCCGCCACCACCACTTCTACACTCACCCCAGCTAAAGTTGAGATGGATATTACCAGTGAAGGATTAAAGACATCTGAAGAGTGAGCACAAATATATTTTTTGAATGAATCACCTTTTGATTGTATAAATAACTCCAAACAGGTTTTGAAAACTGAAATGTTTGTTTCAAATGTCATTGAAGAGAAGAATGACCATCCTTGCTTGTTTTTGACTCTTGGTTGGACTTAGTAGCATTAAATTGGCTCGTATATTTTTTTCTGCCTGGGAAATTTACCAATATGTCAAATATGAATTGTTTTTATTGGCAATGCTTTAGTTTTATTGTATTTTACTTGCACAATTCTCATTTCTGTTGTGTTATTCTGTTGATCATCTTCTTTTATTTTCTCTGTTTTTGCTATTCCTTCCACTTCTCTCTTCTCGAATATTTGTTTTCTTCCTAATGTTTCTCTCATATGCTTCCTTCTTATGTGCTTCCTTCCACTAAAATATCTCTTTCTGTCTGTCTGTTTGTCTTGCTGTCTGACTCTCACTGCTCCATCCCCTCCTGTGTCCTCTCTCTCTCTCTTTCTCTCTTTCTCTCCTCTGTCTGTTTCTCTCTCTCTCTCTCTCTCTCTTTTTTTTTTTTTTTTTTTCCTGATATTGTTAAAGGACCCGAAGCCAGCCAGAGAGCAAAATCACTCCAGATGCTGGTAATGAATTAGCTGATAGGGAAGAAAAACCAGAGGTAGAGTATGATCATGTTTCCCCTCCTCCAAACTCTGCTGCATGTGACATCCCTCCCATCTCCCCTGACAGCATGACTCCCAGCAACTTGCATGGTGCTTCCACTCCAACCAGTGTTGATGGTCACCAAGAGATGAATGGGGCTGAGATGAGTGATTTTGGGGTGGATGTCATACCTCCTCCTCCCGTTTATCAAGATACACTCGATGAGGGACCAACTTCCAATGAAGCGCCCTCAACAAATCATGATGTCAACACTATTCAGAGGGGAGCAGATTTTGATGAAAGTGTTCTCTATCCTCCTCCTTCGAGCAGTGACCTAAATGAGATGTTGGATGCAGCCAGCAAGAAATCTTCTTCCGAACAAGAGCAGCAAGATGTTCAGCGTACTGCTGTCAGTAGTAATGTTTCCATGGCACCCGCCTCACGTGATGGAGATGAGGAGATACCTATCAAACAAGCAGAACCATTAGCTGTGATGAACAAATATGAGATGGATGATGATGATGATGATGCTGGTTCTCATGGTGTCGATGAAGAAACTCATCAGGAGAGAAATGGCATTGAGGAGCAAGAAGTAAAGCAGGATGTTGGTCCTATAGAGAAGGACCTCTCAGATACCAAAAATGTAACCAGTGATCAAGATACCAAAGAAAATCTCAAAGAACATCTTCCAAACAACAGCCTTCCTGAAGAAAGTCTTCCCAAAGAAAGTCTTCCAATTGAAAACCAAAGTCACGGTGCTGATGATGATAATGAAGAGATAAATGTATCAAGTAGTCTTCCAAATGATAATACCAATGCAGGACCCTCATCACCCACTCAGGAAGGAGAGAAGGGAGATGTTGAGACTAGAGAGGATTTCAAACAAGGTTTTGGAGATGAGGAAGAGAAAGGCAATGATGATAAAAAGGATGAAGGTGACAATGATGAAGCAGAAGGTGGCCCTGAAAAGGAATATCTAAACCAGGTATCGAGTGAGACTACAGGGAGTTGTCATCCATTGGCAAATCAGGCGTCATGTGAGACAATACCAAATGAAAAGGAGGATGGTTCTGAGGAAATAGCAAAACACCAGAGTGGAAAAGAGGAAGATGGAGACGTTGAAAATGGAACAGATGAGGGAGATGAGGATAGAGGTGACAGTCCTGACATTGCATACATTAACCAAGTCTCCAATGAGACTACATTGAGTGAGAACTGCCAGGACGGTAATGCAAATATAATAGAAGATAGAGTGAAGGAAGAAGAAGAAGAAGAAGGACATGATGAAGTGAACGATGATAGAAAAGATGAACCTCGGGCTTCCACCAACCGCAAAGCCATGTCAAGCCCTCGAGATGAGATCGACCACCCACAAAATCATGATCACAGAGATGAAAATGCTGGAGAAGACTTGTCGTGTCCCAATGATGTCGCAAGAGCCTCTGATCCCTTGCAAACCCCCACCTCCCTGTCCAATCCCATTGCTTTGCATGATGAAAATCACAATGATTTAGGTGACCTGTCTAGCAATGCACCTGCACATGCTGTAGATCACAATGTAGATCCTCAAACTAGTACTAGTGAGAGCTCGGGTGAAGAACAGCAGAAGAGTAAGGTGAGTGTTTTATATCTCAGTATATTTTTTTTTCATCATGTACATAACATGGTTAAAGTTCTATATCTACTTTCTCAGTTATTTGGAGCTATGCATTACCCTCGCTTGGAATGCTTTCTCTTTCTCTCTTTCAAAAATTGATATCATTTGTAACTACATGTACATGTATCTTTAGAATCAAAATTTGATGAATATTTATATCTTTATGAATACTTCCATCTTTTCTGCTTGGCTAATTTTCATATACCACGCATTTATTTTTGAAGGAAATACAAATATTCTCAGGTTGGTCTTAAATTATTATTATTCAAATTTTTTTCTGATAAGTGCTATATATAGTGAAACATAACGCCATGCCTGATTTTTAGAGTACACTTGCAAATGAAAGCATCTGATAAGTTGGAAGTATCACTGAACTAGATTATATGGGAGTGCACATGAAAATTTAATATTAAAGAGTGCTTCGGATGAAAAAATAACTTTTTTTTTTTCCTTTGCTTTTTGAATGGACTTCTTAACTTTTTATATGGACTTCTTAACTTTACAGGAAATTCTTGCTCCCAGGCTGAAAGCAGTAAGAAGCTCTGCAAATGTTCCCGAGCTTCATGTACACTGGTACCTTCCATCGGAAGAAGGCAAGGGAACAAAGGAGGGCGTGGTCAAGCCACACCCATCACCCCATCATTATCTGGTCTGTGTGGAAGGGAAGCAGTTCATTGATCAGGAGGTCAATAGTCACTCAAGGTATACAGTCACATACAATGTGAAAAGGGTGGTATTAAAGGTCATGTAGAGTTTTAGTAAGCCCTCAAAAACTGTTCGTCAGATTTCTTCCATTTTTGTTGATAAATAGCAAGATACTAGCAATACTAAGACACTGTGAAGATTTTACCTCCTAAAGTTTAATATTAAACAAATAAGAGGCAAAAACTAATTTATGTGCCAGGACAGGCATATAAAATCCCAACAAAGGCAGCATGTGCTATATACTGTACACACACGTGTAGAACCTATGAGTAGTTACACACAGTGATACACATGCTGTCTCTATGTGAAGCCCCAAGATTGCTGTGCGGGGAGCCGTCGGGGTGGAAGGGTCCTAGCATAATGGCAGTGATCGAGCATTCCTTACAGATATTTACACTGAAATTCACCAGAAATCATAAATGGAATACCAAATGATCTCTTACAGACATCTTTTGATATGAGGAGAACAACATGAGACTATATTTAACATGTTTCTCTCCAATTTCCTTTTTGCTACCAATACTGTTCCTTGAGACATTCATAATGATGAATGAATCTGCTTTCTGACATCCTTTTTAACCATCAAAGTGATGATTCTTTATAAAATGGCATGAAATCATAGATTTAGCCTCAATTAGCTGCCGCTACGTTGTCAGTTTCCTGGTGGCCCGAACAGATCGAAATATCACTGGGTTCACGTCAAGTCTTTGTTATCTAAGATACTGTGACATGACTTAAAAGTCCTACAGAGATATCGCTTTTTTAGTCGTATTTTAGCCTGAAATGGATAATTTAACCTTCTGTTTTACCAGACATGAAGTGAACTCCGATGAGGATACACTTTCCATCAGACACCAGTGGAATGCAGGAAGAGGCTTACAACTTATCATTAATAGAGGTCTTTGTGAGAGCACAAGATACAGGTAAGTTCAACTTTGAATTCTTAATGTATTTATGTGGGTGCTTTCACTTGACGTTTAAACACTCTTATGTGGATAAATTAACTTTATAATAGCGTATGAGCCTTGTAGTGAATCTGACAAACCCACACCCATAAAGGTTATTGTGTAAAAGGAGCTTGCAGTATATGTAGAAGCAGCTGTGAATTATTATATCTTATCTACAGTAATGTAATGTTATGCAAACAGATTTGAGTGAAAATCAGAGTTTATGAGCATACTGTTTCTGGCACAACCAGCCCCAAAGTTTGTTCATAATATTCAGATTTAATTATTTGCAATGTTTCTCATGAAAACTGAGAGGTATTTCAGAAAGCGTTATTTCAATTATCAAATCATCATGCAGAGTCAGCGTGATTGCTGTGTACAAGCAGAGTGACCAGAAGAAGAAAACCACAAAGATGACCTCACCATCTTCATGGGTCACCACAGGAGGGCGTCCTATGCCCCCGAAGCTGTTTCTGACCTCTGTTGGTCTGCAGGAGGTCACTGTTGCCTGGGAACCGGGTCGTTGCCATGAGGATATTGAGATCCTGGGATATGCCCTCCTGAAGAACAACAAACCCTCTGGAGAGACCATCCCATATGGAATCACAGAGAAGAACATCAAAGATTTAAAACCTGGTTAGTTTCTTTGTATGTTTGCATTATTTTACAGTTAGATAGGTTTACTAGCTCCTTTAGTATGCAGTACTAAAGTTGTGCTAAGTATTGACCAATAAACCAGTTTGTAATTAGTTCATGGTACCAGTGACCCTGAGATGACCCCACTTTGCATGCACCCGCACCTCTGTTTTTGGTGGACGCTCAACTTGTTTAACATGTAAAATCATACTGGAGCGTGCGTCACGGTGCTCTCACTATGAAAGCGTATAAAGGTCAATTGCACTCGGTAGGAACGACCTTTATCTGCACATGTGCAAATTGTGATTACGAACTGGCTTATTGACGTATGGCATGTGTTTAATTTCTTTTTCTATTGATAGATGTTTCAATTTGTCTACTTTTTATGTTTTGACCATAATGTATATGAATAGATTTACTGTATGAATAATGTCTTGTTTTCTGATGTTTGTGCCAGTTTGTATCATAGATCTTGATATACTTACAGTAGGTTTTTTTTGTATGTGAAAGTTTCTTTGTATATAATAAACAGTCAAAAAGGAATGAAATAAAAGATTGTTACACATAATGGAAGCTGAAATTTGCATATATTATTTGTAAGCAACATTTTCCTATAAAGGAAAGAAAATTTTTAAAAATGAATAATAATTCTAAATTTAGCAGGTATAACAATTTTTTTAAAATTCAAATTTAAGAGAACTCATGAAAAATATCCTTTCTGTATAGGGTCTAAATGTTCACTGAGCCTGTCCACACTGACAGCAAATGGTGGTCCACGCAGATCATCCAACAGCATCACAGTCATCTGCCCTCGTATCCCTGATGCACCTGTCATCAGTCTGAAGCAGTCTAGTAGTCTCCACTCGGCAACCATCACATGGCCCAAACAGAAGGCCAAATATCTTTGTAGCTACATGTGAGTTATAATATCATTATATTTTGATTTCATTCTTTTATATCCTGCAGAAATGTGATGATTCTGGCATTTTACAAGTTTGGTCGACTGTAGATTATCCCGGGTGTAGTGAGTGGGTACCTGAAAGGATTGTTCATTAAAATGAGCTTTGCACTGATAAGAGTTGCTAGAATTAAAGCCAGGGTTTAATTTCCAATGCACTTTGGAAGCTCATAGGGACGATACAGGGACATTGTATCATAATGTGGTATACAAGAATGGGATTATTTTTATTGTTGGAGGAGTGGTCCAGTGAAAGGGGCTTCAAACCTGCACTAGTCTACATTTGAATTAGATGAGACAGACACACATTTAGAGATGATTTGCATATATGTTTCATAAAAAAAGAAAAATTAATACATGTATAGCCATTAGTGAAAATTTTGTATTGTAATGAGGGAATTCTCTGTTTTGTCCACAGCGTCTATGTGAATGGCAAACAGCTAGCTGAGCTGGCTGTGAGTGAGATGGAGAGACTATCTCAATGTGAACACACTCTGGATGACCTAGTAGAAGGAGACACCCTCAACGTCTTCATCAAGGTATGGTCAAAGGACATATTGCCCATTGCTACTACTGATTAAATGGTTTAGTGAGACCCTCTGATTGTCAGCATAGGGGCAGGGTTGTCGGCATCGGGATGGATTTTCCACCTCGTTCGTATGTATGAGAAGATAATCAAACTTATCAAAAGTTGTATCAAGAATTCTGTAGGTGAAACTGGAGAAGGATCATTACCAAGAAAAAGGGTGTCACTGGATACTGGTGTCCCTCTTGATTTGCTTTCGAATTATACCAAGTCTACAGCATATACATGTATAATTAGAAAGACTTTAAAGTGTACCAACCACCTGAAAAAAGAATTTGTATACCGCTAGGAAGTATAAAATTAACCTCAAAGAACTTTATCTGAAATTCTATAGGTCAACAGTTTAGGAGTATGAAGGAAATAAAGGATAACATGAAGGTGCTTGTGCGGAACCGAACCTCCGAGTTGGGTTCCGTGCGAGCCCTTATCTTCGCGAGCGCGTACGGGTGCATTGAGTAGTCTACTCACGAGTCGCTTTTATGCTTATAGAGAGTATAATCAAACTTGTAATATCTCTTTATAGAAGTGATATTGGAAGTAGAATGACATGGAACCTCTAACATACAGAGTAAAATATTTTTTGGTGATTGGTACCCTTTTAGATATCACTGAAGAGTATGTCACTTCTGTTCCAGTACAGAATGCCTCTTATGTTAAATGGAATATCTATGGGAGAAATGCTATTAAAGTCTTAAAATCAGGAATGTGTAGGCAAGTATAGCCATTGCTTTACCATCGTGCTTCATTGTTCAGAGTTTTCATTAATGGCTCTACATGTATTCTCTTTCTGTTAGACACATGCAAATTATCTCTGTCTCTGGTCCCATCTAATTTGACTCCATGGGAATGTAGGCTTGTGCAGGTGTGAAGCCGCTTTCATTAGATTACTCCTCCAGCAAGGCTGTGTGCCAGGCAATGAGTGGGAGGAGCAACCAGCTGTCCATTAGAGCCAAGACTCCGCCCTCCTCTCCATCGTTAAGACTGGAGGGGATGCACCCTGGAGGGATCGACATCATGTGGGAGGGGCATGAGCAGGATGAAGATGCTAACCTAACAGTAAGTCCTTGGTTGATGAAAAGAATAAACCACATGTACATGTATGATGATGCAAATATGTCTCTACTACATATTTGTAACATGTGGGCAACTGGCAATGAAATTTTCTGATGCACATTTTATTAAAGTAAAATGTGCATCATTTTACCAAAAACCTGAAAAAATAATTTGTGTCCAGCTAGAAAGTATAAAATCAACCTCAAAGTTCATGCTCTGTTACCTAGCCCTTTAGATAGGTTGTTAAGTCATTAATCCCTTGGGGGGCATACTTATAAGCAAATACTTTCCTAACATTTCAATAAAATATGCTGTCAGTTGAATGTAAGCTTCAATTAACAAAGAATGTCAGACAGTGTATGTAATGTCTATTCTAATAAGATTGTCCTCCTCCTTCTCTCTCTCTCTTACCTTGTACAGGGTTACGTTGTGCTGAAAGACGGTGTCCATTACGGCCCTTTGCTGGGTGCAGATGTCACTCGTTGCACTGTGGGACGTATCAAGCCTGGAGTTACTGTAGAGCTTCAAATCATGGCAGTATCAGATGATATTCTGGAACCAGGAGGTATGATGACCCTAAGAGTACTATTTTAACTTTTAGAGACAATGACGTAAACTCAGTTTGTAATGTGGATGTGTAATTAGGTTTTTACAGATCAAATGATTATTTACATCTTGGGACCAACCTTTAACGTCACCATTCAAAAGAAGTGACTCAGTTATCTGAGTCTATCTGAATCAGTTTGTAGGCAAAGACAGAGAGCTACAGCCCAAAGCTTATGAACAAGAAGATAACCTTGCCCACCAAGTGAACTATCTTTTTCAAAAAGTGCAATTTGTTAATAATAACATGTTTTTGTGTGTATGTATTCCCTAAATGTTGAGAACTAAGAAAAACAATAGGAAAATTCCATTTTTATACTCTAAATGATAATCCATTTTGCTTTCAATTATCCAACATTTCTTCAGTCATTTTAAGATAGTTCAATTTCTGGTTTAATAATCATTTTTCCTATTCACTTAGTATCTTTGAAATCTACTATGGAAGATTTAAATTTAATAAGCATATAGTCTACATTGTCAGGCAAAGTATATATGTTGGTATATGTTTGTTGTTTTTTTTTAATTTCAGGCAGCCAATCAGAGATTGTTATTTTCATGCTTTTTGTTCCTTTGTTTCCATTTATATTGTCTCATTTTGGCTTACTGTTGATTCTTATGATTTACTCTTTACTTTACTTCAGTATGTCTATATTCAGTGGTATTCTTCTATTTTGTTTGTGTGTATAGATTATCTAGGAGACGACTTGTTGAAGCAGTACCCCACCTGTGAGCCAGGCCCCTCCCTCAGGGTGCAGTTTAGCGGTCTCCTAGCCCCACCCAGTAAAGTCTGGACTGAGCTTGTTACAGGACATTCAATGCTAGTGGTCTGGCATAGGGGTAAGAGAATTGTCATAATATGAATTATTGAACTGAGTTTGTTTAATTTAAACCAAAAAAAATGATGATATGGAGAATGTTAGAACGTTTATGGAATGCACTCAAGGTGAAAATATTGCTTTGAGTTAAAATCTGCAACTCTTGCTGTTCCATTGCAAATTGAAACTTTCTATTAGTTTAAGGCATTCCCAAATTAACTTGGATACATTTTTTCTAAAATATGCCTTGTAAGGAGGCGAGTTGGCTCAGTCGGTAAAGCGTCTGCCTGTCGAACCAAAGATCGTGGGTTCGAATCCACCCTGGGCGGATGACTGAAGCCTGCGTTGTGTGTTAACTTGCCCCTCCCCTGTTTCATAGACGCAGGCTATAGTACAGTGGAAAACACTCCGTCCCTTGGATAGGATGTTAAATGGAGGCCCTGTGTAGAGAAGAGTCACCACCTTTGCACAGTAAGGACCCACTGCACTATTCGAAGAAGAGTGGGGGGAAACCCTTGTGTAGTAGTACACCTACACATCCCAATCAATTATATCTGGAGGAGAGACCAGAGGGTTACAGTGATTCAGATCGCTTTTCCCCTCCCAGGCACAAGTGATGCCAAATACTTAATGATAATGATAATAATAATAATAAGGATCAATATACAGACTTATCAATATCATATACTGATAATGTACATTCAATGGGAAAAAATGCTTGATCCTTAAAAAGATGGTGACCAGGGACACGTAGGTGCACGCGCCATAGACGTACGTCAGCTTAATGCGCTGCGCCATGATCCAAAGTTTCATTGTTTCAACGCGCGTTGGCGCGCTTTGTTTTCGCGTAATAATTCAATTTTTCGGTTGCTATGCTGTCACTATGATAATCAATGCCAAATAAATAAAAAGTCACTTGAGTAGGAATGACCAAAATACGACCAGTTTATGAAGAAAATCCTACCCTTAATTCTAATAGGTTCTTTGAGCATGATACAAACTGACTGCAAGTTGAATGCCTCCGTAGCGTGGGTGTGTTGTTTTCCACGGAATATTCTCATTTTTATCATTGTTTTCTAAACTTTCCACTTAAAATTGAATATTTTTTTTTAGGAGTTTTCCTTAAAAATCTGACGATGAATTGTGTTTTACTGGGTGTGTGACGATCGTATAGTAGTTCTCTCTAACCCCTGTCATTTTTTTTATCTATCGTTATTTACTCTCAAACTGGGGTCACTTTTCAGTGCTTACCAGTTATAACGCACGATGAACATACGTTATTGTGTGCATTATGTATTAGAACTGGAATGATTATATCCGCATGGTGCCTCGTATACTATCATTATTACTTTTTTGTTGTTTAATACATATTCACAAATAGGTTTTTATCCTATAGGCCTGCCTAATCATAAACAGACGTCAGCACAATAGGCCTACCCGATGTGATACGAACGTTCACCCCCCCCCCCCCCCCATAGATCGTGGATTAATTCTTTTTTTTTTTTCTTTTTTTTTCGATCCCCACAAAAAAAAACCAAAAAAAAAATGTAAATCGTCTCGTTTGATTTTCCCTTCCTTTTGTTGTTTCCTTTTCTTCATTTTCATCTTGATGTTCTGCATGCAATAGTACTGCACTGGTTATAAAATTTGTTATGTTTCAAATATGTCAACCTATTTATTGTTATTATAATATATTATTCATGTGGCTGGAAAAAAAAGAACTTTGAACTGAACAGAAAATATTTGGATGAGTATTTTACATATTTGATATTTTCTATGCTCTTTACTCATAAAAATGGTCAGAAGTGTTGATTCATTTTTATTTTTTTGTTGATAGGCCTATTTAATATTTTCTGTATTTTTTGTTCAGTTGTTTTAATATATTTCATATAATATATATATATCATTACTAATTTGGTTACTTTCGTCATTTGGTCATAAACACACATCAATCAGGACATTATCAACAGAACACTTATTCATAGTATAACACACGCTCAGTCACTGCTTGCTTCGGGGGAGGGGGGGAATATTCAAAAGGTTCCAACACAGCCATGCCCCCCCCCCCCCCCTTAGTGATTTTTTCCAACACTCTCATGCCCAATCTTTAAAATACAAGTTTTCAGGTTTATGACTTTGGTTATCCCATATATAAACTGCCCCTTCCCCACCCCAGAAGAAACATTTCAGATATGCCACTGATACACACATGCATCAAAACATACAAAGAATTCTTTCATTTAAAAAATGCAAATTGCCAATACATGTATTACATACATGATTAAAGATGTTAAAAAACAAACCATTTACAGAAAAGAAGTATGAAAGACAAATATATTCGAGAGTGCATAACATTCCTTTATATGAATCTTTTAATACAAATTTATTTAGAAGAAATGAATAACAATTATAAGTACAATACTGGTACACCCTATATATGATCTCGGTGGTAGAGCAAAACTATACTGACACAGGTATTCCTTTTTATCACATATCATAATAAATAATAAATAAATAATAAACAATAAATAAATATGGTATGATAATTGCGAGTATAATGTGAGTATAATGCAAGTATAACAAAATGTGGTAGGGTCTATTGCAAAAGGAATGAATTTCTTCACATCCCCCCCCACGCCTTTTGAGATGTATTCACAGGTACCCATCAGCGATGAAGGACATCATGAGGCTTCAAACGCAACAATCTTCTGACAAGTATCAGTCTCTTTGAGGTCAGCTGGGCAAAACATCAGACTCTGAATGATAGGCAAAAAGAATAATAAAAATTTATTAAACATGTATTGGAATAAAAACACAAACCATTATACTTTTTGGCATAATAATAATAATAAGTTTCTTCTATATTTCCAATGTAAATCATTATAACAAATATCTTAAGATTCTACTTAAAATGATCTGTTATGGTAATAAAAAAATCATCCTTAATATTTTGGAAAATATATAGTAAGCCCACAGATTTACTAGACCCTACTTCTGCAGCTCAGACAAAAAGCAGGAGGAAGACATTAAAAAAAAATTAAAATTGACTTACCTGATTGAGTCTGATATTTATATCATCTGCATGATGACACAATATTTCTGACAGGTGAATTACTGCCCATGAAACTGGTTGTTGTAAGTAGGATCCACCAGTTCCATTTCTTCAATTTTCAATTTTCAAGGACAAAGTCAGTCTTTCTGTAATTATAAACAGAAATTAAAACAAAATGTGAATTGTCTCATCAGTTTTATGAGCCAAGGTAGAGTGTAGGGGCCCTTCAGGGGCACTTCAATCGGTAGATAAATGGATCCCTCGCCCCCTCCCCCCCCCCCAAAAAAAAAAATTGTTTATTACTATTATTTGGGTCCCTTACATTTAGCATCAAGAAATGAGAAGCAAAAACTTTTAAATGAGCAATTTACCGTGGGTATTGCATTCAGCCTCAGTGGCCTCACACGTACACTCACTGCCACAGTCACAGTAAGCCTAGTTTACAACTTCGGATGTCTTCCTTAGAAAACTTGTTTATTTTGTTTTATTCAATAAATGGGCTTTAATTTATTATGAAATAGATGCAAATTAATATTCTTCAATGAACTATTCATGTGCAAAGTCAATATTATGAACGTGTCATCAATAAGAGAGATTTTACTGCGCTGCATCTACTCAATTTTGGTATAGATTACTAGCGCAGTACGTGGGACTACATACGCCCTTCACGCCTATACGGAATGCTGGCAGATTTCGCCCCTACGCACTCGGCGGAAACTGTACCATCGCCCTGCTGAAAAGTCATTTATGCGGCTCCAAACTTCCAAAACTTATGTCGATTAGGAAAGTTTCCTTCGCAAACGCATACTATTTATCTCCTTTTCTACAGTGACTAGTCCCATTTACCAAGATATTCTGATATTTCAAACTGTTTTCGTAAAATTCAGCCAAAATTACGTCATCAAATTACATCAGTCAGGAAAAGGCCGAAAAAAGTAAAAACTTACCTCAATTTCCACATTTTGAGAGCTCATTCACGATGACAGAAAAAATGACAGGGCTAAAGTAAACAAACTGCACGAATTAGCATATCCTCGATCACTCAAAGAATATTTTGGCTAAGGTTAGAAAACTCTGTCCAAGTTGCTATGGCAACTGAGCTAAAACCTTATTTTTACTCATCATTTTTTTGATTAAAAAGCATTTTTAAGGGTATCGAAAACAATGTTAGGTTTTTCAAATAAATTTAAGTTTTATATTAAAATGAACCGTAGACGTACATGTATGTCTATTCATCTATGAATATTCATTTTTTATGTAGATACACAGTTTTTAATTGGTCAACGTATCAATAAGGGGTTTAGGGAAAAAAAATATTTATACGTGAATAAATTAAAATAGGCATTTAAACGACGCGCACGCAAACAAAATGGCGCAACGCATTAAGTGAGCGCGCAGCACGTACGTGGGGAGGGCCCTGTTTCATAAAACTTGTCATCAATGGCAAGTTGCAGTAACTGTTATAAGCTACTGAAATCCTTGCATCTGATTGGCTGAGAGCAAATTTGTCGGTAAAAATCACCGACAAGACACTTGATGAAACGCCCCCCAGGCCATGTGTCATAAAACAATGAAATGTATCTCATGATGTTTTGATTTGTAGGGAAGAAGCCTAACAAGGATCACTTCACAGACCCAGATGCTTTCATGGTGAGATGGTGGAAAGCCAGCAAGGAAGAACCTAACATGTGTACCATGGAAACTCAAGGTGAGAACCATACAGGCACATAAATTATACTTTTGTTTTTGGTCTTGTTTTTTCCCCTTCTTCCTTTCTTTCAGAGTGATTTACACTGAATTAAGGACATGGATATCCCGTGCAAGGACCCAAAATACGATTCTCATCAGACTATCACATAGTCAGAATTGACACATTCTCTTTAAGACTGTAGGGTTACATGCTTTAAATCGGAAACAGGTTAAGGTGGCACAAATATGCATGTATGCAAAAACAGAATTAATTGGACAATCTTGGGAGAAATTCAAGGGCATAAATTGAAGTAATATAGAATTTGTTCGATAATTCAATTCAATTCAATTCAGACCAATTTATTCTTGAACATCTAAATAAAACATCAGATGTACATTCATATAAATAATAATATTGGAGAAAGAAAAGGAGGGCAACGAAAAGTATACAATGAAAATAAGAAGTCTCCAAAAATAATAATAAATTGGTGATGGGTAAACTCACTGCAGTATAGCTCTCCTTAGAATTATTTCACTTCATTTGTGAAAGAATGCCTTATGAATATAAAAATGGATTTGCAATAAAGCATATGATTCATCATGAGTCCAAGTATTATCATACTCATTGATATCTTCTTCAGATGATAATTTCCACATTGAAGATTTGGAACCAGGGTCAACATACTCTATCATGGTGGAAGCACGGAAGTGGGATACGCATTATGACGAAGATGGTATGATTTCAATTTTTTTTTTTTCTCTCTTAACCCTTTCAGGACAGGAATTATTCAAGGGCTAAATTGATCACATTTCATTCTTCAAATTGGCAACAATAATATTTTTCTTTTAGTGCTACATGGTTCTAATAAGGTGTAATGTCTTTGAGAACAATGTACATGGTTAAGAATTTCGTCGGAAAGTTGAAAAAATTGCCAATTTGGATGAAACACGATGATTTTGAACTTCTCAATGTGTTGCCGATTTAAGGGTTTTTAAGCTTATTCTTGTTTTTAAAATTCCTGGCATCAAACGCAATATGGTCATACAACAAAAATGGACAGCGTGTGTGCAGAAATTTTTGCTCTTTATACTCATGCAGCTTATATATTTTTTAGAGTTCTGAATCAAAAGTTATTGAGCCAAACCACAAAATGTGGTCAGTTGTCTTGAAAGGGTTAAAAGTGATGCTTGTTCAGTCTAAGTTTTCAGATTGTTGAGTTATGTCTACAGGTATATATTGGAATTTTTGTGCCATGTAAATGCTGACCTCCTATGATAACAGTTACATGTATAACTTTGGAATTTTTTACACAACCTACTGTATTTGAAATTGGATTAAAAATCAAGTCAATTTAAAATTATTGGAGTAAATCTGTGCATTGATTACAAAAAGAAAGTAGACAATCTGCTAAATAGATATAAATTTGTTAGAGATTCTTTTGTTCTAAAGTCTGTATCCTGTGTATTTGCAGCTTATTTTGTTTCAAATTTTAGATGATAATATTTCTTGTTATAATTATAAGAGCATTTAAAGAGCAATTATAATTATGGAATAGTAGATACAATGTTTTTCTATACGGCCTACAATATTTTTATCTTACCTTTACCAGTACAATAACCAACATTACCTCTAACATCTAAACCATTACCTTCATTATGCAATGTCAGATGCAGACATCTTGGGTGAGGATGAACCGAGGCAAACCTACCTGGTGACTGCAGCCTCGAAGACGATCACTGCCAAGACGGCTCGACCTCCTGACCCACCCTCTGACCTCAAGGTGACCTCTACAGGACCTAATACCCTGGAGCTGAGGTGGACATCAGCTGTGGAACATGGCAGTGAAATTCTAGGTACTGCATATTTCTTTGCTTGCAGTTACAGCTGTTTGTGTGTGTTGCCTTTGCTTTGCAGAGGATGATGACTTATAAATGCTTTAGGTGTAAACATTAGGGGGTTAAAGGTTACCTCATTAAATTCTATTGATACAGTCAATCCTGCTTAAGCGACCACCTGCTTCTACAGACTGCCTGTTAATTGAGAAATTTTGCTCTTTTCCTTAAAAAAATCTATTGAATATGAAGACTACTTTGATAGTCCATCGAACAGTTACATTATCTACTTTGTACCGGTATATGTACTGTTGTATTTCTTGAACTTATGAAATTAATGCCAAAGACATATTGATTTTATTATTTCTTTAAACTTTTGTAGTGTAATTGAGATTCACATGGAATTATTCTTTATTCCTCCATACTGCAGGACTCAAGATGTATGTCACGTTAACGGAAGAGAAGGATGACACTGACACAGTGAAGTGTGTAGATCTTCTCCCAGATGCAACAGGAGCAACAGTGACAGACCTTGAGCAGGGGAAAGACTATGTTATTCATCTTCTCACCATCACCGATGATTTCTTTGATCAACTTTCGCCATCCCACTCTTTACGCAAAGTACGCGACCTGCCGAAGTCGTGGGCAGATGTTGAGAAAGAAGTGGAGTCGCCGTGGCTGCCATACGTTGCTATCGGTGCAAGGACACATGGGAATACCCCTCCCACAGGGCTGAAGTGCACGGACATGGGGAACGACTGGATGGGGGTGGGATGGCGGCCACCCAGCTGGGGTGGGTTCTACGTCGAGAGCTTCATGGTGGAATGGGAAGACATCGGTGAAGACGGTAGCATCCCTGAAGGTTTGCAGGAGGGGAGTGTGGAAGTCGCACCCAAACGGTCTCATGCCAAGCTTCACCATCTCACACCTGGAAGAACTTATGAAATCCAGGTCAAGGCCTACATGAAACCAGATCCTTTGTCTAAATCCAAATCAAAGCAAGGTGGAGGCAAGCAAGGCAGGATGAATATGATTCTAGAATCAGATCCAATCTCTGTGAGACTACCTTGTCATATAACACCTCCTGATCTAAGGATTGCAGGGTTCAGCTCATATCACCTTGACCTGAGATGGAACAAACCTCAACTGTTATTACAGCCTGGAAATCCTGGTAAGAATTTCTTTTCTCATGAATATGGTATATGAATTTACAATACTCCATGGGTAGCAGTTATCCTCATCGGATAATCATATAGGAAATAATTATCAGAATGACTCAGTTGATCTATGATCTGAATTAATACAGGTCTTAATTCTGCAAAAGTTTGCACTTTCACTTGTGTTACACCACTTCCAAAGTTAAATTTCTTTTAGCAACACACCAAATGTAAATTTTTAAATACAGTTAATTATCACTTTCATTTGTATATTGTATATTCCATTGGTATACTGTATGAATCTGCACAGGATGACATATTCGATTCAGACAGGTTTAAATGAAATACATAATTAACATGCTCACACTCTGTATTTAAAAACTAATTTTCCATCATTATCTTACAAATATATGTTTTGCATATATATTCTATTTCTTTGCAGATCCTGATCTCCAGTCTATGACAAGACCTGTGAAACTTACCCTCCTGGGTTTTCGATTAGTAGTAGAAGGTAGCGCCCCCATCTTTCTTTCATCGGACACCACCCGCTACACCCTGACCCAAATAAAAGGGGGAAGGACACTCAAGGTGCATATTGTTGCCGTGACGACACCTAAGAAAGTGACGATGCGGGGCCTTAAGAGGAAGGAACGAGATAAAGGAGAAGTGAGTGCGGAGAAGAGGATCACATCTGTTCTCAAGAGCATCGGTGATAACAAGGACGAGACAGTATCAAGGATGGTATTTGTGACGGTTCCCAAAAGCCAGTCAGGGAACATTGTGTCATGCATGTGCACGTACAAGCATTTGAGAAAAGCTCATGGGGAACTTAAAGATGAGGATGGTGATGGTGAAAATGAAAGAGAAAACCTCCAGGATGAACCTCTTGGATTCATCAATGTCCAGTGGAGCCTGCTCGACTGTGGCAGTGCGGAGGAACAGGGCATTCTGGGATATGATGTGAGCTGGATGTGTGATGCTGATGGAAACGAGCATGTGGCTAATGTATCTAAGTATTGCACCAGCCATGAAATCCCTGTCTACAATCTAGGGTAAGTAGCCTGTTTTATTTTGCTGGCAAAGACTTTACAGTACGTAAGAATTCTTTTTTCTATAATATGCCTTGATACTAAATATTCACTCGGAGATTGCCTTGTTTTATGTCCAGGTGCATTTATGACATCAGCGTCCAACCGGTCAAAGATGAGGACATCTGGCAGGATCTGAACAGTCCCAGCATCCAGTGTGAAATACCAGGACCACCAGTCCCGCCCACACTCTGCTGTGTTTCCATGACAACCAGCGAGTTCATTCTGGAATGGTCAGAGCCAAGAACATTTGGTGATGTTGGAGTGAGGGGATATCAGGTACCCATGGAACTTAGATACTTTTACAATGCTGCATATGAGCTCTAGGTCATGCCTTATAAAGCGTTTCTTAACCCACTGCCTACGGGAACTAGATTTCCTGTGTTAAACCTATGGGATTCTGGGAACTTGGTAGTAAATGGTTAAACGTACATTTTCAATGACCCTGATCATGTTCAATTCTATGGCATGGAAATCAATATGATTTATATACGTAGAAGAGATATGATCTTTTACTCGCTTTTTATTTCCAAATTTTTATTTTTCCTTCAAAAATTAATATTTATTTGTGTCTTATCTCTTTGTATTGTCCTCTTTCTTTCCCTCCCTCTTTTTTCTCTTTCTTGTTTTCTTCCTTCATCCAGCTTATCTTTCATATTGAAATATTTGTTTATTGATGTTTATCTCAATGGTTCATTTCTTTTTTCCTTCACTATGATTCGAATATCATTCACGTACATCCTTTTCTTATACTTACATCAATTATAATTATATTCCTATCTGTGCAATAATGTGTTTTTTAATGCTTCAGGTGTACATGAATGGAAGGCGAATTGGACAAGCACTGAGTGCAAGCCACTTCAAAGCGGCAGTGCCATGCAGACCCAATAGGTATGTAACCTTTCAGTACGTCACATGTTGAGCATTGTTACTTTTATCATCATCACATCATTACTTTGACTAAAATCATAGATATGCAAAATTTTTCTGATGTAGGTCTTTGAAAAGGAAATGATATAATTTTTTGATCTGCTAGTGTCAAAAAGGAGATTTTTTAAATATCATATGCTTGATTTTGTATCAATACTCTTTTCTCCATTATTAAATTATAGGATCTACCTGCTGGGTATATGTGCCCTGAGTGATGATCCAAACTATGCTGACTCCGCCCATGACCAGAACCTGAGACTTTGCACCCCTGATAGTGACTCCGCCCCTGCTCCTACCAGAGGGGTATCCCTCCTAGAGTCCCTTGCGGGGCCCCATCATCAAGGAGGCACCCAGCAGGGGAGAACAGGGCGGAGAGGACGGACTAGAAAGACGTCCAGCTCCAAGCTTGTTCCTGAAGATATCGAGTTGAAGCTCACATCTGCTACCACTCACACTATAGGGATATGCTGGGATTTTCTTCGCTCAGGTAAAATGTTTAGCTTGCTATCTTGCATAGGTCCTTATCCATACAGTGTTTTTTGCTTGGATAGTGAATAAATATGATTGACTGTACAATTGCAGTACTCTGTCAATATCTTTAAGTGGATGTTTTGGGATTCCCTTGATGATAACAAGTATTTCCTCTTGTATTCTTTAGTGCATCAAAAAGAAACAAATTGAAAATAGGCAATTTTGACGTGGTACATGTCAATGTCATTACCAATATGTTGCATCAATTTGTCAATTTATGTTCACAATTCTGTAATACAATTTCATAAAAACTAATGTATGGGACCTTTGACTTGCCCTTATATAGAGATAACATTTAAAGGATTCATTCCTATGTATGGATTATATATTCAGTCATGTTATTACTACTTTAGTTTGATGTAATTCTGAATTCCTTTCTTATTGACTTTTCTCATTTTTTAGAGAGTGTTAGCAAGATTCAGCGGTTACAAGTTAGTTGGAGCAGTGTGGTCAAACCAAAGGTAATTAACATGTACATTGCATTTTGATAATTAAACTTGTATTTTGTTTTAGGATATAAAGTATCCCACAAAAAGTGAGAACGCCTTTAACAAAAAGTTGAATAGTCCAATGTAACTTTTAGCAAAGTGGTATTGAAACACAAGCCTTGAAGCAATGAAAATGTTGACATTCTTTGATACTGTTGTAGGTACAAAATATTTATTCCACCTGAAGCACACGAAAGATATTTGTAAAAAGGTTTTCCAAAAACATTAGTGTTTATTCAACATTATTATTTGTATGAGGGGTTTTCAGGCAACCAGAAATATTGGCGTATCTCATGATTTTGGGCAAAATTACCCGGATGACTGTGCAATTTTAAAACAACATCTCCTGGTTTGTGTAAAAGTACCCGGATGACTGTGCTATATTTTTCCATATCTCATGGTTTGGGGTGCGTGTGACGCGTAAAAAAGTGAATACGTGTTTAAATATGTGAAGGTTAAGACAATGGATATATGCGCGCAGCCCTTGCAAGATGCTTGGTTAGGACAAAATAATCTTTTTTCTAACCATGTTTTATGTTGAAGTCAATATAAAAACATCAGGACATCAAATGGTGAAATTTGAGGAAGTAGGTTTCTTACAATTAATAATGATAATATTGAATGGCTTTATTGTATCGCACTGGCTTTGAAAATACTTCACTCGTCGTGCCGACTCTTGAAATACATGTATGCTCATCAGCTCGTGTGATATACCCTTGTATCCCATTCAAGGCCATTCAATATTATATAAATATTCATCAAAATATCTGCATGTACATCATTTGATTGTTCAAGTTGTATTTATTTGTCTTCTCAAGGAAATTGAGGCCCTCTTGAGTCCAACTGCAACCAATTTCACCATCAAGAACTGCAGCCCAGGAACCAATCACTTCATCACAATCACAGGCCTGGACAAAGATGATCACAAGGTGTGTCGATCAAAACAACTTATCGTGCAGACGTCATCGCAGATCAACACCCCACAACCATACGTGAGGTGAGAAACTTAACCAATTTTGATTCTGTGGTATGGTAATCGTCCCTAAGATGTGGATAAATAGTGTATCAATGAACTGTTTACCTTTGCAATTGTGACACTAATAGGGAAAGTAGGACCCCCGTTTCATAAAACTTGTTATGAATAACAATTGCAACAGATCTACAATGAATTCGCTCTCAGCCAATCAAATGATTCAAATTACATG
This sequence comes from Heliocidaris tuberculata, assembly GCA_025618425.1. Classification (NCBI taxonomy): domain Eukaryota; kingdom Metazoa; phylum Echinodermata; class Echinoidea; order Camarodonta; family Echinometridae; genus Heliocidaris; species Heliocidaris tuberculata. The sequence goes on along the minus strand of CM046832.1, from coordinate 54,003,153 downwards.
AAACCTCATAAAATAATATAGCAATAATGCTGAGGAAATTGAGATGACAATGTTACAAAAAGGTTGTGTATGCACCTTTTTTGGCATCATTTAGAAAGATAACATTTAATAGCAATGGTTTTGTAGGATGTACTGACTGAAATTTGCTTTGATTGCATTTTACAGTTCAACATCATTCAAGGGCATCTCACTGAAATGGGAGAAACCCAAAGCTTTCGGAGGAGCGAACATCTCTGGCTATAGGCTGAGGGTTGATGGTCAACAGACAGCTACCCTGAACTCCAATGCTACCACCTACACCTACAAACATGGCAAGATGTGTCATACGTATGCCTTCAGTCTACAGGTAATGTCTCTTTTTATTGTGATGGTCATTTGAGATCAGTTGTGACATTGATATCAGTGATGACTTATATAATGAATTATGCATGGATTCTTTAGTTGATTGATTGTATGTACATGTATTTGATACAACTTGTTTTAGTAATTTAAAATATAGTTTGAGGAGTAGACCATAGGCTGTCCCCAAGAATTTGACCCCACCCCCTTGTTTAATTAAGGTTCTTGCAAAATTGACCTGAATTCTTTCACCCTACAGGAATAAGTATTCGTTATGAGACCAATCACCAAAAATACTTTGCTTTATATAAGGTCTGTGACAGAACATCAATTTCAAATGTCACTTCCGTACCAAGATATTACAAGTTTGAATGCAATCTAAATAAAGATAAAAAGTAGACTAGTCGATGCACATGTATGCATATGAATGTGGACTGAAGTTAACTAGAGTTAGCTTCTGTGAAGACCCTCATTTGAAATCATATTCTCATCTTTTGTTCTCTAGTCCTGAATTATGTGAATGTGCCATATAGTTACACTGTAGTTAGGGGAGATTACATGCATTTGTGTTCTAACAATATACAAATTAATTTGGGGCTTGATTGGCCCCCATTAAACTGAATTTTCTCATGTATTGTATACTGAAGAACATAACAATTTGTTTCGTTTTATCTTTATGCCAGGCTACCTGCAGCAACCCTCAGCTTCACAGTGCCTTCTCTGACCCCATCCAAGTGACCTGGCCAGGGGTCATTGTACCTGACCCTCAGAGAATGTCCACACTGAAGGTCAACTCACTTATTGTCGGCTGGTCAGAGCCCGAGGTCCTGGGCGGTGCAAAAATTAAACACCTCAAGGTGGGAATAATTAAAAAAGTCTTTATTTTACCAATACTATATGGAGATGTTTTTAATTTGAAGGGAAGTGCACTTTGGTGTTTTTCCCCTTGTTTTATTTATGTAGGCCAGTCAAAACCTTGTTATTGCTCAGAATGCTGTTTTTTCAACAAATCCTCAAACAAACATATTGGACATGTATTTAGTAAGCTTGCTTATAACGAAATATAAAAATCATACCAAATAGACTCGAAGAAAGTGGGAGAAACACTTAATGAAATTAATAAATTACAGAAACATCATAGAAGTGTATGAAAGAAGTGCAACTTTAACAGAAAAAGTAGAGTATCTAAAGCAAAAAAATCATAGAAATACATGAAAGACATGACTCTTACTAAAAGGAAAGTCCTTAAATAATTTGTTTTCACCTCATGTAATTTGTGGACTCGGTCACGTGTCTTTACAGGTGCTATTAATGACTGAGCAACCTAGCAATTACAAGCACGCCCACTACCAACACCACCCCCTCAAGACCAGCCCTGCCCTCCCGCCCGATGCCACCTCCACCGAGTTCACTGGCCTCCTGGCGCACGTCACTTACACCGTATACCTCGACGTCTACCTGGAGGGGCTAACCAAACCGGTCCGCTCCAAGGCACTGGTTGCCCAAGTAGCCCGAAGGCCACCAGCCCCTAGGCTGATGATGAGTGTGGTAGGGGCGGAGGAGAGGATGCAGTTGGATGCTGATGCTTGTGGTATGATGGAGGATAGAGACAGGTGGGTGCAGGAGCGTTGTTTTTCTTTGCATTATTTCAGACTATGTTGGATACAATACTTGAGCTGCTTCTAATACATGTAGATGGTGTCATGTCCATCAAAGAAAATTAATCAATCAATGGAATTTAAAAAGTGATATATATACATGTACATGTAACTTGAATGATATCCTAAACAGAGTTTTTGTTGTAAACCAGTAATTACTTTACAGAATTCTTAATCCCATACCATGGTCAAAATGATTTTGAAATTCAGCCCGTCCTTTTCTCTGTTTCTCTACCTGTCTGTTTGTCTGTTAATAACTTCTCTCTCTTTCTCTCTCTCTCTCTCTCTCACTCCCTCTCACCCTCTCTCCTACTCTTGTCCTCTCTGTCTATGTATATGTATTGATGGAAGTGATGTTCTTTCTTATACACCCATGTGTATTTGAATGTGCGTTTATTTCAGATTGCTTCAAGAGCTGTTTAGTCTTGAACATGATCTGGAGGAAAACTTCCTGGTGGATGTGCAATATCAAGACGATCTCTTAGCCAGAGTAAGTTTTCAAACTAGATTTTATGATATTTGAACAATGATATTGTTAGGATATCATTAATTTCTGTTGTTTTTGTTGTTGTTTTTTTGTTGCTCTGCAGCATCAAGAATAGTATAATACAAGTGTTTTGCTGTTACATGTACATTCCTTTACTAATGAGATTTCATTGAAATTCGTTGTGATACATGTATGTCACATTTATTTCTCAGGTGTCGGAGGTTTCATCATTTTTGGCTGAAATTGAGACTAGTCTGGACAATTGCCTTGAAAGGATGAAACAGTACACAGGTCAGACAACCCTGGCAATTAGCCAGTTCGTAATTGTTAGATGGTACAACAAATTCCCTTGATTTGTACACGCACCCACATCTGTTTTGGTGGATGCACTACTTGTTTAAACTGAAATCACATTTGGTGTGCACATCATGTTGCTCACTCTTTAACAGCATATAGAGCCATTTATACTTGGTACAAATGACCTATATTGGCACATATGCATTTTGTAATTACGAACTGTCTTTTACATAAGTATAATACATGGTTCTTTAATCTCTGGTTGATAGGTTTTATAAAACGACACTAGTTTTGTGTACTTTATCTTCAAATCGAAACTTTATTTTGCAATGTTATGAATAAAGTAGAAATATGCTTCAGCCTAAATATGCATGAATTTTGAAATGATTTGCTATATCTCAATAAAAGTTGTTTCATGTGCCAATAATTCATATAATCATCAAGAAAGTCTATATAAATACAGTATGCGTGTGATATCTGAGATGTATTGCTTGATCTAATGTAATGATTTGTGTGTCAAATTGACTGATCTTTCTTTTTCTCTCATCCAGGCACCATCAGCATCGCTTTGACTTGGGACTCTGTACCAGATGATGGAGACGCTATAGTGTCAGGTTACAAGGTGTTGGTCAATGGAGGGCAGTATGGATTTGTTCTGCACTCACAAGTCTGTGAAACCGAGATAAAGGTTGGTGCATTTATCAGTCAAGCTGTATATACAAGGAGAAATACTTGTACTGTAACTATAGAATAGCAGTAGTAGATGCAGTAAGAGTAGAAAAGATCATGAGACTGATTCTAGGAGCTAGGAGAAGAAATGATATTCATTTAACTTAAATCAATTCAATTCAATTTTATTCGTCCATCAATAATATCAAGGAGATTTAGCATGGGATTTTTACATAGTATGATCGTATATAAAAACATGAAAGAACATGGAACATGAAATTATACATCATAAATAATGCATATAAAAGTGAAAATTTATACAAAACATAACATGACATCGACATAATAGGCGTATTACACCACATTGTAAAAAGTCCGTAGCTTTCAACACTACTACTAAAATTTAAATCAAAATTCAGGAATAAAGAGCTTTTCTCAGTGTTTCTTATGCTGTGTGGAATTTCAATGAAATTATGATTTTAAACGAGATTGAAATCAATGAAATTCTGTAAAATACTTAGAGCCATTAATCTCCATAAACATTGCTCTTTTGTAACCAAATGATGAAACCAATGTTCATTTCCTGTGCTGTACTAGTCTGTTGGACTTTCAGTGAGAACTTGTGTAATTTTTTTTATCATCAGATTAATTTGCTATGTTTAATTATTCAATTATTCAGTTGAGTGCCTACAAAGGCACCCATAGGGTGAATCTAGTAGCCATGACAGATCATCCCGTTGGACACAGTGATCTATCAGAGGTCGTCACCGTGGATACCAGCCCGTACCGTCCATTTGTGGCATACTGTCTCAACAGTGTCCATAAGCAAGGAGTCAAGTGAGTGCTTTCCTTTTATTTATCGGTATTCTATTTAGGCAACAATAAAATGCTGTTTATGTTTCTAAAACCTGGCTCACATGAGGCGTCATTTTGATTGCATCACTACTCATGCTAATCGAGACTGTGAAGGCAATTAACCTATATGCTAGTTATTAAAAGTTCGGTTTGCACTATTCATTTTGCAATCACTTTTTGAACGATATATGAATATGAATATGAATATGAATAGTAGAAATGTCCCCTGAAAAGGATTTCTCTTCAAATGCCCTTATATTCGAAATATGACGAAAAATAGCTTAAGTGTTTGGGCCAAACATTCATGCCACATCTGTGTGGAGTCCCATATACCCATTTCTGTCTGTGGTGGATGTGCTTTGAGCGAGTTTGGGTTGATTTCTTATCATTTTAATGATCCCAAACCTCACAGTATATACCAATTCTTATTTAGACATGATCAACCTTTCCCAATTTCTTCCAGACAGTTTCTTTCACAATGTAATTGCATGACCAGAACTCAACTTTATCTTTAAAAGATACAGAAATGTGAAGTGAAGTATGCTTTTAAAAAATAACCCACTGTTTTTTGCAGCAGTTTACAACTGCATATTTAAGCAAGCCTTAATGGTGTGGAAATGGAGCAAACACTGCTTAGACCTGATATGAATCCAAAGACCATACTTATAATTAATTCAAAGTGCTTTTTGAGTGATTGTCAATTTGGAAAGTGCTGTACGTGTACAAGATGCCATTGTTATCATTAGTCTTAGTTTGTTCATGTAATTGTTATTATTATCATATGAATTCTAATCTTGCTGCTTGAATTCAGATACCCCAATCCAGGATGCTGTTCCTTCCAAGAGACACTCCATCCAGAGACCCATCCAGACTTCTCTCATCTCGCTAGCCTACATCAGCACCTCCCAACGAGGCGTGTCCCTGCTCCTTCTGTCACTGTGTATGACCAAAGCCAGGGTACCTATCGGCTTCTCGTACCCTCCAAGCTGTCTAACAAGAAACCCATCGTAATCCTGTTCTGGACACACTGGTAAGAATATGTCACAACTTTTCTCTCAAGCTGGTATTGCAGAGGCATATCCAGAAATTAATAAACAGTGTCAAAATCTTCAGAGGGGAGGTGGAACATACCTGGATAATGTAGCGTAGGCATATTGGAATCTGTATTTATTTCTTATTTCCTTTCACACTGGGCCTTCAAACAAGGGGACGAGCATGAACACTATCCTATACTAGAGTTGCCATTAGTATTGTACTATGAAGAACAGGTTCTTGCAAGCCCTAGCTCGAACAGGATTTGCAGACACCATAAAAATCCATTTGTATTGTATTCTTAATCACAGTGACACCTGTATATATGGACCGCTCAGGGGAGACATGAGAAGTGGTCTTAATGAGCAGGTGGTCTTTCTGTACAGGTTCCTTTAATACATGTTCAGTGGGAAACACTATTCAAGGGAAACAAAAATTGTGGTCTTTATAGACATGTGGTCTTTCTGTACAGGTGGTCGCTAAAGCAAGTCTGACTGTACTTTGTTATTTGGTTGTTAGTCACCAATAAACAGTAACCTTATTTGCATTGAAGTCTAATGTTTCCATACTTTGTGTATGTATTAGTGTCTCTTTTTCATTGCTATCATTGTAGGTGTCTGGCATCACAAGCCATAATGTCACATTTTGTGAGTTATGCCAAAAAGAGATCGAATAAGGTAAGGTACTCTCCCTGTCTTTCCTGTAATATGTTCTAATAATGTTGATCTATATTTTATACTCGTATCCATGTAAACAAATTACATGTAAGTTCATTAATTGGATTTAGATCATGATGATACAAAATATTCGTGGTGAATTAAAATGTTTTTTAATTCTCTCTTTATATCTTAAATGATTCATAATTACTTGGAGATCTTTGTAATTTCTATAACTTGTATTGTTTTCAGTATTTTGTCCTATGCATATTTAGCATGAAGTATATTTATTTGAATGGAGAAATTCAGTTGTATTTGTATCAGATTTTTCTGTCCCTTCTCTGTGGCAGAGTTTTTTTGAATCATACAAGAAAATTAATTAATAATAGTCATAAGATATGAAACTGTGTCAAGAAATAGCAAAGTTTTCCTTCTTTTTTTATGCTTAGATAAAACTTTTTAAAATAGATTTATACACCATTTAGCCCCATGAAAATACTGGCAGAAATAATGAAATGGAACCTTTTCATGTTTGCAATCTGCCTCTTGCCCACAGCTGGTGTGTGTTGGTATGTGTTGTGAGAGTGGGGAGGACACAGACACCCATCGTGATACCATGAATAGAGTTCTTACCGACCGAGGCTGGAAAGGAGACGGATCACTCCAGCATTGCTGCTGCTGCTCCGAGGTAGAAGCAGATGGATCCAAGATGGTCGCTAATAGGTCACTCAACACTGGCCACTCACTAGTACAGTTCGGTAAGAAATTGCAGTTTTCCTTCTTGTTTTTATGTTTATGTCACCGGACATTAGCTCCAGGACTTTATTTCGTCAAAGATCAGGGTTCGGGTTGAAATGAGATTTTAGGTTAGTTTAGGAAATTGGCTAAAGGGCATTTATCGTGAGAGCATGTTTCGTAGAATTGTTGATGCCATATTTGAAATGTCTGTAGTAATAATTTGGAATACATAATTTTAAATGTATTTGAGAAATCTCTTTTCTTTTTCTTTTTTTCTTCTGTTTTTGTAACATTATCCTAGTATTGAAAGGTCACTGTCTTTATTGGTCACTCATAGTACATATACCATAGTCAATGCTCTTTGAAACTGAAAAGGCAAGAACCTTCATCTAATGAAAATTCTTCTAGTTTCTCTGGATGGCTTTACACGTACAATGAGACAAATTTGATCATTCATGTGCTTAGCTTCTTGATTTCAATTTCCTTCATAGCTACTGAGAAAAAGAGCTCTGATGCTCTATCAGCAGTGAGTGATCATGTTCCTGAGTTATTTGGTGTCATGGCAGCTCCAACAGTGATTGTGATTCACCCTGAAGGTATGTGGTCTCTATCTTACTCTCTCTCTCTCTCTCTCTCTCTCTCTCTCTCTCTTTGTTTCAATTCTTTATGATATCAAATATTTAGATAAATGTTTCTTGATAAATATTCTGAATCAGAAATGTTGTTTATTAGAAAAGGGTTGCAGTCATATAGTTTAATTTTGTTAGTTTAATTTCCTTCTTCAAACAAATTACACCTGCCTTGTTATTGTTATTGTTGATGTTATTGTTGATTTTATTGTTGTTATTACTATTACTGTCATCATCATCAATATTGTTGTTATTAATGTTTTTTTCATGTTTATGTTTTTCTCATTGTATCAGGTTATTTGGGATGGAAGAGCTGCTTTGCTGTGACAGACCGATCTGCGTTTATCTCAGCCCTGGACTCGGGGATCATCAACATGCTAAGATCCAACCCAGCTAACTTCACCAACCTCACCCTGTCAGAATCAGCCAGTTTGTCAGGTAAGCAAAGGGTCTGAATAGGAAGACTAGCCAACTGTAGTTAATATGCTTATCCATAATATAACTCGTCTTCCTCCCCCTAAATACGTGCCCCAATGAACGAGTCCCACTTTGTCAGAGAATTACTCCCAATTAGGACTCAAACAAGGCATAGGAGATGGTTGTCCCAGAGCTAGCAATCAATCAGAGGTAGTAGTCCAAGGGATGGTTGTCCTGGATGTAACGTTTTTGCTATGATAACACTTTAGCAGTTGACTGTTTAACCCCTTCTAGCAATGAAGTGATGATGAATTTCCATTCCGATCTAATCTAGATGCATCACAAGAGAGTCCAAGGCCACCAACCCCTGGCAGTCTACACAAGAAAAGAGGATCAGCCTGGAATGGAGAGGGGGGATCCAGACCTGTATCGGGGACAACAAGCGATGCTAGATTCGGATTGGGTGGAGCCAAACCTAGGACCCCGACCATTGTCAGCCCCCAGCTGAGGCACTTTGTTCTGAAGAAGAAGCAGAAGAAACCTGAAACTGATCAGAGCAACTTGATCAGCATCGACACGAGACCCTACTCAGCCAATGTAAAGACAGGCAAGGACAAAGTCAGACCCAATTCGTCTGTGACAATCTAATACACCAAGCTGAGATAATTTGCCTTGCAGAAGAAGCTTAATTTGATCAAAGTAACTTGATCGGTATTGGCACAAGAACTTTCTTGACAAACGTAACAACAGACAAGGACTGGCAAGATTAGAGTCGGGCTTATGTTGTGGAAACCAACCAGAGGATGCTTTGAGACATTTGATTGTTGATTAAAACTGTGGCAAAATAATTAATGCAAATAATGGATTTTATACAGATAAAATGCAAACTTCTTTCAGAGGATATATCAATTTTGATAATTTTTCTACTTCGCATTTAGGCAGAAATCACTGTTTGCAGTTTTTTTCCCCCTCACATGACATTAAAGGTTAAATGAAGCTCTAGGGAAATGGTGAAAAGCCACAAAAAAAATGCTTTTATTTCTAATATGCATAGCTAAAATGTGCTACATAGGGTCAGAAAATATCACCTTGAGGTAATATGTTTATCTTGAAAATAATTTGCAATAAGCCTGTTTTTACCCCCAAAATTGTATTTGTAGTAATATATCTTTGTTCTTCATTGCTAATATGTATACATTTTCAATTAAAATTGAAATTGTAGTTCAATTTTTTATCTCAAGTCTAAATATTTTTATCCTACAGCTATTTAGATAGGCTGCTCTTTCTTTACCTCATAGATATTTTGTACTTGTAACACATATTTCGTGACATCGGTAGATGTACCGTTGTTGATCCACCTTTTAAAATTTAGTGCAGAAACATCATGATTTAATGATGTATGTCTTGTATTTATTTATACCCGTAGTCTTATACCCTTGGTTGGAGTAATGGGGATGACACAGTTTTATCCCCCCCCCCCCTCCTTTTCCAAAATGAATTGGCACCTGATTGTAACTATAGGTTTATTCAGGGTAGGTATAGGTATTGGTATATTTAGGGTAGGCATAGGAAAGAAGGGGGGGTGGCAGAAGTTCATCCCTGCCCCCTAGTGTTCAAAATGGATTTGTACCTGTCTACTTCCATGTGGAAGAATGCAACCTGTTCATCATGTCAGGAGAATCTACATTTGTTATGTTCTTGTTTATATTGATGTATTACCAATGTCAATAAATGGATTCGTAATTAACGCTCAGGTTTAGATGAAGTTGACATGATTGATGCAAAATCTTGTATTCTGAAATATATCAGGTTATATTTGGTTTAGCTCTTTCTCTCCTTGTTATGCAAATTTTGAATATTCTTATAAATCAGCAATGTTTAATATGCAGATCTTGTATCGATATTCAATGAAGATGTCTCCCTGGTTTTTTTGTAGCATAGAGTTAATAATATAACTCATATGTAAATTATATATAAGAATGTTTGGGCTATAGTTATAATGCAACTAAAATCTTGATCGGGAGGACCTAGTGAGGAGACTTGAATTTCACAAGATATAATTACATTTAGCTGCAAATTCTAGTAATGGGGTCCACATAATTTGTCAGCCTGTCATTAAATTGTATATGTGTGTGTGAGTGAGTATATATGTGTATGTTTGTTTTTGTTTTATTTCCCCCTTGGGAATAGGGGTCATTTAATTGTATATACATGTTGGGGTGAAGGCATTTTAGAATTATTACTACAAGTCTCTACCCAATTGAAGGCATCAATCCATGAAGTTGTGTTTAGTGACATCACTTGCTTCACTTTTTATCAGAAGTGGGAGTGATTGATCATGATGTGACATCATTATTATATTCTATCTTATATATGTTGTTAATCCCAACATACAACTTCCCTGTACAGTCCTCATGTGACTTGTACAATCAGTTTTAGATTTCTGTAGCGTATACATGTACCTCAAACGGGTATGCAGCTTTTTAAAAGTGATATTTTATATTTCAATCAATCAAAAAACAATCCTGAATTGATGAGATTATGACATTAGCTAGTTTTGATATTTGGTATAAGACATTCATCATGGAAAATGATTTGCGTGTTATCTTCTTTTATATTTGCAGGACAGATAGATTAATTGTTGTGCTTGTTGGTTCGTAGAGAAAGTATTTGTATATAGTTTTGAAAGAGTACAAATTCAAGATCTGAAATAATTATATATTTGTAGAAAATAAACAATACAGACTATGTGAATCAAACTTAGGTGGTTGCTGTAAAGTGTATATGAAAATAGATTATCGTTTTGTTTTGAGGGCCTGCATCAGTTCATTTTATTGTAGGGCTACAAGTACTATGTGTTGATGCGTACTTCAAATTTAGTATGTTTGTATTTTTTGCACAGACATTGCTGTTACAAAGTGTGTTTGTATAGTGATGTCAAATGTTAGAAGAATTTGAGAAATGTATCATTTCTAAGATATTTTGAGTGATATTGTCTCTTTTGATGGGAATAATTTTATGTTAATAATCATGAAAAGAAAAGTAGTTGTAGAGTACTTTTCATTTGACTCCTCTGAGAAATCTGTTATATCTAATTTGTTTGTGGTCAATTTTTAAATGGACAAAGGATAGGTACACTGTTAAGATGCCAAAGTATTTATGAAATCAAATATTTTTTGGTGCCAAAGAACATGGACAAAGTAGCTCAATACATTTTCAAACAGTGACATATTAAATCATTTTTTATTTACTTGTGTAGGCATGATGTATCATATTTACCTTAGCCAAATTGAAATATTCCCATCCTGTCACATTGTAGAAGGCCAGAGGGGATCAATTACCCAAAATATTCTGGCTATGCATGTCTGGGGTTCAGTCATGGTATTCTATATCCATCATTTCTGCTTTAAATATTATTCACATGTAGCCTACGAATGGTATGTTGCCAATTACCATATACTACTCTGTTTTACTGATATTAGAAAAAAAAAGTTAAGGTCTTTTGTCATAAATCCAAGACTTTTTATGATTTTTTTCTATTGCTTGCCAATTTTGTTTATTAGTACAATCTTTTATAACATTTCATATCATGTTCATATCATGTTCATATCATTTATTGGTGTCGTGCATAAACTGCATGACACCATTTCATGTATAAAAGAGAGCAAATTATGTCATAATAACAATGACTTCACATATTTTCCTGCTTTTCTTGGAGCTTTCTGGTACCAGAATATTGAAAATTAAATACAATAACGAAGTACAATATTTGTATAAATTGATTACCAGTCATTCTTTTTAAGAATAGGGCTTTTTCAATAGCTTGTTATTGAGATGAATATGACATAATTTTAGGTGTCTATTTTCTTTTAATGTGTATATCTTATAGAAAGCAGGTTTATTTCTGTTACTTGGTTAGAGACCATATTAATGTTGTAAATATTTCTTTTTTTATGTATTATATTTTACTCTTTTTAGATTTGTACAAAACAGCAGCAGCAAAATGCCTTGAAGAATAGATATTTATTTGCATAGATTTTTAATGTCTGAACAGATGAGGAATAAAGCACACACTTTGACTTAAATTATTTTTGTACTCCTGTCTGTTCATTGTCTAGAAAGTGTGTAATTGTTTGATTCTTGTGGCTGGTATGAATAATTGATTGACGGATTGATATTAATACTCATTTGCTCGGCATATGGACCCCTTGGGGGATGTCGTCCTTTGCCAGAATATCAACGTTCAGTGATCATAGTCAAATTAACAGCTGACCATGAATTATCGGAAGAAAAAAAAAAGAAAAAAAATATGCTAAATCTGAAAGAAGGGCCACTGGACATTTTCACTTTTAAAAAAATGTTTTATGAGTCCTCCCACCAAAGGTGGTGCCGGCAGCATTATTTTTATTATGCTTCTTTCTTGATAAGGAGGGGGCTGTGGCTTTGTCGCCACCCCCCTCCCCCCCCCAAAAAAAAAAATACCTATGCACTCTCCAGTGGCGGATCCAGGAGGGGGGCCGGGGGACCCCTGGGACCAAAAAGGGGCCCCAAAAATGCTGAGGACCTTTTTTTTTTTTCTTCTTCTTTTTTTGCTTGTCAGAGATTTTTTGATAGAAAAAGGGGCCTAAAAATGCTGAGGACCTTTTTTAAATTTTTTTTTTGCTTGTCAGAGATTTTTTGAGTGATAAAGGTGCCCAAAAATGCTGAGGACCTTTTCTTTTCTTTTTTTTTTTTTTTTGCTTTGTCAGAAAATTTTGTAAATATTGAGCCCCCTCCCTCAAGAAACCCTGGATCCGCCACTGGCACTCTCCATCGTATGCATCCATTAATCATCTTCGACCATTGGGTAGAACACCTTGGGTAACTGATCTTTCTCCGATATAAAATGGGTTAGATTTTCGATTTTTATGATATCGTTTTTCCTAGTAAATCTGTCATTTTGTTATCACTTTGATGCCTGAAGATGAGGTGAAGGTTGCCCAAATAATAGGGAGTTTTGACATTGGGAGGGGGAGGGGGTTGAAAGTCCCCCTGCCCCTGTTTGCCTGTTTGATTTAATGATATAAGGATAGATTGATTAATTAATAGATTGCTTGATGGAGGATTGATTGATAATTCATCGATTGCATGGTTGCATGCATGGTTGGTTGATTGGATGATTGATTGATGGATTGATGCAATTGATTGGTTTGGTTGGTTGGTTGATTGGTTGGTTGGTTGATTGGTTGATTTATCGATTGATTGATTGTTTGATTGTTTGATTGATTGATTGATTGATTGATTGGTTGGTTGGTTGATTGATTGATTGATTGATAGATAGATTGATTGATAGGCCGGGGTTGATTCTGCATGAACAATAAGTTGATATATTTACTAACTACCGAGACAGCATCGACAAAAAAAGTGACCTGCACATATTAATCCCATAAATCATATGAATCATGGGGAACATGACCGCATTAGACCTTATAATTATAGGGCCTATTCAAATTAAGTTGGCAAAGTTATAACTTTTCAGTGGGTTACTAGTGCAGATGGAGAAAGAGGCGGCACCATGCACTGACAGCTTAGGCCTATTTTTAAGGAGGTACAGGTCTGAAAAACCTCTGACAAGCAAGACAGGTCATTTTTGGCAAATCGTATGGACAAAATACTGAGCAACCCCTGCAAACACCCCCACCCTCCCCCCCCCCCCCCATATGATCGACGTTGCACTAGCAGAAACAGAAATCAACTAAATGAGCCAACTTGTGCAGTGCTCTCCATTTTTAAAAATCTATCATAAAGTTCTTTAAAAATTACAGTTTAGTAATTTCTGTGTGAATTCGGATTGATACCAATGCCTCGGAAGATCTGATATAGTTGGCCTCTATAGGGATTTCAACTTTCAAAAACGATCGAGTTTTACTATCCAGTTTCATGGAGAAAGAGTCGGCACCATGCACTGACAGCTTAGGCCTATTTTTAAGGAGGTACAGGTCTGAAAAACCTCGGACTTTTATCATTCTTTTGGTTAACTGATTTTCATGAATTTCTTCCCAAAAATGTTATTAAGCGGCCCTATACTTAGATTGAATTACCCTTTGAGAAAGATTGAAATCAACTTAAGGAAAACGACTGCTTTTAAGTAGTACACTCTAAAATTGCTGGATACAACACTTTAAAGGCTGAATCAGTTTAAAAGAGTTAATCTACCTTTTTGAAAAAGTTGTCACTCCGGTTGTCCTCGGCCCTTTTAAATGGTGATTTAACACTTTAGTTTTTAGAGTGTAGGCTTCATGTTTTTATCACTGTCAAAATTATTGTTCTCATTTTTATAATCTTTTCGTAGTCTTCTTTTCTGTCGGCTTGTTCGCAGAATTAAGAAGGTATTTCAAGTTTCTTTTTCATTTTAGTTTCCTTGTCAATTCTAATAAGGATGTGTCACAATTCTATTTCTGTGTAGGCCTACCGTGACGGTGTTTAAATTCGAAATAAAAGTGTTTTTTTTTAAATTGAACTGAGTATATTTCGACTTCTTAAAATTTATATGTATAAATTTGGCAACTTGACTTATACACGTTTTCCCAAGTTTTCCTTTCAAGACGTATAAAATGTATGCCTATGTGCGATTTTATATTCTGGCCCGTAAAAATATTGGAGAAATAGAAAACTTCTTTACTATATATCTCCCTTCGTTCATAATTATATCAACAAAAATAACCCCCAAAATATGAACATGGTTCGATTACCGTATTACGTATAATCATACCTTTCGCTGCTACTCTTTGTAAAAATGAAATACGCGACTTAGATGTGCAATGAACAAAATCAACAAGATCAGCGCTGTATTTCTTTTACGCAGGTATATTCTGACTCGAAATCCGTGAAAATGGACGACACATCAAGAGATGCTGAACTTGAAAACTACCTAGACGCTTTGAACGGTAAGTTACATTACTGAGACAATGAAATGGTGTAGCTGAGTATATTAGGTACGTTCTAAACATTATATTTGTCATTTTTTTCTTTTCAGATTTTGTGAAAAAGCCGTCGAAAACTATACCGTCCGTGCTGGAACAGTTGATTCAAAGGATAGCCCGCCACGGAGAACCATTGTGAGTATGGCACACTTCGCGACGGCGCGGCGTGCGCCTGGCTACGGTAGATCATGATAAGCTCGGGTCAGAGTCAGAGAAATGAATGAAGCCGCTATTAAACGCTACAGTTAGCCGAATCTCTGCATGCTGCAGATGACACATAAATTTTAACTTTCAAAATTATTGTAGATGTTTTATTGAAAGCATTGTGACAACACCTTTTTCACAACAATTTACATGATTTTAGGGAAGTTTACTTTGTCAGGCACTCAATTTTAAAAAAAATGTCATGAATGTCTTTATTAGGCTTTACTCAAAGTTTAATGTTTAAAATCTTTGTGATGACATAATTTTAAAAAGAAAGAATAACCTTAGATAAAAGATTTCTTCTATACCGTGCTTGAGGCTACCGGACACCTAAACGAACCGGTACAGGGAAAACTTGACATAACGAGGTCGGCTATAACAAAGTATAAGGAGGTAACGGCTATAACAAGAATATTGTTATGGTCCTAAATTTCCTTGCATGTAACAAAAATTCTATGACTATGGCGGCATGAATGGCCAGGGGCCCTAAAGCTACGCCCCCTGCAAATATGCTCAATGCGATGCTTTCAATGCTCTAAATTTCTGTTGAGACTAAGCAACGTGAATATCATTTACGTTTGCCAAAAAGAATGAGTAGATCTAATTTCCCTTTATTTTTGTGATAATTATCACTATTCGGAAGTCGGGGTCAAATTTACACCAGTCAGCTTCAAAATCAAGATTTGCATTCATTAATTACATGTGTGTAGCTTTAGGACCCTTTCATTTTGTCAAACAAAATTTGACATTAGCATCAACATCGACTTGAAAATGAATGTTATTGTCATTCGTCCGTCGTAATTTTCTCAGCGATTTAACTTCAGAATATGTAGAAGCAAGAAATTTGCAGAAATTCGCATAAACCCCTGAATAAAATTGTTTTTTAGAGCTGAAAACAAAGTGCGTAGCTTTAGGTCCCCCCATCAAACCTGACAAACCTTTATAGCGAGGTTGGCTATAATGAGACATCGGCTATAATGTGCTAAATTTCATGCCTCTAAAACATAGAAAAAGATTGGTAATCATTCCTGTTATAACGAGCAAGCAAATTTCACTGCACCTCAAATGGACAAAAATCATTCATCTGGAGAATCTGCACACACGAGCATATGTAGTAAAGAGAAAGCGGGGGCATCGTGATGCAATGCAGGGTGCATCTTTTTATTTGTATCACACACAGCACAGGGAGCGTCTTTTTATTCGTATCACAGTGCAGGGAACTTCTTTTTAATCGTATCACAGCACGGGGAAACATCTTTTTATTTGTATCACAGCCTAGAGATCGTCTTTTTATTCATATCACATCGCAGGGAGCGTCTTTTTATTCATATCACAGTGCAGGGAGGCCGGCCCCTGAAGTATGAATGAGACTTTTTTTCATGCCATGAGTAGAGAGGTCTATGCTGACAGTACAGGCGCAGTTCCGATAAATGTATTCAATGCCACTCATAGGCCAATGCCTATCTGGGACTGTGTCAAACATTCACTGTTGAAAAACAGACAACAAAATTGCTCTAGCAAGATTTAATTTTCTTAAATTTGCTAGATTACCTGATTCAGAGACTCTTCAACTCTTACTATGCTAATACGCACAAAACCTATTAAAGCCTATTCACCCATTAAAACTGTTGTGAAGTACAAGCTTGTCTTCAGATAAACTTTTATATAAGTGATTCAATGCGGAAGTGTGATGGACTAACTCTTAGTCGGTAACTTGGCCTCTGAAAATAATGCTTTTAACGCATTTTCCGTCATGATCAATTATTTGGATAGCTAATTCAGATCGAGAATTCACATATAAATGTTTTCAAAGCTTTCAAATGAGTATATAAGTGGTGGCGGCAGCAGAACCAGGTACATTATTAGTTGTGTACATGTAGAATCTAGTCGCATTTGTGCATTTTTATGTACAGTATGTTCTGATATAACGAGATCACGGCTATAACGAGGAGAATCCTTCGGTCCTGACGGCCTCGTTATATTGAGTTTCCCCTTTACCTTCTTTCTGCTCAATTTCTAATGAAATCCTCCTTTCAAGGATTGTCTTGAGCTATTTAGAAAGAAGTTTAGTGACAAAATAAAGCATAGACTCGATCTCGTTTGATCATCTCTGCTCCGTCATTTTCATCTTTAAACAAAATTTATCACCTGTGACGGCTATATTTTTTCATTTCAGTTTTTTTTTTTTAGAAAGTTATCCTTAGGACAGAATAAAGCACATTTCTGTATCTCCCTCTCTTTTCCCTCATGTTAGGTTTATTTTGTCAGTTATTTTTATTGATTTATTTTTTTTTTAATGGCTGTAGTCCTGTAAGAATCCACCACTTGTCTGCAGAGAATCAATCAAAATTAACCTGTATATTTTCCCTCATTTCCCTCATTTCCCTCCTATTCAAGACCACTGCCACTTTCAGACAGTTACAAAACCTTGAAAACAAATAAAACCATGGAAATTCATAAGAAACTCTATTAGTTGTGAAATAAGCCACCACATTCATGAACAAAATATCTGTTATTAACCTGTATATTCCATCTACCCCACATTTCTCCTTCTCTTCAAGACCACTCTGCCACTTCCAGACAGTTACAAATGATCAAGAACACTAAAACTAACTACAGTATTAACAGTTGTAAACTGAACACTATAGTCAACTCTCTGTATAGTCCTGGATGAGGAAACCAGCATGTACAGGCCTATGGAGCATTCTCCATAGGCTTGAATGCTGGTTTCCTCATCCACAATTATGACGAGATGGTATAGTCGTGGATGAGGAAACCTGCAGTGTGTACAAACCTATGGAGAATGCTCCATAGGTTTCTATAATATAGTCGTGGATGAGGAAACCAGCATGTACAATACCTGCAGCATATTAAGTTTAGGAAATATCCTTCAGATTTACCACCACAATAACTTTGTAGAAGCTTCATAAACATGATCATGTGGTAAGTCACCTCAAATATTTTCTTTTTTTTAAAGCGACCAAATAAAATGCCTTAAGCGTAGTGTGCGTTACATTTCTGTAACAGTAAACTGAAGCTCCTAATGGCACCATCTTTCAACTGGATTTGAAGAGTGTCTGTGCCTCTCATTTTCCCATCATGCCCCATTCTAGTTTATAGAAGCGTAGAATGTATCTGTAGGCAAATTTGCACATGTGAAACATCAAAAATAATAGTTTGAAATATAAAATGTGCCTATTTCCAAACAGATGTTTGTCGAAATTCAAAATAAAATGCAATTAATTTTCAAATTATAATCTCAATTTAGCAGTTACTGTAAGATGGCGCTGTTCAAGTTTTGCCAGTTTAATGCCATTTTAACAAACAGATGAATGGCTTCAGGGCCCCTTTTTTTTTTTTGCTCAGCAACTACATGTATTCTTTCATCCCTACCTGCCTTTCATGTATTTACATGTAAAATCACTTTCATTTAGCCGCGGCAGTATTTTGAAGTGGTTTACTGCAGGCATCATATGTGAAGGAGGATTAAATATAGGAATTTTCATCCAACTCTTGTCATATTATCATTTATCAGCATTAGGTGAAAAATTCACATCAGTCAGACAAAAAAATAATTTGGCATTCATTAAGAATGTGTAGCTTTATGACCTAATTTTGGTCGAACAGAATTATGCTTCTACCTGGGTATCAGTATGACTAGAGAATATCTACATCATTGACTTCTTGTCTGTTTTGGTTTTCTCATAGAATCAATTAAACTTCATGGTCCCCTCCTGCCTTCCCAATTTATACATTTTATCCAAATAGATTATCATCTGTGTGAGGCAAACACTAAATTATAGTCAAAATGTCAGACTGTGAATACGTTTTTTGACAAAGAGATAGATGCAAGGAAAGCCACGCTGGTGTTCGCTAAGGATATGAATAGAGTAGCGGCCCTACAGTAGGCTGTGCTACATGCAGAAACACACTGACACTGAGGTACAAAATACAAAACAATGTTGGATCATACCCAGCTTTAAAACATACTGCAAAATACCAAGTATATCAGTGACAATGACAATGCAAAATTACTGTAAAGCCATACCTTACTCAGTCAAATGATGCCATTGGTAGTCATTATAATCTCAAAGAAATTGAGAATTTCGAGAAGTTCTACCATTGTTCCAAAGTCCAAACTAGCAGACCACAACATATTTGATATCATTTTAAGACATTATTCTGCTGTACATTGGTCTCGTTAGATTTGTATTTATATAGGGGAAACTCAACATAACGAGGTCGGTTATAACGAGGTAACGGCTATAATGAGAATATTGTCAGGGTCCCAACTTTACTTGCGTGTAATGGCGGCACAAACCTTTATAGCGAGGTCGGCTATAATAAAATATTGGCTACTACAAGCTAAATCTCGTGCCTCTAAAACAAAGAAAAAGATTGGTAATCATTCTCGTTATAAAGAGCAAGCAACTTTCATTGCGCCTCAAATGGACAAAAGTCATTCAGCTGAAGAATCTGCACACACACACAAGCATATATAGTAAGAAATATCGAGGCATTTAGGCGGCCGTAGTGACGTAGTCGATGCGAAGTGGGGTGCGTCATTTTATTAGTATCACACACAGGGCAGGGAGCGTCTTTTTATTCGTATCACACACGCAGTGCGGGGAGCATACTTTTATTCATATGACAGCGCAGGGAGACCGGCCCCAGCCCCGAAGTATGAATGAGACCTTTTTTTCATAGCATTAGTATTCGCTATGCTGATAGTACAGGTGCAGTCCCGATATTCAATGCGGAAGTGTGATGGACTTAATTCTTAGTTGGTAACTTAGTGTCTGAAAATAAAGCTTTTAACGCATTTTCCAACATGATCCAATATTTTGTTAGCTAATTCAGATCGAGAATCTAATATATCAATGTAGAATCTAGTCCCACATGTGCATTTTTATGTATGTTCTGATATAACGAGAAAACGGCTGTAACGAGGAAAATCCTTCGGTCCCGACGGCCTTGTTATATCAAGTTTCCCCTGTATTAACATAAGTGAAATGGATGGTAATTGAGACTTGATGACAATCATTATCCATTATTTAATGCAGGAAAATTTAAGATTTGTCCTTCCTTATCATGCTAGGTTTCCATGGTTCAAGCTAAAGCCATTGATTGTGATGAAACTAGAGAATGTGATAGAGGAGTACATAGAGTACAACCCACATGAAGAGGTGCCTATACTACCCAACGTTGAGAATGTACGGTTCGATGACATGCGGGAACGTCTCCTCAGGGCACTGGAGTCATTCAACAGGTAGGCCTCTTTGTTGTTTGTGGGCCTTGGTAAATCTTTTTCTGTCACTGAATGGTCAATAAAATTACATATAAAAATGCTATAAAGAAGCAAAAGAAATTGTAAAGCAAAATTATTAAAAAGAGAAATGAAGCCCACTGTTATCCTACTTTTTCTTTGTCGCTTTGGTGTCAATATCATGATGTGAATCTTCCAATAATCATACAGATTTTAATTCGTAGAGAAATATATCTCTTTCTTAGTGAACAGACATGGTACATCTGCGACTCCCTCATGTTTTCTTTACTACTTTGTTAGATTTTTGTTCAAACCATGCATGGATGCAAGAATGTCTTTGGTATACTTTCAACAGTGATACTTCATAGTTCTTAATTTGTAATCATTTCTTATCCGTTCATTTGTCAGTGCGCCATTCACAATACAGAGGCTGTGTGAACTATTAACAGAACCTAAGAGATACTACAGACGGAGTGACAAATTCATGCGAGGAATTGAAAAGGTGAGAACTGAGAAGTTATTTTCTTGCTCCTAATGCAGCATGAATATTTGTTCATTATATCTGAAATGACTATCTTAAAGCAGTAAAGGACATACTTGATTATGTAGGTCAGGGGAAACTGTACCAAGTAAAAAATATTGTAGTGTATTATGTAAATACATAGTGATGTAATTTCAGTAAAATAATGAGTTCATTATTCTGTGTCAATTTCCCCATGCATTAATGCAGAATGTCCAAGTGGTCAGCACGATAACGCCTTCAGGGAAGCGCATCACATCCCTGTTTGACCTGCAGAAAAGCCCACCAATGATGAATGGCATAGTACCGGACCCTGAAGCTCCACCCGCGAGTGACAACAATGGATTTGTGCGACCCGACTCTGATACATTCACCAGCAGCCCCAGTAGCAGTGGCAGGGTGGATGCCATGAATGGAGTCAGTCGTCCTTACTACAACAGTGACACCATGGATGCACCTCTCCAATTTGCATATCCCCTTGGTCAGAGCATGACCTCACCTGTAACCTCTATGCCAAGCTCAGATTCGAGTGTGAGGACTGACCTCAATAGACTCAATGGTGCACACTCGGAACCCCACGAGGCAGAAGCCAAAGAGACATCCGAGGCGATACCCGGTGTCTCGCAAAACTCTGCAGAGTCCGACAACACCAGGACTTGTGAAGAAAGAACGTTGGGGGAGGATAATGTAGATAATGACACGGCCAGCGTTGTATCATCGAGCGATGCAGAAAGCTTTGCAGGGGACAGTCAGCACAAAGAAGAGGGGGAGGATGAAATGGAGGTCGATGTAGCGTCATCGGGTGATGCGGGTCCACAGAGAGATAGAGAAACAGAAGAAGTTCCTACTGTTCAACCTGAGCAAGGAAAGGATGGAAATGGGGATGTTTCAACCAGTGAATCCACACAGACTTCGGGAGAGTTGCCCAGAGATGTAGAGGAAGCTGGAAAAGCAGACAGCAGTGAAGGTAAAACAAGAGTTAGAAAACTTGCTATACACAGAGGATTACATATGAGTTCTTATTAAATTACAGTGAAACCTGTATATAAAAACCGTGCAAGGGAGAAGAAATGTCTGCTTATAAGCATTTGGTTTTTAGGTTATTTTTAGGTTATTTTATTACATGTCTCAATGAGAAACACTTTGAAGGGAAAAAAAAAGTGGTCTTTATACATGTGTTTGCTAAAGCAGGTTTCACTGTATTTCAGTATAGATGAGGGAAAAGCATCTGATAACTCGTCAATATTCTGTATTTTCTTTCATTATGAAACACATGTACACATCTAGAATATATTCTGTCCTATTATTCTTCTTGATAATATGCCCTTGTTACATGATATAAAAGAAATTCATCTTCCACATTTCAAGTACTCAAAGATTGTAAATTTTTCTTTTGTAGAAGCAGGTGTGTTCACCAAAGAAAATTTAAAACACTTCTGTTGAGAGAAGTAGAATCCATTAGATGGATACCATTGAAATCTGCAAGATCTTAAACATGATATATGTTTTTAATGTGTATTTGGCACCCACTCTATGATTCTTATCGTCTAAAGGCACACAAAGTTACAATATCACTGCACTGACCGCAGTTGTTATCCTTGGGGTAATTTACTCACTACACACTAAAAGGAAGTGAATATACACAATCTGACATCATAAGGGAGCAAGGCTTGTATGGTGATCTGTGCAATCTTTGTTCATATCTAAAATGCTCTTGCCTTCATTCATCACATGCTGGATAATGGAATAATTATGCAAGATTCCGAATGCTATTTTATATATTCTCTTTAAGTGACATGTATTTTTATTGTTTAGACAAATACTAATGGCAAATGACTGTGCACTCCATAATGAATGTAGCTGCTTATTTGCAGGTACAGTAGTTTATAAAAACATCTGTTCAAGAACCAATGAAAAATATTTGTTCTGAAAATTTGGGGGTTAGTCTGCATGAGCCCTTGTTAAAATTTGGAAATTTTGGGGGTCTGACGGTCTGTCCGGGTGCCCCTTGTTTTCGAGCTCTGCCTTACACCTTGCATTATATCTACATTCATATCAAGGTTGAGTTTCTCCAATAATGACATATTTGGCTGCATATTAAAATACAAGACTAGTATGGTGACTATAGTGTAGTTGTGGCATCCAAGGGCATCTTCATGTGATACTAAATGAGATAAAGAATGATCTGGTATGAATAATCTTTTAGTTGATTGAAGATTTCCAGAAATTTTAATTCAACATTAGGTGTGATTCCACCATGGACTAGAGCGAATTTAACTCGATTTTTTTTTCTTCACAATCCGATATTGATGTGACAAAATGGGACTGAACAAAATGTTGAATTCAGTTTTTAAAAATTTTCCTATGAACATAATATATACAAATATACAATGGATGTTCACTGGCTTGTCATGCAACTGCAACTGACCATCTCATCTGAAGTTCCCTATCCTGCAACTGAGCATTAGCAATACCAATATAACTTTATCCGAGTGTGTTCTTCCTTCATAGACTCCACCCAGTCATCATTTGTTTCTTTGGTCCAATATTCTTCGATTGATCATACTTTCTATGGTGGGATCACATCTTATAAGACTTCTGTCAGTTGTAATATTCCAGATGCATAAGGACAGTATAAAATATAACAAAAGATAATAATATTATTATTGTGAAGTCAGATATACACTGGAAACCGATGTGAACTTCTTGTCATCTGATGTTCACTTGATTTGTGCTATTCATGTTTGCTAGGTACCGAAGCCGGCACACCCATGGAGTGCGGAGAAGAACTCTCAACCAACTCCGAAGCCGCATCGAGTGAGAACCAAACCAGCCAGGAGGAAGGAGAGAGGTCATCAGACCAAAGGGACACCAACGCTTCATCAGCCAGTCCAGAACAGGGCCAACCTGAAGCAGACGTGGGTGCAGCAGGTGACGCAGGACCAGGGGATACGTTACCGGGTGATGCAGGACCGGCAGACTCGAGCAACGATGCAAAAAGCACTCCTGTAGAAGCTTCTGAAGAAAATACAGGTGGATCATCGGAAGGTGGGGATCATTGTGTTCAGTGAAAGTCTTTATTATTGTTTCAAAAAATTATTATTCATATGGCACTTTCAAATCATCAACAAACCATGTACAGTGTAGTGAATGTACATCATTCAACTGAAATCAAAGGAGGTTACACAATTTCATAGACATTTGTACACCAGACTAAGCTGCCTCGGAAAAAAACAGATTAACTAAATCACCATGGCCCAAAGGCCTTCCTTCCCATCTTTATACTTACCAGGTAATACATTTTTTTATAACTTGTGTACTGAAGCAGCTGGAGATACATGAACATCCGCATTGGCATGTTGATCTACAAAATTAACCTCTATTTTGTAAAGGAAGCTGAAAACGTTCACAAACTTAATAATTCTCAAAAACTGTGTATTTACAATTAACTCTGCAATAGACATGTATTTCAAGAAAAAACACAGGGAAAAGGTAGCATTGTTGCTTTGCTTTTGAATGTATCTGCTCAATTTGTTCATGAAATCCTTATGATGCAAATGCTTCCATTTTTTGTGTGTATTGAAATTAATCTTGAATGCAAATTATTATGATCTGCTAATTCTGCTTTGAATTTTTGTTTGTGTTTCTGTTTTTTTGTCAGACAAAAAAAGCAAAAAAACTTTGATATCTAATTGCTCAATTCTTTTAAAATTCAGCTGACTCCAAGGCCAGTTCACCCGAGACTCCTGCTGCATCTTTAGAAGCTTCAACAACCCCTGATCCGATGGCAGCAGTAGAGTCCTCAGCTGATGCCACAGCTAGGATCCCATCAACCCAACCCACAACGGATGATGTGACAGACTCAACACCCTCATCAGACAGTAGTAGAGCATCACCTCCAGTTGCCGCTGGTGACGGTGATGCTGCTAGCAGCGGAGAGGTAGCCAACAGTGAAGTGTGTGATGAGCAACCACAAAGAGCAGAAGGCGAGTCGACCCAAAGTTGATGAAATAGTCTGCTCATTTTACCTATTCTTTTTCTTCAGAGAACATGAACTAGAGTAGAATTCCTTTGACAAGACTGAGACCAAGTTTTATGAAGTGTCGGGAGAGTCATCTTTTTTGTCATTGACTCTGCAGCAAAGGCCTTTTCCAGAACAGAAATTCCATGGCATCACACATATTGTAAACACCCAGTACAATCTAAGCAGGTGTTTAAATACAAAATTTGTGGATTTCAGAAATATTATTCATGATGTATCTTATATATAGACTATTTTCCTGTCACACATACAGATGGTATTTTTTCTTGTGTTTTTTTGTTCCTTTGTTTCTTTGTGTTTTGTGTGTAAAATTTCACATCATTTACAGAAATGTGAGGAATCCCAAAGTTTCCCTGTATCTTCAATCTGCTTGCCGACATGTAATGTTGTTTTGTGCATGTGTGTTTGTATTCATGGAACCAGTTCATTGTATTTTCAGAGAATATTATTTCAGCAGATTAGCTCTTTGTAGCTTGTAATCTACCATTGCCCATTATCCTCCCTCAAGGAAAACTGTGACCATCTCCAATTCTATTCATATATTTGCATATTCTTGTTTTCTGTTTATATATGAAATTTCAGTCAACTTTCATATGAACAAGTATATCTAAGACAGAATTCAGAAATTGAAAAGAGGAAATTTTGATTAGAAATGGAAATGAACTACAGTGAATGTTCGTTATATTCTTCCAATGCTGCAACAATGTGTAGTATAATTCTCATTCATGCATTTCATTTTTGGATCATTTAAGAATGCAGTCCTAAGCAATTTTCATTAAATAGAGAGAGAGAGATTGTAGATACTTGACTTGAATGAATATGATAGATATTGAAATTTGTTCTCTCAAAGAGTTATAAAATACTAGTGTAGATTTAAATTTATCTCAGGTCATATATTAAACTATATTTAGGTTGATAAAGCATGGAAATGCCACTTTATGCTTGTTGAGGGGAAAAAAAGGGTTTCAGGCCATTCCTCTGTTCATTCACAAATCATCATTATTTTAAGTTCTTCATCCGTTTTAATGTTTATTTTGACAGTTTTTGTTTTGTGTACATTTGGATCTATCATTCCTGTATATTCTTTGTGTGCATGTAACCTTTCTCTTTATGTGCTGTGTTTTGTAAGTTTGCATTTCCATGACAATGAATAAAACTCGTTTTCCGCAAAAGGATTAAAATTTTGATATAGGGAATACCTGTATGCAGAAGTGGTATGCACTATACAAAAAAAAGTATCAAATTAGTGATGAGAAAGCTACTATTTTTGTACATTCTATACAAGAATTATAAGTATAAAATGTATTTATTATTAATAATGACAGATGTCTATGTTTCATAAGAAGAAATGCCAAATACCCACTGGACATACATTGTAACACGTTTCTGATCAGTGTGAAAACTTGTTTTAGTATTCCTCATCAGATAATCCCTCAAATTGAGGATACAGAGTTAAAATGCAACTTAACCACTTTGCCAAAGATAGGAGGTTACAGGTACGGGGATGGGTGGTATCTCGGTATATTGGTTTCTATCATCTTGTAGTAAGGCCTGGTATCATTTTGATCAAATTCCATATTACCGGTAAGCTAAAAACTCATCTCCATGTAGCTCCAGACAGTTTGGTGTACATGTACCAACTATTTCACCTTGCTAGGAGTTTTTTGCTTTGCATTTGACAGATTCCTTAATTGAGGTGTTAAAAGATCTTCAAATTTGATAGTTTTATTATCTGGGTGTTCTTTTATTTCAAAACAGTAATGTTTGTTACAAGGTTGAAGAGTATATTTGGACTTTATGCAGAAAGGTATACAAGTATTCAAGCAATTCATACGGCCTAAAAGTATACACGTAGTTGTGCATGCTTACATGTATGTCACATCGAGGTACTATAGAACGTTGAGAAAGTTGTCAAAAATTGCTATGGAAAGCAGTTCAAGGAGGATTATTTGGTTGGTGAACATTGTGTGGAAATTATTTGAAATAATTCCTTTAGTTATGATGATATTAGGCAATATGTTTGGTTTTGGAATTCTCAGTGAAAACCTTAAATCAAAGTAAATTGAATGGATATATAATTATGCTCGTTTTGAGGTAAGACGAACATTTTGGTATGCTTGAACAATTGAAAGCAATTTGCAAAGGGTCAATGATTCAAATTTGTGGATGTTTTCTCTTGTTATAATTCTAGTTTCAGATCTAGTTTTAGTACAGATTATCGATACTGAAATTAAAGATATTAAATTTTGTTCCCTTTTTGCCACCGTTTTTCCATTCTTACCACTCTTTTCTCTTTTTGTCCAAAAAAAAAAGAAATTGCAGGAATCTATGCAAATAATGGCATTGTTAACTGAATAAAACACCTATTTTAGAACTTTGTAATGTATATCAATAGGTCATTGTATTTATTTGTTAAATTTATAATTTGTTCGTTTTCAAAAGTTGGAAATGGGGCATTTGGCAAAAGAGTCCAGTTGTAAAGTGTGGGTCAGACCTCACCGATGACAAGATATTTCATGTAAAGAGTACCAATCACCCAAAAATATTTTGCTCTGTATGTTAGGGGTTCCATGTCGATATGATAATCAGTGAGTTCTGACCAGCCCTTAATTTTGATACCTTGTAATTTTTTTTTTCTTCTGTATATATTTCTTGTAATAGTCACTTTGATTCTTTTGTGGTGAACTGGCATGAAATATTTCCTGGGAATGAGCATTTATTTTTCAATGCTTTGATGAAAAGGAATGGTGAAATATGTAACTGTTGTCTTTTTATTTCCATTCACCCCTGTGGACACCTGAAGCGTTACTTGTATATGATTGTGTATAATACATATATCAAATGGCCATAAATGACTCTTACTAGAGTAGCAGAGATTTTTAGAAACCGGAACTTGTTCGTATTAAACAGAGAATTGGAAGAAAGTGTACATATCTGAAATTAATTTTGTGTGTGTTTTTTGTTGTATCAGTGTACATGATGAGTCTCTAATTGATACAAACACACATCATAGTTTGTAAAGGATGTCTTTATTTTACATGTAATCAAACGATGTTTGTGTAAACGAGCTGGGAATAAACCAAGAATAATAATAAAGAAATATTTCACAACTGAAAAGCGTTTCTGTGAATTTCACTGTTGCACCATGATAAAGGGCATGCAAGTATTGGAGCATCATTTTGATCGTTTGTAATATGGCCTGCTGGGAGCCAGAACTTAGGGGATTAGCTTATGTATTTTACACAGATTTAACACCCTTTTGACTCTCAACGGATGATATGCATCAAGTATGAACATCTCTTGTGTCTCTTAATTAAAAGATACCTGCTGTTGAGAGCCACAAGGGCATTATCTCATATTCAAAATACCTTTCTTGCTCTCACCAGTTTACCATTGTACTTTCATTCTTCTTCAAAAAATATCTGCCTCTCTACATTATCCCACTCCCTCTCTCCTTCCCTCTCTTTTTCCTGTCTTTCTTTCTCCCTTTCTCTCCTCTCACAAGCTCCTTAGTATTTGTGTTCTACTGTAATATTTTAGACAAAAGATGGAGCTGCACCACTTCAAAACACTGTCGTGACCTCAAAACTTAACCCCTACCATGCCGTGGGTGGCAAATCCCTCCAACAAATTTGAGTGTTGAACATTTTGTTTATGCTCACAATTCTTCCCCATACAGAAATCTGTGCCATCAATATTATGTTTACTCCTATGCAATATGTCTTTGCCCACTTTGCACAAGAAAACACGCATTGAAAGTTAATATTAACTCTTGAAAGTTCATTTTTGACAATTGCTCAAAAATCTGGTGGCATGGAAGGGGTTAAAGAATTCCACCACCTAGCCTCAAATATTTTTTTTTTTTTTTTTTTTTTTTAGATTTTAAATATCAATGACACTACAGCCCAAACAGTATGTTAGTCTAATATACGATATTCTGTTTACATTCCATTTCCATTTTCCAGGCAGATTAGGCCATTTTCGTAAATGTATTCAAATTTATACGCGCTTGCCTAACATGAACTATGTATTCACCTTTACAAGTTGCATTTCAATATACGGAATGTTGATTGGATGAGGCGTTTACAGGTCGCATAACATTTTGACTTGTCAGACTGAGCAAAACTGAATAAAAATGTGTGAAATCTGCATTATAACTGCTGAAATACAGTAACTTGTAACAGGTGAATTAATAATTCATTACTAGGCTTTGACAAAGATGCATTCAATAGACCTGTTTACTAATTTTATGCATATTTCTTGAACAAAAGTTTCTCTTGACAACTCAAAAGCTTTCCAGAGGCTTGCACGACATAGCAACAACTAATGCATGCAACATGGATTCCATCCATAGAGATGCCATTATGCATAGCAGGTGCACTACATGGTTGGTATGCATAAATTGAAATACATGTACATTGGTAAACAGGTCTATTTGAATGCATTACGAAAATGGCCTAACCTCAAAGTTTGTTGGCTTTTTATCCAACCTAGCAACGGTGCAGGAGGCCTTACAGAGAGCCTGCATTCTTAGTATTGTTTCAGCAGATGAATACAGCTGTATTAAGCCAAATAAATTAATTTATTTGAATATTCGATTGTACTCTCTCTCTCTCACTATATCTATTCCCTCTCTCCCCTCACTCAAAAAAACCCCACACCCACACACACACACATCCCTCCGCACATTGCATGTCGTGTAAATACACACACTCCTTTTTTTTCTCTCTCTCTTGCTCTCTCTGTTTCTCTCAAGTTTCAAATGCTTAAAAACAATGCAGGGGTTGAAGAATTCCACCACCTGCCCTCAACTATTCTTCCTAATATCAACAACAATAATCTACAGCTCAAAAAATACATATAACTAGACCTACTTAATATAGTAATACATTCATTAATATATATTCTATAGTAATATACATTGTATTATCAATTCCATGTGTATTTTCCAGTCAGAATGGCATCCAAGTTGGGTTTTTGTCCGACCTAGCTATATTAATGCATGGAGCCTGCATTCTGGGTATTGAAATCTTATAGCTTTAGCAGGTGAATGCAATCCTTTATCACTAAAAGCACATTAAAAATGACAATAGGGCTATTATACTTGAAAACCCCAATTTTTTCTTTAATTTTTTTTGGTTCATTTGTTGTTGCTTTGGGGTGTTATTTTAATTGTCTTAGTTGGGTAGCTGCAATGAATGCAGCTGTTTATTATTGTCATATAAATCGTGAAGAATTATTAAACACCAGAAGACGGAATTATTTAACCTCTGAAGTGTCACCATTTAAAGTGGTCTAGCGCTATTTTGAGTATATAAAGAATAATTAAATTTTTTGAGAGGCTGTGTTTATTATCTGTAGCTAGAAAACAAATCTTCAAGTCCTTCTCTCAATCCCTCTTCCTCCCTCTCTCTCTTCCTCCACTCCCCCTCCCCTTCTATCTCTCTCTCTCTGTCTCTCCCCTCTCTTTCTCAAATTCTCCATTCGTAATGGACAATCATCACCATTATTTATTGAATAAGAATACAACTTTGCAAACATCCAAATCAATAGCATTTAACATTTTTATTTTGTTAGCAACTCCTTTTTAACCTCAAAATTATTTTAGTACAAAAATATTCAGACATTTCAGCAAGACAAATTGAAACATTGACAGACTATACTACATATAAGAAGCATCATACTATATTGATAAACGGAAGTACTGCATATTTCAATAAATATTTCTGGATTCTTTCTTTAGACAATTGTATCTTTTTTCAATTGAAAAAAAAAACAACCTACATCTTAATGATGGACCCCGATGGATGACCTTAAAACAAAAAGACAGACTTCATAGATTTTGAAAGTTGTACAACAAATTCTACAGGGGATATTGCTCTGAAGTAAATTTCGTACACCAATTAAATTCTTGACTTCAACACAGAACCCAACACTATATCTCACCCTATCCTAACCTCAAGCCCAATTTCGACTGAACCCTAACCAGATAACTTTAAAGGGCAAGTCCACCCTGATATCAAGTTGGTTTTAAAAGAAACAGAAAAAAGAAAGAAACACATGAACGAAAGTTTGAGCAAAATTTGATAGGAAATAAGAAAGTTATGAATTTTTAATGGTGTAACTAATCAAATACACACTGGCAACTCTGTGACGAAGCTTGCAAGCTCCTCTCCCATTCGCCACGGAGTTGCCAATATGTATTTGACTGATTACAGCTTCAAAAAATCCTTAAGTTTCTTATTTCATATTGGATTTTGCACAAAGGTTCACTGAACTGTTTCTATCATTTTTCAAATACCAGGGTAGACTTCCCCTTTAATGAAATAAGGCTGAAGCAAATGTCCCTAGAGCAAATGTCTAATCACCATTCTAATAAAAATATTTCATCATTAATGCACCTATGCATATGAACATGGATCAGTTGTACCAGTAAAGTGTTCACGAATTCATCCTTTAAAATGCAATAGAAGATATAGTAAATTCATGCAATCATGAACCACTTGAAATTACCCTTTTTGAGCTTTATTTACTGTTGTATATGAAAATGTAAAGTCCCTCAAGAGAAAAAGAAGAAGGAGAGGGAGAAAAAAAAAAGCTGCTGCAAAACATATTAACATACCGGTAAGCACAGATTATGGTATGGTTTTGCTTTGCCGTGGGTGGTTTATGAGGCCGTTTAACTCATCATGTATAAACAAAGCTTTTATAATTTGTTTCTATAAACTGTCCAGCGAGAATATAGTAGGAACATTAGGAATCTCTTTAAACAAACTATATGGAATAGATAACAATGAAGAGAAACAATAACATCAGAAGAGGGAAATAGTCAAATGATTGCTTGAATGCATAAATAATTTGAATACAAAATCTCCATGCAAATCTTGATAACAAGTGTAGATTATAATCCAGATTGAAAGAAAAGATGACTGCACCTGTTGGTGTATCAGTCACGGGTTTCTATCATGTTTATTTTTTCAATCTGTGAGTAGGCAAATAGACAAGAGCAGTGAACAAAGCACAAAATTCTTATTAACCAAACTGCTTTGAGCAAATACACTGAAGTTAGCACACACATACATTTTTTAGCTCACGTAACACAAAGATTAGCTGAATGTTTTAATTGACTTCACATCAGATCCCATATCTTGATACGGGTCAGCTCTCTCAAGCTTAAAGACATGCACAAACAAGATTACAAATCCCAATGTACCTTTACAAATTAATATTACACAAAATTAATACGACAGTAGTAATATTGAGTAATTCAATTTTGTGGCAGCAATACACATACCATAGTATTTTACAGCTTGGGTTACAAAAGGGTTAGAAGTAATTAACCTACACAATGGAAATATTTCTTCTAAGACCACAACACTTTCATCTCCATTCCATTTCCTGATTTTACCTCTTCCAAAATCATTTAAATTTTCCTTCCGGGGAAAATACTGAGCAGCTGAATAAAACACAAGAAAGAGAGGAATAACTGGCTTCAATGTATACACTATTAGCTGAAATTCCACACAAACATGCGTGTAATAATGACCCTGATAACCTCAGTATATATGTACATGAGCAACAAATGGTCATGGCATTTAAAACCACCAATGAAACTGACAGAATTTGGAATATAGAGCTATCCTGTGTGCATTTAAGTTCAGATGCTGTACTGAAACTTCTCAAGTTAGTTTAATACTACATGTACTGATGTACATGAAAACAGTGACAGATTTAGTAAATTTACCATGGCTAATACTGTTAGTTTGAGCTGAAAAGATATACACAAACATGATTACGGATTTCTAATACTTCTTTTGACTTGACCAATAAAATGGCATAATCATCTAAGTGTTCCTTCACCACTTACATGTACATGTACTTGTGTTAGTGTCCAATCTACAAACATAATTAATGAAATCTACCTGGAAAGAAGTTGGGGGGGGGGGGGGTCTGAAGCAGGTTCAATCTAGTATTTAGAACAAGACATATGTGCTGCTGTGTATCACAAACACCAAGCATACATAATAAGAAATATTAAAAAATTGTATATAATCACATGTATTACATGCATCTTGTCTGTCCATGGCCCCTTAGGTAGCTTAGCGAAACGCCATGGCGCATAAGAACGCGGGAAAAACGTACATGACAAATTTGCTCAAAATCATAATTTTATTCTATAAAGGCAGACTCAAAATATTACAATGTAGAATTCGTATTCAAATAATTGAACAATTTTAAGCAAAATAATATGAAAATTTTTATTCAGATATGTCTGATTCTAATTTTATAAGCACATACAAAACTTGCAGTTTTCCTCTATGCGTCTTTCCCTCGTTCTTACGCGCCATGACATTTCACCAAGCTACCTCACATACATGTAAAAAACAAAGAAAAAAGACTTTCTCCTATAAAAACCCTGAAGGATAAACCTTTTTTTCACTGGAACTTCCCTAAACTTCTTTTTTTTTTTCATGCATATTCAGCCCTTGCCAAGTGACAACTGCCCATCCCCAATATATAATGTACACTTGTTCTTCTTTGTGCAGGTAACTGTAAATGTGCCTACGAATATAGCTGTATAGCCGACTTGACATTTTATGAACCTTTTTTTTGTGTGTGTGATCCCATGTTGTCTCCGATTAATTTCAGCTTTGTTGCCCAAAAAGCATATTTGAACATTCTGCATGATTTGCATAAATCCAAATGGCCACATGTATAGGAAATGCTAAACAGCCCAAGACAACTTTTGCACTATGCGCGCGCTGCACCCAACTCTATAAACAGTGTTGTTAATCTTGTGCGATGAAACCTGTGATACAATACAATTTCCCGGTACATCATCAGTTCGTTGCATCACAGGTTACACTGCATAAGATGAACAACACATTTGATATGCAAATTGTTCAAGGTTGCCCTATAGGCAACAAAGCTGAAATTGTTGTTCAGTGACCACCTATGATTACAAATTAACAACAACAAAAAAAAAGAACTTTACTAAGTTTGCTGACCTTGGTTGTTTTGGGGCTTCAAATGGACTTATATATTTGAAGAGCATTCACATTACATTTACAAGTTGAATTTGAATATTCAAAAGTAGAAAGTAGTTTTGAAATTTGACTCTTAGTAATACACACAAATTCTATATATGTACTTCTATGGTGAGTACATACATGTGTATGTAAATAAATGTATGCAAGACACATCAACAAGTCATAACAACTTCTTATCAGTGCGTTTGCAACTCTGACACCTTAAGCTTCTAAAATACCTTTCTCTCTCTCTCCCCCTCCCTCTCTCATTCTCACTATGCCTTTCTCTCTATTTTCCCAACAAAAATATGACAGGATCTTTAGTTTCAACCCCCCCCCCAAAAAAAAAAAATGAAAAGTATTAGTAGTAGGGACTAGGGAGGGGGGGGGGGGGGTGAAATCTACACTCCTGATACATGTTCGACTGTCTGGAGTCTACACTTCTTGTTTCAGCTCCTCCTGATTTCTCTCTTAACAGTTCTGCATACTACTTTCATGTCAATCTATATATCCACTCCTAATAATTGTGTCTTGTGCTGACATGTTGGGCTCCACCATTTCGAAAAATCAGGAGTCCTCCCTCTCCAGGAGTTCTCTGGGTACAACGTAATCTCCACCAGCTTCTTGGTCAAGTTGCAGAGATTTGGAGGACTTAAGGCAGTTCTGAACCCTGTACCCATGTAAGTCCTACCCACCTTCCTCCACTCAAAATATTTATTATAGAGCGTCTCATTCCGATCCAATAAATTAATGTAATCCACAAATTCTTTCATCGTGGTGAAGTCATCGAGATGGATAAAGGAATTTGGTGGTGCTGTCCTGACATAATCTTCCTTCCTTGCCCCATAGACAATGGGAACCATGCCAGTGGCGAATCCATTACTCCAAAACTTTTCGGTAATGTACTCAGCGCACTCACTATTTTCAAGAGAAAGATAGAACTTGTATTGCTGCATCTGCTGAAGGCAGCTATCCCAGTCGTGCTTTGGACACTCAAATGTTCCACATTTACCATAAATGTCAACCTCTAGATGTTTCTGCAACTCGTGAACAAATTTCGTTCTTTCCCATCCCAGTGGCTCACATCTTGATGCCATCCACATCATGAGCCGTGACTTTGCTCCCCCTTTCACATTGCTGGGAATATCTCGCACAAAATGCCCGTAGGACAGGTCAATATCTGACCCCGATCGGAAGGTCATGCTAAGGTTGTAAGGGTTACCTGTAAACAGTGCAGATGGTGGTGTGAACTGTGGCTCATGAACAGGACTCTCTCTGGAGTACAGTGCCCAGAGCTGTCCTGGGGGCCTGGCCCTAAGGAGATATTTCCACTCGAAGTTGCCGAAAGGTCCTGGCATTATAATGACGACATCCGAGTCCCAGAAGTCCTTCAAATTCAGACTATATTTCGCTTCTACACTGCACGGCACACCTTCACATTTTGACTTCAACCATTCATCGTTGTTCAAGTAAACTTCTTCAGCCTTTGGCCTGCGATACTTGAGGATTCTAATCACGCAATCGTACGATGGGTCTTGCGTTGCTTTGTAAAACTTGTAGAGCACTCGATTCTCATTGTACGTTACCCCGTTGATGGCAGTGTTCATATCTTGTAAGGAATACTTGGCAGTATTTGTGGTCTCTTCTTTGGCAAGGAGTTTCTTTATATGAGCAACAGGTTCACTGTTACTTCCATACACAGAATTTGATCGCACTGCAGAATTACTGCGAGGGTGATAGTACAGATAAATATTTCTGCCTGCTCTTCTGAGCTCGTCCGCATTGAATATCAACACGCTCATAAGTGCTAGAGGAATGAGCACAGAAACAAACCCACCCTGATACTTTCGCCCCATCTTGGGAAGGAAACAACCAGTCATGCTCTACCAGGTAATGTTACAGATCATGCTTGGATGAAACTTTGAAGTGTTTGGTAGGTGAGGCATTGAATTACCAGTTAAAGATAGGAGTGGTGGAAGAGGGTCAAGGTTTTCTTCCTGATCTTGATATGAAGTCACATGTTGAAGAACCAATTAAGATCGGAGCATCCAGAGAGCTGTAACAAAATAAATTTGGAGTGAAAAATGATCAATCAAAGTACAAGGAAAACTCGACATAACGAGGTTGGCTATAATGAGGTAACAGCTATAACGAGAATATTGTCAGGGTCCCAAATTTACTTGCGTGTAATTCTATGGCAGCACAAACCTTTACAGCAAGGTCGGCTATAATAAGCTAAATCTTGAGCCTTTTAAAACAAAGAAAAAGATTGCTAATCATTCTCGTTATAACAAGCAAGCAAATTTCACTGCGCCTCAAACGGACAAAATCATTCAGCTGGAGAATCTGCACACATGAGCATATAGTAAAGATATATGGGGGCATCGCGATGCAAAGCAGGGTGCGTCTTTTAATTCATATCACACACAGCGCAGGTCCCGTCTTTTTATTTGTATCACAGCGCAGGGAGCGTCTTTTTTTTCCTATCATGGCACAGGGAGACCAGCCCCTGAAGTATGAATGAAGACTTCTTTTTTTTCATACCATGAGTATGCCCTATGCTGACAGTACAGGTGCAGTCCCGATACACAAGTATATTCAATGCGGAAATGTGACGGACTCAACCCTTAGCCGGTAACTTCGCGTCTGAAAATAATGCTTTAAAGCATTTTCTGACATGATCCGATATTTTATTAGCTAATTCATATTAAGAATCAACATATAATTAATGCCTTCATAGCTTTCAAATGAGTATATAAGCAGCGGTGGCAGCAGCAGAACTGGGTACATTATTAGTGTACACGTAGAATCTAGTCCCATATGTGCATTTTTATATCTTCTGATATAACAAAAAAAAAAACTGTTATCATAAGGAAAGTCCTTTGGTCCCAACGGCGTGGTTATATTGAGTTTCCCCTGTACTGCATTAAGAAGTAGACACTTTTTTTATCTATGAAAAGTGGTTAATCCTTGTTCATAACTACACATACATGTACATTTCTGTACATGTACATGGTTGTGATTTCATCAAACTTTAAAATTTAAGCGAATCTATTTGTGTCTGGCTGCAACGACTTTGCCCAACTCTATGGCCGGAATTCACATTTAGGTGGTTTCAATTCAGACCATGGTTTATGCACATTTCGTGGTATAAATACGCTTGATTTAGCGCATATACTTGAAAAGATCCAATGATGAACGCTCGCTGGTCGCGCGTGGTTGGCAAAAGAGCTAAATTCACGCTAGTTGCCATGGTTCAGACCATGGTTTATTTAAATTAATTTTTAAATAAAACATGGTCTGAATTCACATAAACCATGGTCTGAACCATGGCAACTAGCGTGAATTTAGTGCTTCTGCCAATCAAGCGCGACCAGTGCACATTCGTTATTGGATCTTTTTAAGTATATGCGCTAAATCAAGCGTATTTATACCACGAAATCTGCATAAACCATGGTCTGAATTGAAACCACCTTTGTGAATTCCGGCCTATGGTTCCCCAGAAAAGTGAACCATGACTATCAAATATCAAATTAATACTGCAATGACATTTCATCCCATTTCAACACTATACACAACTGTAATTTGCTGCAGTACATACATGTAAGCATCATCAAAGCCTCAAGTTTTAGATGGGCCAGATGGGCTCCTATGGCAATGCACTCAACCAGAAAGCATAATTATTTCTTCAGCTGGCCTTCTGGTTGTGACAGGTTTAATTCTTAAGCATCAACCTTTATGAGCAACTAGATTAAATGTAATACACATTGTTGGTCATGGTCATGGATTTGATGAAATTATTTTGTTTTTTTTTGTTTGCAAATGGTGCCAGTCCAATTGTTTTCTTCAGTTACATCTGAATGTTATTTAGGACAATTAAGGCTGGAGCCGTTGGACTTACTGGGAGTTATCTATCAGTCAAAAAAACAGACCATAAACCCAACGAGTATGATCAACTGGATGATCTATAGTTTCAAGACAGAATTATTTGTACAAAATTCCACCTGGAGCTGCAGGGATTGAAAATTACTGTCAATTTCTTTGACTAAAATCTAGAGCTAGCATTGTGTTTAAGGTCACATGGCTATTTTGGTCTGGAATAAGATCTCTGATAAAAACAGGAATGGGCTAACAAACAGGGGTTAAGTGTATTCCTAAAATTATTATATCTTTTATTTTAGGGAGAGAAATTTTAATTGTCATAAAATAAATGAGTAGCGAGTGTAGGTGGTTGAGGAAATGGATATTCCATAACTACATTTGTTGAAATAGCAATAATAGTATGGCGGCATAGCTCCAAAATCTGAATTGTGCACTTTTGTCTAAAAGCACCAAAACTGGTACAGTTGTTGAATGATACATACTGAACAATATAAGATATGGAAAAAAAAATTATGGGCTAATTTTGAAAGAATTTATAATTGCAAAACCTGCTCAAGTAGATAACTGGATCACCTAGAAATTCGGACACTGCTACATGTACCTTAGAGCTCCGAATATCACTGTGTTAGCGCTAAGGTGGTAACCTTACACAATAAGACTAACTACATGTAGACTCTTTTTGTAGAGCGTGTCTATTTTGGTTGAATTGTATTGTGCAGTACTAGGTCTGGGTACAGAAAGACAGAAAGGTTATACATGTAATAGATGTTCAGAATGATTCGCGTAAATCGTTGATGTTTATAATCTTGAGCAAGTCATTTTAAGACGTGAAGAGTTTGTAAGGACAATGATATTCTATTCTAAACCTTCCACATAAATAAGCAATTGTTTGTGGTTCCTATATGTGAGAATCTTCCATGTCTCATCCAAATTATGACTGCAGGCATGACCGTTTCACTTATCTACTGTTTTTAGACATGAACCTTAAACCTGGAAGTACAGGTACTGTAGACTCTGTACCTGAATGTTCTGTCCCGGGACAGATCATTTTTGCAAGGGTAAATAGAACAGTTCGGCATGCAAGCTTTCATGAATTTTTCAAAAGATTAATGTTGCCAAATTATGAATGACAAAATATTCATGAAATTTAGTTTGACCTGAACCTTTTTTTCACAAAATCCAACATCACATGCGACAGATTAACCTTTTTAAGTGTCTGGAAACATATAACATGCACCAATAACTTTACAAAATTAATCTGAGCAATTAATACTGATATAATATAGCTATATTAAGCACCTGTAACAAAATTGATATGTATTCACCCCAAAAGTTAATAAAAAACAGGGCATATTTCTCATTATGAAGGGAGCCTTAACATTCCTGGCATTAGCTCAGTGTGGTGCTTTATCCTCATCTCCATATCAATGGGCAAACTGTTCGAAATATCCGCCCAAGCTTTTTCAAAATGTCAGCTCTTCACTTAGAGACAGAAGCGGGCCGTT
The DNA here is from genome assembly GCA_025618425.1 of Heliocidaris tuberculata. Taxonomy (NCBI): domain Eukaryota; kingdom Metazoa; phylum Echinodermata; class Echinoidea; order Camarodonta; family Echinometridae; genus Heliocidaris; species Heliocidaris tuberculata. Next base: position 53,963,966 of record CM046832.1, on the reverse strand, counting down.
CGATCTGCTGTGCAAACCAAACACACATTGACTCACACACTAATAACAGTTAGAATACGGTTGCGAGATTTTCAAACAGAGAATACCTTGGACCCTGAATTACCTGAAAAAGGAGCTTTAAATGGATTATTCCGTCAAATTGGTAAGTGAACTGATCCGTTATAACATACAGAGCCTAGGCCTAATCTACTTGATGTATAATTAAATATGGATTTTTCCAACTACTGTACATGCCGACTGGCCGTCGGCGGTCAGTAAGTTTGCACAGCAGAGTGATAGGTCCGTTTCTGTCTCTAATAAGTGAGGGCCGACCCTAACCAAAGTAAGAGGCTAACAAGGTGAGAGAAATTTTGGGTCTACTAATAACACAGACCCTACTACTGGTCTATGGAGACTGGTCTATGCTCTAAAATACAAAGTTTGGCTTCACATAATTAACACAAAACATCATAATACAATATCATGACTTACCTATCATGAATAAAAGCTGAACACATACTTTCCAAGGGCCATGGCATTGTGTAGCCTCATTGCTTCATGTTGCTTATAATGTTATTGTTATGTTTAACTCACACGGGAAATTCAATAGTGTGGGCTTCTGCAACATTATAACATGCAAGCAATGCCAATGGAGAATTGAGATGTGGTGGGCAAATTAAGTGAAGCACACAGACATGAAAATCTCGCATTCAGACCATCGATATACCGTACTTGTAATAATTAATCCAGACGAATTCTTCAAAATATTTACCTAAATTATTACAGCTGCAGCAATGCAAGATCAAGTTCAAGATATTTCTTCTGGTAAAAAAAAGGGTCCTGCGTTCAGATATGATACAGTTGTAACTTTAGTTAGCTCGTAATATGCTAGCGCCGTATAGTACTAGCACTAGCGCCGGCATGCAGCGTTGCAGCACAGCGCTAGCGCAGCACGGGCAAGATTATGCTCCCGACCGGACCGCGATGCGGGTGGATTGTGAAATAGAGATGTGGCTATTGTCCTATGAAAGTTAGGAAATCTTACAGACGCTATAGGCTTTTAGTAGTAATACGCTACTTACATGTATCGATCGGTTTTAAAAAAGCTTAACTTTAAGTCTAACTTAAGCACCCCCTCCCCTCTCTCAATTCTCATCGAGAATTCCCCTATAGTATACATGTACTTTTTATTCCTAATATCCAAATTCGAGGTTATGGTGAAAATCTATTCAAAGTGTGTGGGATCGAGATTTATAAAAATACTTGGTTGAAAAGTTTTCTCAAAAATTGAAATTAGTAGAATTTGGCATTTTTCCCAAAGCACGTTTTCAAAAGCAAATAATTATTTACATATATGGGCAAATACACTCTAAACATGCTCTTTGGCATGTAATTTCTCAATATTATCATGCTTTAAACCATTGATTTTTCACGAAATATGTCTTAACAGTGCTGTTGCTGTTTTTATTCAATTGATATCACATCTTTCTAATCCCGATATGTCACTATCACTCAGTTTCTTAATCTTCAAACTTTTTCCTCTTTCATCTTTTCATCATCTTCACCTTTATCCCTCCCCTCCTTCACCTCTCTCTTTCTCCCCTACTTCTCTCTCCCCATTAATTCCCCTCCTCACAGTCTGTCATACTTCTCTCTCTCTCTCTCTCTCGCTCTCTCTCTCTCCTCTCTGTAGCTTCTCTCCTCTTTCTCTCCCCCTCTCTCTCTGTCTCCCCTCTATCTTTCTTTCCCTCTCTTTCTCTGCAAAGAACACAAACTACTGTCTCAGAACCCACAGATGACTATCACCACATAAAGCTCAACCACATTTTGTAATGTTTCAACAAAAACAGTTTTTTTAGGTGGTCTGTCGAAGACAGACTACCTCTTAATTTCGTCAGAATTTTCTTTATTTATTTCTTTATTTTTATTTTTCCACCACTTTCTTGTGAGCGTGATTACTCAAATTCGGTTAACTCATTATTCATCAAATTTCAATCAATTATCAGGTATATAATGGTCAAGTGCCCAAAACTTTTTCAAGGTCATCAAGTCATCGTGACGTCATCCAGGCGCCATTTTGTGAAATCACATTATCAATCATATCTTCATAACCAGTCATCAAAAATGAACCATATTTAATACACATGAACTTCAGGTCAAGGGTCAATGTAACATGTCAGCAAAATCCACGTGCACGTCATGACGCGCACGTACGCGCGCGTCAAAATTTAAAAATACCCAAAATCACTTTTTAATCAAATTAGAGTACGGTTCAGGATATTTTAAGCATTTCAAAATTTTTCGTCCGTGCGCGTCCGCGCGCGCGTTATGCGCGTGCACAGCTCGTACAGAACGTAAAAACGCAGTTTTTTCGCATGGTATCTATTCCTGACACTATTCTTGACAATTTCCAACTATTTACAGTCATTCTCGACTTTCCATAAGGCCACACGCGCGCGTCAAACTTAAAAATCCGCGCGCGCGTCAATGGGGAATATAATGTAAAAAGTGCTAAAAAGATGCCTATCTAGAATCCGCCATAGCTCGTCAGAATGGCTGGGGACCCCCAAATTTTATTAAATATTCTGAAAGCCTGTAAGATGTAAATCTGAATTCATGCAAAATTTTGGCCAAAAATACGTTGTGACGTCATCATATTTGCATATCAACTGAAAAAAATGATTTTGAAAAAATGACGTCATAATTTTTGTATTCATTTGACAATATTTCACTCATAGTTGGTCGATTTTCTTCCAAATTTTGATATGTTGTAGCTGAGACAATTCTCTACAAGATCAGTTACACGATTGTTCATTTTGACAAAGGAATCATGGTGTATTTTTGCGATTAAAAGAGGCATGTCAATTTTTCTCATTTTGCGTGTATTCTCTATGGGAGATGACTTTTTCTCAAATCTTGATTCTACATTCCCGTCTTCTTTGAGCAGTATCTTTGTAATTTCTGCTCGATTTTTTTCCAAATTTGAATATGTTATAGCTGAGACTATAAGCTTTCACAAATGTGTCCTCCAATTTTTGATCAGATGTCGGGATCATGCCCATTTTTTAACTACAAAATGTCATTTGAGAATCCCGTTTTTCGTCTACGTGTTATCTCTATTGGAAATATTTTGGTCCATTGGTAAAGCACTTGCCTCCCATTCCGGCGACCCAGGTTCGATTCCCGGTGGGTCCATTTTTTTTTTTTTTTTTTTTTTTTTTTTTTGCCTTTCATTCTACCATCTTCTTCGACTATTATAACATATACCATCACAAACAATGTAAAAAACTGCCTAATTTTGCGTGTTATGTCTATTGAAAGTAGTGTGCAGTAGTTTGTGTAGAATCTCATTCCCTGTCGTGTATTAAAGCTAAGGGGATAATCTTCCACATGTCCTGCAATATCAAATCGTCCAGTTCGTTATCCCGATTTCTCCAAATCGGCTCAGTCTATTTTCTTCATATTTTCGTCAGTCATCAGTCCTAATAAGGTCAAGTTCCCACATCTTTTTCAAGGTCATCAGGTTATTGTGACGTCATCCAGGCGCCATTTTGTGAAAATCAACTTATGGTCATATGTTCATAACGAAATGTCATTTCTCTTTCATATTTGGCATGGTTAAGGTCACTGTCATTCCAGTCAAGGTCATTTCGTTAAACGCGCGCGTACGCCTACGTCCGCGCGTCCGTGCGCGCGCAAAATTTAGAAATGATCCAAATCGTCCCAAATTCATTTTGCAAACGTTTCATGCCATTTCAAGCACTTTTCGAAAAATCGCCCATAAAATTGAACCTGTAGGGGCGCTATGCCACTTAGGTTATCGTGGTTATTGTCGTCATTATTGTCATTATGATCATCATTATCAATATATCATTATCGTCATTGTCATCACTTATATGACCATATCGTATCATCATTGTCGTCAACATTATGATTATAATCTTGCAGAAATATTATCACACCTGACAAAGCAATTTGCCACAGTGAAAGACAGACCACCTAATTCGTCTTCAGTGACGAATTAAAGTTCTAGTTTTTCTTTAATTTTCTCTTTCTTTGTACCTTTACATAGTCACACACAAAACTGGGAATGCAAATCACACTGTGATTTTGCAATACAATATAAATATATTGAAATGAACATGCAGAGACTCTTTCTACTTGTAAAATGTTCAAGAATGTGCTTAAAAACGTTCATCTCTTTCATTCTCTTCCTTTGCCTAATGTTTGGGGTTTTGTATATATGCATGCACATCATTGCAAATGCTACAAAGGGTTAGTTCTTTAAGAGAGAAATGAATCTACATCCAGATTCACAAATACAATACATGCATGTTTAACACTTTAATTTATGCTCTTTATTTCATTAAGTTTTTCTGCATATAATGTAAAAAGTAGTAATTCACATAGCTTCTACATAACATGTACACATTTTTAAAAAACACTTGCAAGAGGGGATAGAATTATGCCATCTATCAAAAACTTTGTGCAAGTACATAGAGGAAAAAATAAGGGGGATGGCTATGATGCAAAGATAACTTGAAAGCTCTATGCTTTAAAAAGAATACATGAGGAGGGAGTACATCATTTTTAATTCAATAATTTCATAGCATTCAAAATTCCCAAAAAGGTGGGGGGGGGGGGGGGGGGAACAGACAAAGTGATACAATATGCAGCACATTATGATGGATTATGAAATTCCTCAATGCTAATATTTATAAGAAAAGATTTTCAATTACCATTTCATCTGTAATGCCATACAAAAATCAAATTGAGTGTATTTCCATCTATCATGTACGTAATTCCAGAATTCCATCAAGATACGCATTGGTGATTACAAGCAGAAGCATGATAACTGTGAATATAAAATGGAGAAATAGCAACTCTCTAAAAATAAGAGTGAATTTTCACTATATTTTCCAACTCTCCTAGAGAGTCACATCAGTGATCACTTGATTTTTCTCTCAGTAAGACTGTTCTTTCTTTTATTTCCCTCAAAGAAAATTATGTAATCAACCCTAACAGAGGCAACAAATTTACAAACATATATCACAGATAAGATTTCATTTGACATCTCTTCTTATTCATGGATACCATTTTCACTGTTCATCTTTACAAACAATGTCCCATGAATGATGATATCTAACTCAACAATTCATGAACCTGTTTCAAATATCAAGAAGAAGAAAAAAAAAGCTATTCTTAGCGAAGCATTAGATTCAATATCCAAGTTTGAGCAATTATGGATTAACCTATGGATTAAGGGTAAGGATTAAGTAGTTGTCTCACATATAACTGTTAAGTAGCAGGTCTTTTGGGCCTCACCATCATAAAACTGATCAAATAATAATATGACAGTATGCCAAGATCTTCATAGATATAACCGGTAAATATATATATATATACTGTACGCTTACTCAAAATTTACATGACTAAAATAAAGTACAATATCTTGCTGAAACTCAGGTCAGCATCTATTCACACGATAACATCAGCTAGATTTAGAGCTCACATTTTACCCAACATACTGATAAGATAAATTCAGCCAGTATCCTAGCCTTCTGATGCACCATTCTTTCAACATATTTCAAGCAGTCAAATACATATCTCTGGAAAAGAACTGTTTCTAATTCACAAACTTAATTGTTTTGTATATAAATAGCTGTTTATTTATAATATATTATTGAGATGTTCACTTTGTGCTGTCTACCAATCCAATGACATGCTGAATGACGTCACTGGTGGATGCTTGACCTCCGAGATCTGGCGTGTGTATCTGCGGATCAAAAATGAATGAATAAACTAAATTTCATTTTTGATACTCACCACTCATTCTCTCTCTCTATCTCTCTCACAACATCAAGAGTTTAATCAAAATGAAGGCATATGTCCAGTTTATCAAATTATAAACACATTGGAGTAAATTCTGTGCGGAATTCACATCATCTGCCAAGTCCCCCCCCCCCCCCCCCCCCACCGTTTATCTGTTTAGTGTATGCAAAGAAATGGCTGTATCCATGAAAATAAGAAGAAGCAATCAAATTTAATCCTACTTTCCCAGACTATTGCATTAGCACGAAGACAATTATTTTAAAAGTGAAATAAACTATTATTGACATATGTTCTTGTCTTGCCATATTTCATTAAAAGAAAGAAAGATAACCACAACTATAAGATGAAAGCAAAGAGCCACAGAAGAACTGAAGAGAGAGAGGGAGAGAGAGAGAGAGAGAAAGACAGAGAGAGAAAGAAAGATAGAGAGAGAAAAAAAAAGAAAGAGAAAGAAAGAAAGAAAGAGAGAAGGAATAAAGAGAAAGATAATGAAAGGAAGAAAGAGTAAAAGAAAGGAGAGCAAAGGGGAATGTCAACAAGTTCCTTCGACCTACCCTTTCTTCTGTAAGGGTCCTGATTGTGGCTCTCCTGATAGTCTTAGCATAGCTATCTAGTCCAAGATGGTCTAAGAGCAGTGCTCCAGCCAGTAGTGTAGCTGTTGGGTTGGCAAGGTTTTGGCCTGCAATGGTCTTTCCAGTATTCCTCGTTGCCTGGATTTGCAAGGAAAAGAAGGCAGTGGAAGGGACTCACAATAATTGTATTTTCAGCGGCTACTTTAAAGATGACCTTTAGCTCTGATAGGAGAAAAGAAATTTGAAAGAAAATTGTTGGACATGTGTTCTTCTCACCCAACCTGTATCAAAAGATTCATGTGTCAGATATTTTGATGTTTTTTCCATGAATTCTAATACATTTTAGTGAAGGGATCCCTGAGTAGAGGCCAAAGTTCACTGCTGTCTGTGCCAAAGCAAAAGGTACTGCAATCTCACAGATGTTCATACAAATCCTTGCACACACAGCTCCCCCTTGGTTTAACACATGCCTGTCGCGCACAGAAATTTAAATCCCTGGCAAAACTATAAGTGGGCCTTCATGTAGCGTTACTTATTTGCAAGTAATAAAACAGGCTATGGCGGCTTGGGTTAAAATTATTTGGGCAGCAAGAACATCATAAATACAAACCTAGGGTGGAATATTTCTTCCAAGAATGCACTTTGGAGAGAATTAGAGCATATTTTGTCTTGCCTGACTGAGCACACCTTGAAGACACATTCAAATCTGATCCCAGTAATCCCATATTTTGAATAATAATCTCTTTGAATTTAGAATTCAAATGACATAATAAGAAACACAAACAGAATTCATTTCATCATACTGAGGAAGGCTGAATAGAATGATTAAGAACTAATGCTAGCAAGCATAAGGCATCTGATCCCCTCCATTTTATCTACTCATCACTCTAAAAAGTAACTATAGAACCTCAGAGGTGCTGTAACAAACTCACAGTTTCAAATATGGCATAGTCCTCTCCGACATTCTGTCCTGGTACGAGACCAGGTCCTCCTACCAGTCCGCATCCAATGTTACCGATGATGTTACCATAGAGATTGGGCATTACCATCACATCGAACTGCTGGGGTCTCGATACCAACTGTGTATCAGTAATGTGGAACATAATAAGACTTATAATTAGTAGGAATATATTAATAATAATAATAATAATAATTGGATTTATATAGCGCCTTTTCCAGAGGATACAAGGCGCTGTCACTTAAAGTCTATTCAAGTAAATTAAGAATTGTATAAGTAAGTTTTTAGATGTTTCTTGAAGATGTCAAGTGATGTGCTATTACGGAGAGATGTGGGGAGTCTGTTCCAAAGTTGTGGAGCAAGTGACTGAAAGGACTTGAAGCCAGCCTGTTTTAGGGATTTTGGAATGACATAGGAAGGAGCAGAGGTAGAACAAAGAGAATATGATGTTCTCTGTTGCTGAAAGAGTGAGGAGATTATTGAGGAAGTGTGGTTGACAGTGATTTGTAAGTCTGAACCAGTATACGGTATTGTATTCTCTTAGAAACGGGAAGCCAGTGAAGTTCATCGAGTAGTGGAGTGACGTGGGACCATTTTGGTTTTTGACATATTAGACGAGCACACTTATTCTGAAGACGTTGAAGTCTGCCCAGGTCCTGTTTACTGATGCCCCCAAGCAAACATCCACCATTATCAAGATAAGTGGAAACATACACAGTACATAATACTGAAAATATCTACAAGGTGCACATACATATATCCATCTATAGGGATACTAAAAGTGCCTAAACAATAATTTTAATCAAATGTTAGCGCAAAAATAATCAACATACAATACTCTAAATCAATGGAATGAAAGTTTATACGAGATCAGAATCGAGTTTAACCAAGCAAATACTTAGACCTTGATTTATGTCTCTTTCTTAAATGTGACCCAGGACCAACGTTTTTATCAACATATAGGTCACAATCTTCAATTCCATCAAACCTGCACGTATTCTGATGGTATGCATAATGTTATATCATATCTGAATGATAATCCTGGACCGCCATTAATTGTATTGTTACACATACATTGATAGACAGAAATTTCCTTCAATTATCATGTGGTAAAAATCCAGACTATTATCATGTCATAGCCATATTTCAGGACTTACAGGTTCAGATACCCATTAGCTGCTGAGAATCAGAAAGGAGTTACTGTTAACTCTATTTGGGGGTGTGGAAATATTGTGGAAATATTGTTCTGCTCCAGTTCGTCAAAATATCATAAAAACTGGTTTCTACTTGCAAAATATATCTTGTAGAAAAAGGGCATAAATTCAGCTTTTCAAAAATATCAAAGCAAATTTCAATATAAATTGGTAATAAATATGCCCTCAGAAAAATATTTACAATGAAAATTACCTGCATACAGCAGTTGTCAACTATAAGGTCATTGAATTCGATTTCAGGATACCTGGCTGCCACTTCTCTACAGGAATTGAGGAAAAGACCATCTCCTAGTTTCCTGTATGTATCAAACAAAGGGAAAATTGAGGATATATTCAATATCAACAAGTCGTTCAATCAATATCAATAAGTCATTCACACCGGAGTGAAGTGATACATTACGACAAAGTTTATGTCACATCCAGACTGTCTTACACGGACACGGACCATTATCTTTAACAAAGGAACTATTGCCTCTGGTCATCATTATGTTGATAATTGCAGAGATTAACACCAGAACCTTTCACGAAATTAAAAAAATTCAGTCTTCAAATTTGATAATTATGCAATATGCATGAAACTTTCATGAATCTGGAACACTCATCAAAGTTTTTGGTTTGACATTAATGTACCATGATTTCCTATTAAATCAAGTATACATTAATTTGTTTGATGAACTTCTTTCGAAGTGTATCTGTAATACCTAAATTTCTCATAATTCCCTGAATATGAAATCAAAGTTTTCATAAATCCTTACCTGTATAGCCAAAATTTGGATTCACAATTACCTGAAAAGTTTCAATTTTTCATGCTGCATTTAATACTCTCTCATATTATCTACTGTGCATCTCTACTGATTGCAAAAGCAAATATTTCTTTTCTTTTCATTTCCCACTCACTTATCATAACATAAATTTACAAAGAGTTCAGTACTGTGAAAAATCTCCACTTTAAACCGATTCACTGCAGTGAGTCCAGTACGACACATGTCTTTTATCCATTTAATATTTCATCAATAAATGAAAACTCTCTTGATATGACCATGGGATAATGGGAATGATACAAGGTAAGAAAGAACCATTAATGGTCACATTACAAGATGTTCATTTCTAGATGAAAGAAGTTGATAAAAGACCCACGTCACACAGGACACATTGCACAGAATCACTCTTAAGTCTTAATGTCACAACACTGAAAAGATTCCTAGCTCCTAACTAAAGAGATACATGTACTTACATGATATTAGCCTTATGGATGGCGGTAACCTTCTTACGACCACGTCTGACTGCATAATCAAAGGCGTATTCTGCAATCCTCTTTGACCTTTCTGCTGTGATGATCTTCAGGCTCTCCACAACTCCGTCAACATTCTAATAAAAGATTCATTGAAAGGGGAGAAATCATAAAACAATGTGAATATCTAGAAGACGTAAAATCACCCTAAAAATGCTAATTGAAGGGCAAGTCCGAGGTATGTCCCATACCTTACAAAGTAGTATTAAATTCCATGAAGAGAGACAGGGATGTCTTTTGAGCAGCTAACTATGACAGCGGAAGACAGAAAGTTATGGAGAACCTGCATCTGAATTTGTACGATCCCAGCTCTAAGATTATCAGCTTGAAAGTTGAAACAGACATATACTAAAATCTTAGATGAGGGCGGTAACGTATGGGACATAATACTCTAAGCTTGGACTTGCCCTGAAACATTCAGATGGTTAGGGATTAAAGAGCATAGATGGAAATTATTTCATAAAAGGCCCCTTCAGCGAGTAATAAGAAGGGCAGTCCTGGGCGGTTTTGTGACTAAAAACCTAAAGGGAAAGTCCACCCTGATTACAAGTTGGTTCTAAAAGAAGCAGAAAAATTAAAGAAATAGAAGGTTTGAGCAAAGTAAGATAAGAAATAAGAAAATTATTAATGGTTGAAGTTGTAATCAATCAAACACATATTGACAACTCTGTGATGTATCTTGCGAGCTCCTCTCCCATTTGCCCTTTACCCCCAAAATCATGAATTTCCATTTTCTCTAAAGAAAATATTCAATCATTACATGCACCTTAGATGTAATCATTGCTCATACAGTTTTTACACAAAACCTGTATGAAACTAATATATTCCTTCATCAACAACTATGAAAATGAAAAATTGATGAGATTTTCTGTACTGAGCAAATGGGAGAGGAGCTTGCAAGATATGTCACGGAGTTGCCAATTTGTGTTTGATTAAATACAACTTCAAAAATTCATAACTTTCTTATTTCTTATCTGATTTTGCTCACATTTTCACTAATCTGTTTCTCTCATTTTTCTTTTGTTATTCAAGTCAACTTGACACCAGGGTGGACTTTCCCTTTAAGTTAAACCACAGGTCGACAGGTAGTGTCAACTGTTTACAGGTACTTTAACAGAAAAATGGGAAAATATAATCAAACCTTCACATTAAGGACCGAGGTCACAAATACAAACTTCTTATAAAGGTACTATTGAACTTTTGAAAAAAAGAAAAAGGGACGTTGAAAAATAAGTTCAAAAGGTTATGGTAAGCAAGATAGGTGTTGACATTGGTATGACATTCATATGAAACTATTCCTTTAGTTCTGATGCTAACTGAAGTTATTCATGACACAGTATGAAGAAAATTTCTTATTATTCAAACTGAAACTTAAGATCAATTTTTACTGTACTAAAAGCACAGATCATTTTTATAATGTTTAGGATTTTTTTTCTCTACAACCAATTAACCAACAATTGAACTATGTTTCTGAGTTTGAAAAAAAAAAATAAGTAAAGATGTTATACAGTACCTCTGTCAAATTCATGAGGACAAAATACATTAAACAAATTTTATAAATATTATTAGGCCAGTTGGTGCATGTAGTTTCTTGCAAAAAAAAAGTTAAACAAAACTAAAATGCAAATTATTCTTTTACAAATCAGGTGAATATATGTTTTGTATATATTTATGTTGTTGGGTTTATTAATATCATATAAGAAGGCTGGCATGATTAATGATGAACCTAGCAATGACCATCATTTCCAGAATCTTTTTTTTTTTTTTGGGGGGGGAGCATTGTTTTACTTTGCTTTCAAGAAGAGGAAAAAATTATAATTGCTGGTTCTGCAATTACATGCATATAAACTGTGAGACACTTTCATTAGAACCTTATACTCATCTGCTGGTTGTCTGAAAATGATACATAATTCAATAAAAAAATGAAAGAAAAAAAAAACAACTTAAAGATCGAGTCAAATACTGATTGATATATCACACCATAGGTAAGGAGGACAGAGAACAAAAATCAATGTTGAAAATGTCAATTCATGATATAGCACATTCACTGTCAAAGTGCTTTTCACCTAACCCTTGCAATACTGCAAATACATTTTATGTACCAAAGACATACTAGATATGTTATAAGAAAATCATGCAGTAATGAATGGGCTAAACCTATTTTTTGAATTTGACTTTGCATGTTTTTTTATGAAGGTGGTGAATAAATTCAATTCAATTCACAAAATATGCCTGTCATCCCACAGAGATAAAGAATAACAAGATGGCTAACCTCATGTTCCAAACTGGAGTACTCTCCTTCAGTGTTCTCCCTGATGATGGCGATATCAATGTTCTCATGTCTCGTCTTCACCCCAGGGATGGTCTTACAGCGAATCACATTGGCAAATACATCCAGCCCCACTCTACATGATCAAGAAGATACATAATCAATGCAGGTATTATGAGTTGTGTCATCAGGCATGGGAATTCCACTATGGACAGTTTGTCCATTTTGTTAAAGGGAATTTTAAGTTCAGGTAATGAAGTTGCATTTCGAGATGTGGACCACCAAAGTGGAAACAAACTTAACCAAAACTTACTGGAAATCACATGCACTGAAATGTATTACTTGAATGAGAGTACCTGTTTTAAGCATACAGGTCTGGACTACGAGCTAGATTTTCTTATCATTATTTGCCTATTACTCAGCTGTAATACATATTCTACCAACTGCTTGGTAGATATCATTCATTTGTACTCTTGAACATTCAGTACAAGTTTTGTTTGATGCTCAGAAAATGTATTTTCTGTCATGCAAGTCGACCACACTTCCTACCGGAGCTGGACATTCATAGACTTCTCAGCAACGTGGGTCAGGTTCTCAAGATCTGTGTGGATGTTGCCTTTGAGGGCGACTCCATTCCTCTTGACGGCCATGATGGCAGCTTCCACCTCCTCGCTGTCCTTGTTGGTTTCTCCACATAGACTGTGCTCTTCAAAGTCTACAGGCACATGAGCATGTCTGCAAGCATGAAGATGTAAAGAACAGGCCAAGTTTAATTCTAAATTCGGGTATGGTATTTCTAGTTAAGGCAACAGGCAACAGTAATAAAACCATAAATTAGTCATAAATTAGTCATAAATGAGTCAGTTTGAATATATTTCTTATGGATACATGCACATGTACATGTCTATGAAGCAAAAACAATAATATTACTTACAACATCTCAAATCAGAGCCTTCTTACAGCTAATACCACAGTCACACCAACAATACTGATGCCAGACTGACAACAGACCGAACAAAAAATTACATTTCCACCAATGACAAAGAATGAGTCGGTTTGGAGTCGGTGTGGGGTCGGTTTGGCGGTGTGACTGTGGTGTTACAAGGCCATCAAAAAGAATAATACTGACAGGGAGAAGGTGGGATGGGGGGGGGGGGGGGGGGTGGAGGTTAGAGTCAAAATGTGTTTGTGTCCATACCTGAAAACTTCTTTCAGATGCAGCATAAGCTCTGGACCAATGCCATCTCCTGGGATGAGAGTTACTGTATGTCGGCCTCCATAGCAAGCTGGAGGAGGCTGAAGATGAAAGGTCAAAGGTCGTGTTACTTACAGTGAAATACGTTCCTCATTTCCTCACCTCACAAAAAATGAATATGCAGACACATGTACAAACACTGCTTTGCACATATGGAACCAAATCTAATGGTCATTATCATGAGGCAGGAAGAGGGTGCAGACAAAACTTGGAAGTTGATCATTATTACAAGCATTCCTGTACTGAAATGGCATTTGGAAAGAAACTGGACTGGGATCAATTATGTGATTCTTCATCAAAATTGAATAAATTGGATCAGACAAACATCACTTGAGAATTGGGATTAGGTACTTCATCCCTATTGCAGACTTACACAAAATTCCGCGAAACTTTGCACAGGTTTAGTAGACTGACATCCTGCAGATATTGCCTATGAAATTTCCAAGCTAGTCACAAGTTCTATAACTCCTTTGTAAGAAATCAAAATCTTGCTTTGTCGCAGAGGGAGCTATTCAGAAATCAAAGAGAGTACATATACTAGTAATGGTCAAAAAATAATTTTTAAAAATAACACAATTTTTTTTTTTTTTAGTGGAAAAAAAATAAAGTGTCAACAAAATGTTATTACTTACTTAAAATCAAATTAAAAGCCTTTTCACATCTGCACGATTTTTTTTCTTCTGTAATTTATCACATACTCACACAATTTCAAAATTTAGGGCTGCAAAAGGGATGAAGTACCTTTAAAAGCCATTAGATTCAGTAACTCAAACACAAATTTTCAAAAAAATTCCAGAGCTGTCTATATTACATGTAAAGTGCTAACTAATGGACAGTTCTCCCACATGGAAAAGAAAAAGCCCACATAGAAATGATTTCAATTCTTCATATTGAATCATAATTAAACACTTCATTTGATCTTGAGGACTTCGTGAAAACTTTCAAAACAGCCAACAAAAAATGTAAACATTTAATAAATATTATTCCTGGTACATGTAGTCATTACAGAGGGACACTGGTTATCACTAAAATTGTTTCATGCATATCATTTCAGACAGATAAATATACATACATGCAAAAAATGAAATTAATAATGAAGGACTAATGAGTTGATGTGTACACAGGTTTGCAATAATGTACAAATAAATAGACTGAGCTGATCTATGTTGCTACGAGGTGATGTGGTCTGGTGGATAAGTCACCACACTATGGACCACATGCCACTGTATGAGGTTCAAATCCATGCCACAATGGCACAAACATCCTTTCAAGATAATTGACATTTGTCACTTTTGGTTTTGACATCTGGACAAGTACTTTTGTTATTTATCATTTAAGTAGCACCCTGAGGCCATCTTTACTTGAATCATCAGACCCCAGGCCTCAAAACAAGTTTATAATTACCTAAATTGGTACAAAATGGGGGATTCCATACAGGAATACAAAAATTGTGTTACAACTGGAACATACAAAGAAACCTAAACAGAAAAAAAATCACTCAATCGGAGCCACTTTTTTGGTTAACATATCTAATATTTAACATATTTAGTTTATTCTTTTGCTATATAAATTTATCATTCTACTTGTATGACTTTTGAAGGGAAGGCTCAACATAATAACATGCACAATTCAATCCCCAGGTCCTAATATTAATGTCCTGGATGTTTATATACATGTAGTTATCCCAAGAGCCCCCCCCCCCCTCCTCTTCCCCTCCACTATCCACAATAAAGCCATATTTCATGCATGCTAATCAACATGATGTGATATAAAAGTTTGTTTGTCCTTTCATTTTTTTGACAAATATACCAATTCGATTTACCTGAATTATAAGTTAATTTGGAAAGAGGTACACCATATCTAAAGAATATATCTTAAACATGTAACTTAATAACACTATCAAAACATTCAAGACAGCACTTTAGCCATCAATACACACAAAAGAACAATGACCCCAAGCGCACACTGCAATATCTTAGATATCACTTCCGTAGAGCTTTACACCTCGCCTAATAGGGTGGCAATTTTCATCAGAGTTATCTCCCTCAATGTAAATAGAGTTTACTGTTAGGGTTAAGGAAAGTCGTAGATCTAACAAGGTTGATTAACTGCCATTTGATGGATAGGGTAGATTTGTTATACAAGGTACCCCCTACAGAGGTCATTTTAGACAGTGCCCAAGACATGTATTACATGTTTAAACTCATGTGTAGCTGGTTGATGGAAACCAAACTCCAATTGCCGGGTTTCTTTGATTTTAGTTGATGAAAAGTCAAATACCCACAATTTCACATATTACATTTTCCTCTCTTCCGATAAAAATGATGGTTAAATAGAATCCAAATCAGTTTCTCCTTTACTTTGCTTTTGTTTGCCCCAGCCAAACCTTTACATCATGTATTACAAACAAACTGATTATTTGAATAATCCTAATTCCAAAAGCTGAATTCAAAATTTTTTCATTGCTTTCATTCTAAAATAGGAATAAAACGTACTACAATTCGTCTGCATCTAAATACAGCTATGGAATCACTGAAGATTACTTGAAAATTGGTCAGAAAGTATTGCTAGTTTCAATCTACTCAACAATTTATTCATTCGCAATACCATATGGTAGAGAATAGCTAATAGTTATAAAAAGAGGTGATCAACTGATCTTCCACAAGGACATGGAAGGGAATGATAAAAGACGATTTCAGCCTAATTAGTTTTATTTATACTTGTCAATAAACCACAGGGTCAGGATAATCCAAGCATATTACAAATTGGTCAGAAAGTATTGCTGGTTTCAAACTACTCAACAATTTACTCATTCACAATACCATATGGTAGAGAATAGTAATGGTTATTAAAAAAAAAGAGGTGATCATCCATGAGGAAATGAAAGGGAATGATAAAAGACAATTTCAGCCTAATTAGTATTATTCATACTTGTCGATAAACCACAGGATCAGTCAGGATAATCCAAGCACATTACAAATCATTACCGGTATACAGGTAAATAATATATCATGGTTTATCATTCTTGGTTTATCACTCATAAGATATATAAAAGTAGGAGCTGGAAGTTTTTCTAAGTTGATTGATGAGGTGTGAAAAATAATGGTGCTAATGAACAAGAAGGGCAGAATCTAGTAGCTGTCATTAATGCATTGGGTTGTTACCGTGATCATAATTTATTGCTCTCTCTTTGAAATATCAAAGTATCATACATGTATTTCTATATCAAAGTACCCTACATGTGTGTGTGCGTGTCTCTCTCTCCGTGCATAAACTTAAATGGTACCAATCACAAAAAAATATTTTGCTCTGTATGTTAGGGGTTCCATATCGCTATACTATACTCAAAGTATGAGCTTCAAATGTGCATTCAATAAAGAGTTATTAAATACATTCTAAGTAAAAATTTGGCGACTTGTGACTAGACTAGTTTGACACACCTGCTATTAAAAATTAGGGTATGTGTGGAACTGAAGTCGGAGTTGGGTTCCAGGCGAGGGGGTTTTATGTTTTCCTTTATTTTCTTCATACTCCTTAACTGTTAACCCACAGGAGGTCAGGTAAAGTGTTTTGAGGGTAGTTTTATACACTCTATCTATATCAGAGTCTATCTGTACACAAAATATTTTTCAGGTGATTGGTACACTTTAAACTAATGTATGATGTTCAAATGAAAATCTAAGCCTGTCTACTTTAAGTCTATGATGTCTTTGTAATCACTTTAATCAACTGAATAATAAGGCAGTCAAAGATATATGTAACTTGGAATTGAATCCACTGAAAATGCATGTTAAATGAAAGAGAAAACAATCTATGATTGAAGGATGTTTCATTTACTGACAACCTTTTTTCGAAAAAAATAAAATAAAAAGTGAAAAATAACAGCCATAAATCATGCTGAGAAGAAAAAATTAATAATCGATCACTTTGCTCCAATATGATATCTACATGTATGTTCATCATCATGTATCTATTCACAAAGATGTTTAACATAATTTTTAGCAAAGGATAAGCAAAAAATTGAAACTGGAAAATGATAGAATACTAATAACAAAAATTAAGACTAAATAAGGATTGGAAAGCCATTGAGATAAGAGAAAAGGAAAGAGAGGGAAAAGGACAAGGGGAAAGATGAAGGAGAAACTGTACAGGGGTTACATGCATGTGTGAATATCCTAATAAAATCTGGTTCTTCCCAACAATTCAGGAGACAACAGGGAGAGAATTTCAAAGCAATAGATAAGTTAAAGCAGACTATCTTTGAATATCCATGAAGAGAGAAGAAATAAAGTTTGAACTATTAGGCGGAATATAAAGCAGTGGCTTACGAGTCATTAGCAGGAATAATCAAGTAAGAGGTACATGTAGTGCGAATGAAAGGAGAGAGATACGCATTTAGAGCAGGTAATACTGAGGGCGATGCCATCTGGACGGTATTAAACACAATTACTTAGCTTTCATGCAAGATATTTGAATGGGATCATGTAGAAGTGTTATGTTCCAATTCGAGCGATCGCCAATAGGGTAAAAATGCCCGGATGTACCGTTTTTGGCGAATTCTCATTCAACTTCCGGGCCCTGTGTACTTCCGGTGTATACGGATGCTAAGTTACAGTAACCGCGGTACACACTTCAGGAATTTTTCTTCAAACTTATCTAATAAAAGTTAAGGTAATCGTAGAATTGTCATGGCGAGCGTTTCTCAAGACTTCAAGAATATGACCGTTCTGCAGCTGAAAGCTTTTCTGACAGAAAGAGGCATTCCATGCAACGGAAAATGCAAACTCGAATTGGAATTGCTAGTACGGAGAGCCGCTGAATGTTACAGCGTTATTGAGCCTTGCGACCGGGAGGCGTCCGGCAGAAAGCGACGACGGGTGCCCGCTGCGGACGGCTCTGTTCGAGACTTAAATGACAAAGCCGTATCTTGGAAAGCTGATTTGAGAGGTTACATGTATGGACGGCCGCCGGGTCATTCACCGACCGGTCAGATTCCGGAAGTAACTAGGTCACAAAAGCTGTCCCACATTGCATAGCAAATGCACCCCGATACCTGCATCCGGGCATTTTTACCCTATTGGCGATCGCTCGAATTGATTGATAAAGATTTTTAGGGGTCAGGTTATTTATACACAAGTTTACTATCATAACAAAAATTTGAAAACACAATATTCAGCACATGAATGATTTGCATAGTTCATGTTTCAACTTAAGAAAACACCCTTTTTTCTGAATTTATATCATTTCGTTGTGCTCTGCTTGAGCAATTATGACATTTGCTGCACAAAAATTAATACTACAAAATCAACTTTTAAATAATTTTGTGCAATTTTTTCTCCAAAGAGGAATTGTCCTGGACCATACATGTACATGTAATACGAGATATTCTACACAGATATCACTTTGATCTCAATGAAAGAGGTTAAAAGTAATGTGTGATAGAATGATTGAGCATTTGAGCTACATCTAAATAAAAGTAAAATAGACAAAGTTAAGAAGCATTTGTTAATTGCCACTTAATCTAAAACATGCACATGTGAAGATACATAGTAGTAGTGGCGGATCCAGGATTATGAAATAGAGAAGACATGCATCTCTGTTGAGCCAAACTTTAAAAATGGCTTAAAACAGAGGGAGCATATCCCTCCTCCATACTTTCTGGATTCGCCAATGTGATGCAAAGCTGTTACAGAAACATGCAGTACATAATTACACATAGCAGATTCATTTGGAGAAAAGGTCAAAGAGCTAGTAGCAAAAGCCTTACCATGTGTTGAACAAGGTCTCGTCCCTGTTAGGTCATTCATTAAAAGATAATAAAGCATTCACAGCATTCAACGCAAAAAAAAAAAAAAGGAGGGGGAATGTCACATAATTCAGATTGCCAAATAGACAGAGAATGATTATGCATTTTCATGATAATTGATTCTTGAACAACAAAAAAAGAAAAAAGAAAAAAAGAAAAAGTCATGTGCACCACATTTAGTACCAAATGTAGTGTACATGTACATTTGATTCTGTTTCAATAGCAGGCACCTAATAACACAGGTAGGGGTATCACTAAACATTTTAAATGGGGAAGAGGTGTAAGAGTAAGATGAAATTCTCAGACAGGAGATTAGAATTAAAAAAAGGGCTAAAATTAGTCGATTTGCAAACAAGGATTTAAAAAAAGATGCATAACCTCATAATCTGTCAACAATTTTAGGGGAAATGCAACCGAATATTTTGAAACTGGGGTATCATGCCACTCCTGATGAGCAATGGCCCTAGACACTGCACACTTCAATGGGTGCAAAATTATAATTTGAAATTGATGAAAAGTTTTATTTCACTCACTATTATTTATCAAAACCCAGCATGCAACAAGCACTTCAATCACTTTGATGCATGTAAATGCAAGGCAAAATATTTCTTTACTGAAATACACAACTATTAAATGTATTATGTAGCAAAGTCTGTTGTAAGTTGCAAACCTCACTCAAATCTAAAGCCTACATGTAGTAAAAAATATGTACATATATTTATACAGGTTTTTTATTTTTTCCTTTAAAAAATCAAAAGAAAGAGTATAGTCTTATCCTGTAGAAATGCTTTTAAAATCAGTTTGAAAGGAACTAATATTCATAATTGAGAATCTGTCTTTGAAATGCCATTTCTATTACCTGTTTCTAAACTAAATGGCAAGACTATGAAAAAGCAAAAAAAGCAATGAAATATCAAATGAAGGCAAATTCAACCCCAAATCCACAAATTATGTTATTTAAAAAGACACTTTTGAGGCAGGCTTTGTAGCAGCGTGCTCAAATCCCAAAATGTGATTTCATGATGATGATACAGTTTCCTATTCAAGGATAGGAGCAATGAGCTCAAAGTGAGATGAAAAAAGCAATGATCACATTTTATGGAGCTTTAAATGCAAAGTCTAAACAAAAAAATCTACTTACTTTAAAACCTGTTAAACTCTAAAAGAAACAAATGTAATGAATTTAAGCTAAGTTGTATATTACAAATTTAGATAACTTACTTATAATAAATTAACCTTTTTTCCCCCATGGATTTTACTCTTTTTGTCAATATCAACATATGAATTTAAAATTTAAACTAATTTGTATATTACAAATTATCTTATATAACATACTTATAATCAGTGCATCTTAATTTTTTCATGTATTTTACTCTCTTTTTGTTAATATGGTGGTCAACATATCTTAGATAACATATTCATGATAACTAAACCTTTTTTTATCCATGCATTTTACTCTGTCAATTTAAGCATATGGACATCACAAAAACATGGGGACATTTGACAGATGAGTTATCCTAAATGGAAAAAGAAAAATATTAAAAAGGGGGGGGGGGGGAAGGTAATGATGTGAAATATCATTAGACGATATGTGTTTTACATTTTTAATTCTCAGTCCAGTTTTTTTCCTATTAAAACAGGTATTTTTAGCCCTTTGCTATCTTCTCTTCAACCTCAAAATTATCATCCTCGGACTGACTGTGAATGACAAAAATCATAACTGTCTTTACACCAAACTGCCAAAGGTCAGTTTCATGGGGAGGGGGGAGGGGTAACCAGTCTGTTAGTACTTGGTGACATCGCCTATTCATATTCACATAGCATTTGATGCAGCAGAATGTAGATCAACATATAGGCCTACTGTACCAGGAATTTTCCCATGTTTCAAATTAGTCCTACTGTTCACAATGTTATCACTCTATTTTCACCTCACCCCACATGCTAATAGCAAATATTACAGATGAAACAATATTACCTTTTCTAATACAGATACCTGAAAAGGTGAAATTTGATAAAGTCACATGGAGAGCTTCAGGTAACAATTGGCATTACAATTCTAATTTCCTTAATAGGATATATGTGAATAATAGATAGAATGGTGCAGATGTCAGAATATTTACAGACATGAAATTTGAACACAATTTTTATTTTCCAATAACTGTATTTTTAGTTGTCAGCAGCTTTTCTACTTTGAGAAAAATACTCTAAAATCCATTTTTAATCTAAATGCATGAACAAGTTTAAACTTACAGAATGTTAAGTTACGATGAGCATGTCAATGAAAATAATATATAGATACATGTAAACAGATAGATAGATAGATAGACTGCAATAAAATACATGTAATGTAGGGCAGTCGATTTCTCTTTCTCCTAAATGATATCCTAACTTTAAGAGGAAATAACCCTTCATAGAAAGTTCGCCTGGATGGCAACAGAAAAATCAGCGACAATAGTGAAAGTTTAAGAAAAATCAGACAAAGAAAAAGAAAGTAATAAATACATGAGAAAGTTGAGATAGTATCATATTGGTATTTTGATGATTTGTGTCCAAAAGCCAAGGGAAAATTCTCCCACTGATTGTGTACAACAGAGATGTTCTCCCTGACAGCACAAATATACATTACCATACTGCCAAAAGGATTCCTAATTCATTATAATGATCCTGACTTCAAAAGATTCATAAATTTCTTATTCTTTGACTGATCTTCCTCATATTTTCACAAATCCCTTTCTCTGATTTTGCTGCTTCCACTAAAGCAAACTGTTGATCTCATCTTCCTTCAAGAAACTTACCCCTGTACTCATGCACTGATTTCTTTGTTCATAAAGTGAGGGTGTAGCAACCTGTTCATTCAAAAAGACATAAGAAAATACCAGTAAATAACAACAGATAGAGGTCTACCTGAAGATATGAACAATCATTGCAAAATTTCATTCCCCTTCCCCCCCCCCCCAAAAAAAATAGAACTTTCTTGTTTACATGTAGATCTAAACATTTTAAACAATAACAAAAAGTCTAATCTTAAAGAGGACATAATTTGGTACTTGGATTTTCCTTCTTTTTATTTATTATTTTGCATATACATGTAGATCTATCAGGAAAATCACAAAGGCTAAAAAGCATTTGATTTAGTGGTTTATGTGAATTTCTTTTATCTACCTTGGTTCTACATATTCTGAAGTTGAATCGTTGAGAACAATGGGGCAAACGAGTGTAAAAAACAAAAATTTTCAAGTCAATATCAATGCCCATGTCATAATTTGTCCGACAAAGTGAAAGGGTCCTAAAGCCAGGCACACTTATGAATGCAAATCTTGATTTTGTAGCTGAGCTGACTGATGTGAATTTCACCCTGATTTTCAAATAATGATAATAGATTATGACAAAAATCACACACAGCAGCTTTACTATACATGTACTTCATGTGTACACTCTTGTATGGTCATACACCTCAAAAACTTTCAAACACCACTGCACAAAGTCACCAACATTCACTCAAAATTAGCATTTGATTTACAAATACCAACACCAACATGTTGGTGTTTTTTTTTAATTTATGAAATACAATAAATTCAACTCACTGATGTCGGAAAAGATAATTCCAAAAATAAAACCCGTAATTTACTGTCATTTCTGGTGAAGCAGTGTATCGGAGTCGTTGTGTACATTTCTTGGTCGCTGACATTTGCCCCCAAAATATTCAGTTGGTCCCTATCAGACACACATCACACACATGTGTGTGTGACTGTAGAGATCAATGTGCACGCGCGATACCTAGTTTTTTTGTGGACATAAATCTTATTGGCCGAGTTTAGTCTAAAACATCGGCAGAATAAAAACAACATGCGATAGCGAAAAAAATCAGCTGGGATTTCTTTGGTTTTGGACACGATTTTGACTCTGATTTTGCTGGAAATATCAGAAGTTCTTCCTAATGGCCATTTAAGATAAGACTAAGCGTGAGATGTTTAAGAGGTGAATTTGAAATGAAAATATTTTTCTTATTTTTTCCCCCAATACATTTAGCACATGCGATAGAAAATGAGTAGTCTAGTATTTTTTGTGCTAGTCGCTTAGTGGTCAATACGACCACTATTACTTGGTCTTGGTGTGACAAAAATAAAGATTAAACTTCATTAAAGCCAAAATAAAATCACTAGATTCTTAATTTTGACAAACCTTGATATTCTCGTTGCTCAGTCACAGCAGAACTAATTTGGCACATCAAACATGTCATTTTGCGCATATTTGCGGGGTGTGTAGCTTTAGGACCCCCACCATATAGCCTACACTTTACTAGGTCCAATGAGTTATCACAGAACTAACTCCTTGCTAATGCTAGGTCCAACTTTGACTTGTATCAGAACTTTTTACTTATTTCAGGAGAGCTTACACAATTTCATGCACGTGGGACCACGCCATCATTTTTCTATATTAGAATCCTTTAATTACCGTTTAATTTCCGACATTTCATTCACCTACAAAACATATTAAGCACGTTCAATTGATAAAAATAATGGCATATCAAAACATACCCTGAAAAGACCTCCTTTTCCATTGAAAATGGCAAAATTAGCAACTCTTCTCAGAATTCCAGTTCCCACGGATGTCGCCATTTTGAAGATCTATGACTTCATCATTGTGACCCACTTACTTGTGACCAGCGTTTAAAATGGAATTATGCCAGGGAGCAGGCGCAAAATTCTGCTAAATAAAAAAAAAAAAAAAAATCTGCCTCCAAAAGGTGGTTTTTAAGCATTTTTCTGATGTATTAACTCAAAAATTCTCTGACAAGCAAAAAAAAAAAGAAAAAAAGATTATCAGCATTTTGGGGGTGTATTTTTACTCCAAAATTCTCTGACAAGCAAAAAACAAAAAGAAAAAGGTTATCAGCATTTGGGGGGGGGGGTATTTTTACTCTAAACAAAAACACCCAAATTATGCTAAAATTATGCTAAATTTTGTCAAATTATGCTAAGCATAATGCTAGATGCTATGATGCTAAAGCATACTCTGCCAGAAAGCAGAATTCTGCTAACTTGGCAACGTTGCTTCGTTTTTGCATCACGGACTAGCTGGCCCTCGCCAGCGGCGGGTTAGGGGTAGGGGCATAACCAGCCCATTTTTTTTCCTTGCCAGACATTTTTCTATGTTGTGCCCCTCCCCCTTTTGATAAAATCTAGATCCGCCCCTGGATATAGCTACATAGCTGCCTGTAAAGACCAAATTTAATTACGGAGGGGGGGGGGGGGGTGGAGGGTGTGCAAAAAGGCAATGAAAAACAAAAATAAGACCTAGATTTCTTCACTCACACATATGCGAAGTGAATACAGCCAGAATCATAACACTGGGCAGGGGCGAGAATTTGTATTAAAAAAGGGTCACAACCGTTCCTTTTTCTAACACCTCTTCCCCCCCCCCCCAAAAAAAAGAGGGGCACAATCTCGGAGTTTCTTGGGTATCAAACCGGGGAGCACAGTACGGTTTTGCCCCCCCCACCCCCATCCGCCAGTGTTTTTGGGCGTCGATCATGGACATTGGGGGCAGCCCGTTCCCAAATAAATAAAACAAACGAAGAACTATTATCTCCACCATGAAGAAACCACAAATAGGGGATAGGCGTTCGGGCACTCCACCGGAAGGGATGATGCCTCTAGCCCGAATATCAACTTTCCAGTGTAGTAAAAATGTCTTTGCGTCATCAAAATACACATATAAACGTACACACTTGGGTATCTCGCTGCCCGAATTATAATGTCATTCGGGCCCCTCGCTGCCAGAATAACTGATATTTTCAATCAATACTCGGGAGGCTGCAGCCCCCCCCCCCCCCCTCCTCATATGCCTCTGGACACTTGAGCATGAATGAAAGAACATTATGTGAAAAGGGGACAAGTATGATGCATAATTTTCACTTTTAATTAAAATAGGTAGAATGTTGCCGCCCACCAGTTGTCCGCTGAATAGGGAGAAGAACACACAAAGCTTCCATTCTCTCTCTCTCCCTCTCTCTCTCTCTCTCTCTCTCTCTCTCCGAGGGGGATCAACTCCAAAGGGCAATCTAAGAATAAGAAAAAGGCAGCTCGAAAACCCAGTAGAAAAGTTTGATAAACAATCTAAAAGCGCTACTTCGGCAATTTGGATAACGGACTAACTGTAAAAATACAATTGGGCAAAAGGTATAAAACATCCAACGAGGAAAGCCGGTTTTTCTGTTGTTTTGTTGTTGTTGTTGTTGTTGTTGTTGTTGTTGTTGTTGTTGTTTTGTTTTTGTTTTTGTTTTTTTGTTTTTTTTGCTTGGTAAATTTGGTGAATTGCTGATTTGAAGGAAGACAGCACACAAAAACCCCCACAAGTTTTTGTTATATGAAGTGTCATAAACAATGATAAACTAAGGGCATGTTTTATGAAGAAAGGGCAGTTTTACCTTATGTGGGGCACTGATTCTAGCGCAGGAGGGGCATTTGTTCATTTGGAAGGGAAATTTTCTGGATTTTGGAAAAAGTTGAAAGCACGAGGCCCTCTAATCCCTTGCCTCAACCCGATTCTCACTCTATGCCTTCTCCCCTTTCTCTCTTTCTCTTCATCACTTTCCTTGCCTCCTTTTCGAATTCTTCCTCTATCTCTCCACAACATTCACGTTTCCTCCTTCTGTTTTTTTTGTTTTTGTTTTTTGTTTTTTGTTTTTGTTTTTGTTGTTTTTAAATAAAATAATTATGCGTATATACGGTCGGGATGTATTTTTTTCCTTTTTGTAAATTATCACAGGCGCACGGGCACTAAAAATGGTCGCCGAGTAGGGGGGGGGGGTGGGTAGGCCAGGCTTGATGTCTTTTGAGTCTTCCACAGATATCAATACAATCGGCATGTTGCTGTCCGAATAATGAGCTCACTGTTGCCCGAAAATTGTCGTACGCCTAAGAATGATAACTGATCTAAACGCAACATCATTCTCAACCTTGTACACGTCTTGTTTACATTTGCAGAAAAAAATATCAATATCAATTATATGTCGACCACTTTCTGAACCTTTTGTTACCACTAGAGATGAATAGAACCACCATAAAACACGGAAACAGGACAGGTGATTCTTTTTCTGTGAAATTAAAATCAATATATCTGATTACATATAATTTCCATTAATAAATTTTTATTGATTTACAATTTATGCCCAAAATACAAAAGAGAGGGGGGAAAATACGTTCATGTCGAAGTAAAAGGTATGGACTGACTTCAGTTGAAGCGGGATATACATGCATGAGAAATCACAGCCGTATCGAAACTATCTCTCAGTATCTGCTATATTTGGATTTTTAAACCCTTAATTTGTCACATTTTTATTAAAAAATGAGTGAAACTGAAATAAAAACATCTCTACATTTTGGATTGGCAGTAATATCATTTTTAAGAAAGTGGTGATTTAGCCATATACAGTGCAAAGGAATCGAATTGCTTCTCATTCAAACATTGAATAATCATCGTCATTTTTTTAACTTTTACCCCCCCCCCCCCCCCCAGCCTCTCAACACTTTTTCAACCTTGCTGAATTGCTGAAAAAATATCCCCATATACTATCTTCACCACTTGTTCAATATCTCTATCGATGTTCAACATTCACTATCAATAATGATTAGGACTGGAGAGGAGCAAATATACATACAACTAGCTAAATCAAGTAAGAGTTTGCGGTAATGATTTATCTATAAGTTAGAGAAGATAATATTGGAACAACGCTTTTATCCATTTGAAGAAAGCATGCATGATTGGATTATTTAGAGAGAACTCACACATCTTGCATTAACAGCCTTACAACCGTGCATCTTTAATAATTTTACTCTGCCACCTTACTACTCACGGCATCGACATAGCCTACGTTTGACTCGTCAATCATGATATTCAATGAACATTAAACTCTAAATCGTATTTGTAATATATATTTATTTATTTTCTATAGAATACCATGACATATCGACAACATATCACCACAAAAAAAAAATAAAATAAAAAAACAAAATCAGTGTGATGCAGTGGTTCATAATTCACTGCCGTAAATTTGATTAAAAAGAGAAATTGATAAGAAAGTCAAAAGAAACAATTAGTAAGTCCGTCAAAGCCTGTAAACTAAACGAATAATAATTCGATTCAGTATTTCACAAAATGATACTACGAGGAAGATTACTTGTCAGAGCCTCGTAGAGGCGCTAGAATCAGTTATAATGTCTCTATTTAAAATACTATATGTTTAAAGATGATGATTTCAATACAATATAAATATCAGTAATATAAATCATGTTCAGTGATTTACAATAGTGTCCAATACAAACACGGAAAAGATTATCAGACGACGTGTTCCCGTCTTGGTTTAAAAATAAATATTCAACACCATACATTAAAAAAGGAGAGCCCGATACCATCTTTCCCTCTCTTCCTTCCTTTACTTAATTAATACTCTTGCTATTTTCGGTAAAAAAAAAATTTCACTACAATTCGTGAATAATGATATTGCATTGCTGTTTATTATGTATTTGTTTATCATTTGTATGCAATCAGTTCTCTCTCTCTCTCTCTCTCTCTCTCTCTCTCTCTCTCTTTACAACTATAATTTCATGCCACTATTCTCCTTAGTAGCCAATGCTGTAATAACTATTAAATAGCTCATTAAGTTGTATGTACGGGTTCAGTTATTGCTCCCATCACAATGTTGGCACTCGGCTTACGCTAAATTCTATTCGTAGAAAACGTATATACCATCACCCAATGCTTACAACAGTGTATATTCCTGTGTGTAGTTACTGATAATTTTTGTTTTCATCTCTATTAACTAATCACTGTTATTTTTTTATAATCAACCTTCATGGAAATTATTCATTTGAATGTATTATCTACGATGTATAGTATATATATATATATATTTTTTTTAATTGTGCACAATAGATCTGTTCACAAAGTTATTCAAATTTATGGATGTTTCTTTCCTGGGAATCTAACGAGGTATTCAATTAACCTGTTATTAATGAATGAACTACAATACTTGGAATCCAGTTTCCAACATTACTTGTTGCTATGTCTGACAAGCCTCTGACAAGCTTTCAGGTTGTCAAGACCAACCTTTTGTTTTTAAACGTATGCATAAAATTTGAACATATTTGTGAACAGGTCTGTTCAACGTTATGTCGCGACGCATGATTGTTTTGAATAAATACCATTTTTAATGGAAACATCTGGTACACTGATACTGGGCTTTTAAATAATGTAAATTTGTGGACAGTTCAATAGTCATTCGGCAAATTTAGACTTGTAATATTGACGAATGAGTAATAACATACGGTACGTTCGAGACATATAGGATACAGAATAGTGCATTTTATACCTCTAAATGGAAATAAAAGCAGTATGTTCAACATCGACTTATATGATACATTCATCTTATAAATAACATAACAAATAAAAAACCTGCCAACGCGAACTTCAACAAGTGTAATCAAGATACTATTTACAAGCAGATGTGAAATGTATGTGAAAGTTATCAAATTGTATTGGTCCGACGAGAAAAGACCAACAAAACGATGTCAAAAACACCCGACACATCTCCGTTTTTTTCTTAAACTATAACCTGTCTTTCAATTGTCGTTTTGAATCTTATGAATTTTAACCGTGAGGGTAATTCATCAAATTCATCATACCTCAGGTAATATATTCATGAGACCCAACAGACGACATCATTGGAACCATTATTGTAGAACTACCATATATCCCAAATTTTGACGAATAACCGTAACATCTGTGTAACATTGGAGCACAGGAAAGGAATTGATTGAGTTGTTCCACCTGAGGCTAATTACATGAATGCCGATACCAAAAAGTTATATAAAATATACAAACGAGTATATATAAATTTACACATGGTTGATTTCAGAGATATATTCGTAGTATAAAACACTTTTTTAATTAACCCACTCCGAGCCTGTGGCCCAGCCGATTACGCAACAAGCCAGTCGAGCTCCAGCGTTGCCGCTCGCCAAACTGCCTGCGTCCCCTCCCAAGCCAAGATCGTCTTCTCCTGCGTGAAGCTAATGTTTGATGGAAGAGAGAAAGAAAAAGAATTATTAAGTGTAAGAATCAGATTCCAATTGATTATACATAGTGTACTGAAAAACTATTATATTGAGTAAGCTGAGAGATCAAATGATTTAATCCACTGTAAAGAAATTGAAACAAAATTCCTTATATATTCTGACAGGTAAAGAAAGTTATCATATTTTTCAAAGGCGTAAAAAATGTCTTAAAAATCTTTTTTTTTAAGGTAATGCATGAGGTCGGTGGCATAAAATTTATGCGTGTTTGATACTTCTACCAGGGGTCACATATTCCGCCATGACCCCCTAAGCGCCAGTGAACTAGACACAACACTAATTTAAACCTCATTTCAGTTGTCTTGATTGGATGAGACTTTTATCTACTCACCAATCACTGATCCAGAATCACTCCATTGTCGATCATTTTCTTCCCTCATATCTTCCAATCCTCCACCCCATCTCTTCCTTCCCTCTCCTCTCTCTCTCTCTCTCTCTCTCTCTCTCTCTCTCTCTACGTCTTCAGTTTATCCTTTTCTTGCTAATTGAGGGGCATTTTACTTTTAATGCCATTATGCAATTTAAAAAAGGAGAACATACCACGAATCCTCGCCCAATGATTGATTTATCTCCGATCAAGGATGCCACGGTATCGTTGAAGCTCACTTTAATATCACCCGAGGTATCTGCTTGAACGTTACCAAAGTCACCAACATGCCTATATGGAAAATACAAACAAAACAGATATGAAGAACAATGATATACATAATTTTAAATCAACATTTATTTCTGTTATTGTCCTTTAACTGGATCTTCTATGGTATCCCTTGTACGGGGTTGGGCTAATTCGGCACTCTGTACCAGAGGCTTAGCAAAGGTTTTTTTCAGATGAGGTGGAATCGAAATGCCACTCCCATTTTTGGAGTGCCAATTCCGGTGAGAATTCCATCAACTCCATCATGTGCATGTGCATACATTTACACGATTCACACGTTCTCCTTCAAGAATGTACTGTTCTTCATTTTACCACGAAAACGAATACTTTTCAAAATAGAAAAGAACAATGAATTATCTTATTACCTCGTAGTCGATGTTGGGCTTGCGTGATTTACACCATCTGGGTTGTAATGCCCGCCTGTGGTGCCACAGGAACCGCTGATGTTGCCATACGTGTGTACGTGAAATCCATGTTTGCTGTTTGCAGCCAAACTGAGCTTCGCACCATCAACCTGCAGGCTCACCTGAAGTACGTTTGTGTCACTCTGAAACGTACAAAATAAAGATGACGATCATGAAAGAATAGTCGAGATGAATTTCTTCGAAATACAAACCGTTCTCGCAATCAGTTATTGCGAAGTCGCTTGATTACTTTAATTTACAAACCGTTATCACAAAAAACATGACTGAAACAGTGAATAGAACGTGCAGAATTTGAACCGTTTGGGATGCATTTCGCATTTCGTGTAGATTTGCACCTTACACTCGGGTGCAGATAATTATAATGCAGCCCATTTCCAGGATGCTAATCTACTTCTCTAGGAATCACATAATATATAAAGGAGACTGGAATTGGGGATAATAATATAGCAGGACAACACTGTTGAGCTCTCTTTGCTAGAATTTCAGGCATATTACCATTTCGTCAAGGGGCGTAAATCCGAGTGGCGACGGCGAAAATGTCTCCCATGTTTTTACAAAAAACCAAGTACCCTAATCTATACGAAAGTTGGATAAGCTCAGTGTGTAGACAGGTATATCGTTGTCAATAATCATAATCTAATTAATTGTCATGTTCAGTTGCCTCTTTTTCATCATTCCGGTATCATTCATTACACAAGTACTTACCTGATCTTAATTGATTCCCTTTCTCCGGTATTCAAAATGATCTCATTATGATTGATGAACGGAAACCAATTTCAATTTTGTATGATGGAGAGTAAAGACACGACTACACCATTCATACATCAGAAATCTTTGTGTGTATTTTCAAATTGTATGATATAACACATAGGATTCTGGACTTAATAGGATGCTACGTTAGACAAAATGGAAAAGATTTCATTCTCCCTGAGAACTATGGAATCAGAGGAAAAAACGACTCACTCAAATATATTGTTTTGGCAAACATCGACTTCACCGTAAAACTTTCCTATTTGGGTTGGAAATCTGAGATTTGAGATTTACAATGCTGTCAAAATCAGTTTTACGCTTTACTCGGAATCCCTAGCAGCTGGCACGTACAATGACAGACACAATTTTGGTCGAATTCACAGTTCCTAACATAATCATTATTCTTACGGTTCATCCATACTCACCTTAGCGTCATTGCCACAGTGAAAAATCATGATTCAATATTGTTGGTGGTTTCATACGCACCTGTTCTCTGAGATCCACCCTCCCTACGATCTCGCCATTGCCGCTCTTCGTGAGGAGACAGGAGGCATAGTTGACCGTAACAGCCGCTGTAAAAAGAGGGACGAAAAAGAAAAGGGGGAACATGAATACTGATTTTCATGGTATATCAATATTTAGCTTCAGACAATGGAAAATTCCTTTACATAAATCAAGAAAAGAAAAGAAATAGATTATAACTGACATGAATTTCCTTCATACAGAGTGTATCTTAGGAAGACCAAGACACGATCATCATCATCCAAGGTTTTGACTCATCAGCAAGAGAGAATTACAACATCAAACTTTGTTTTGATGTTCATTATATCATGTCCAGTAATCACAGACTACTCTTATTGAATTATTGAACCATGCCTTTATAAGTAGCTTGAAATAAGAATTCTGTTACAAGATGATGAAGTACCGAGTGAAGCACTTTTAAATCTCCAATCACATCGAAATCGAAAAGAAGTATGAATGATTAAAAAAGACACTTTTGTTAAACATGCATGATGAGTTGACTTAAGTAAATCCTTTGGAAAATTAGGACACCGCTGAAGCATATTGCTCTGTACGGTCCAGAGATTCTTGCGATTTGATTAACAAGCAATTATTGCATTACAAGTGATCACAAGGTCGTATTACAGAATTCAAAGTATATAGGCATTACTACAGTCTTCATCTCTCGAAAACCTAGTGTCCATAATGACCATTAGCAAAATAATTCGCGAATATCATGTATTTCATGGAATATGATGTTGTTTTTGAGAGTACATAAATGAAACCCACTTCCCACCTTCGTGAAACTATGGAGATCTGTTGTAAAGTCCATGGTAAATCTGAAGGAGAAAATTGAAATATTCACAGCTCATTCCTTTACATGAACTTATATACGTTAATAGAAGAAAGCATGACAAAACGACTGATCAATTTCGAGAGAGGCTTGAAATATTAGTAGTACATGTAGTTGTGCTTATTGTACAAGAGACTTCCAGGTGCATCTGCATTGTGCTGTTACCATGGTTACTATCACGATGCATATGTTCTCGGATGCGGATTAATTGGAGGTGTGCGTTTTTTTGAAGCGGTGTGACATACATTGAAATCTCGATGAGGTAAAATGGACACAAATCAATTAAATGCAAGAGGGTAGACAAGGTTAAATGCAGATAACATCTTAATGATAGAATCAAACAAGGTAAGTACTTGGAAACCAAAGTGTTGACGAATGAAGTCGTGTGGAAATGAGGCAATAAGAAAACAAATAACGAATTTACAAATAACAACTAACAAATGATACAGTACAACAGAATCTAGTAAAAACGTGTGTTCATGCAGTATAAAATCTACAATGCGAAAAAAAACGTTGAAGTATATCGAAGTGAAATATTTCGTTTTTTTTTATATAAACTTGTATATCATAGGCGATAGAAATAGAATTGAACAGAGGAATACAACGTTCCTCTAAAGGTTCGTGATCCAGAGTCACAATTCGAAAAATTAAAATTAATGAAATTCAAGACAAACGAGCCTTTGGATTATTGAGGCAATATGAACGTCATTTCACTTTCGTATTAATGGTGGTATATGTATAGCAATCTTCATGTCCGGTTATAATGATCCTTCAGATTAACGAGTCTTAATAACAATAATAATTAGGTAGCTTTATCAGTGAACTTCCTTAAGATCCTGCAATTATTATAATCCCAACATTGATGGGACGTATATAAGCATGGAGCAAGGATCGAACCTAGGACCTCTCGTATCGAAAGCCTTCACCAATGTACCACAGTGCTTCCGACGTTCAAAATAAGGAATCTTCGGAAAACAAACCTACGGATCAACGAACCTTCGGAATAATAAACCTTCGAAATAACAAGCCTTGTATTAAGCAAACAGCCCCAGGAATGCCCGTCGGAATAAAGAGGCTCCAACGCAGTGGCGGATTTAGGGGGGGGGGGATCCCGGCCCGTGCCCCCTTTTGTTTTGAAAGAAAACAATGCACTGTGACCCCCCTTTTAAAAGGGAAAACTGTAAGTCGTAATCAATGAGCCTTCAGATAATACTGTCGGAGAAATGAATATCGAGCACTCCCATTCTGACGGTGATGTATCTCATAACAGCAGAATAAAGTGACATTATCTTTTTCTGCCGTTGCAGATTCATTCCAAGAAATGAGACAAAATGCATTACAGATTAAACATTCACAGATGCAACTGTACGGGATCCAGGCGCGTGAGTTTACCATGTTTGCACGGCTTTAAAGACAACCTCATCAACTTCAGTTGGCAGCGGTTTTTTGTGGCTTTGGTGCAGACATCTAGCAAGTTAAAGCGTCATTTCACAAAAAATTGCAGGAGCTTTTTCGGGATCACACACGTTAGAAATAGCCACATGACAGCTTTAAGTCACAGCCACTAGCTAGAGCGAGCTTTAGAAGAAGAAGAACGACAGGTAACAGGTGAGAAGGAGGGTGCTTGGTTCTTGACTCTTCTTTTTGAAACACAATCCATGCTGCTCAAGAAGCTCGGTGCATGCACATTCAACACAAGGCCTACCGTCTTTAAGTTTTCCAACCTCTGAAGGAGGAGCTTCTGTAGGATGACATTGTTCCTGAGTCTGGCGAAGAAGAACCACCTCCGCCTTCAGGTTGTCGATCTCACGTTGAAGGTGACGAAGAGTGGCAAAGAGAGGGATTCTAACGCAATCTGTGTGATACAAACAATACAAAATTTCCAGAATATACCAACCAGGGTATACATGAATAGTGTGTGAACTCCTTGAACAAAAAAGGTTAATTATACCAGGGGTCGTCGAGCGTTTTTAAAAGTTGGGGGGGGGGGGCTGATTTGGTTTCACTCATTAATGACAATTTTCGAACCTTTTTCTCGAGATTTTATGAAACATGTCTGATAAAAAAAGTGAGGGGATGCAGCACCCCCCTCCCCCCGGTTCCGCGGCCTATGTGTACGATGGACAACCCGTAACGATGGCAGGAAAATGGACCTTTACCTCTTCTGGAAGGGGCTGTATGTAGCCAGAGAATCCACAACTAATACTCTGTCGCAAATTTGGACCTGAACGTCTATTTCAGTCTTGTCAGTACTGTTTCTTTGTTCAACTATGATGATTTATAAGGGATATATTAAAAGGCCATAAAACCCATTAACACCCATAACAACACTAGAAAGTTGTATAATAGTGTAAGCTCATGGTGAAAAACGGTGAAGAACATGATGAATGAAAGAGATTTTTTTTCTTCTTAGTTATGTTTTCACCTGCCTGTAAACTATGGTATATTACAAAGGTCAAAACTTGATTAAAAACGAATATCACATTCCTGCTATGGGACACTGGAACCACTTAGCAATTCTACAGGGAAATCCGATCCGGTTACTCACAGCAAACAGTCTTGGTCATAGTCTAATGAACTCGGCATAGATAGCCAACACTCATATCAAAGACGATTCAGGAACAATATAGCCCTGACCATGCACTGAGTTGGACTTGTGTTCTGTTTGGGACTTTAGATTGACGGAAAGTTCACAAGACCTCAGATGCACAAGGTCGAAGGTCCTTGAAACAGAGTGTGTCATTCTCTTGGACCTTGACAACCAGTGTAAAAGTTCAAGAGAACAAAGGTTCATGAGACCTCCTTTTTCGGTCTCTTTGAAATTCTAACAACTCGTCAGAAGGACCACAAGACCGAAGTTTCAAGAGACCGAAGGTTCGCAAGACGGAATGTTTCGGTCTCGTGGAATTCTGATAATCAGTCTGCAGTTTCAAGAGCCAAAAAGGTTCACACGACCGCGTCTTTCAGTTTTGTGGACCTTCCGAACAACAATTCTTAAATTTTGAAGAGACCAGAGGTTCACATCTTGACCAAATGTTTCGTTCACATGGACCTTCTAACAACCAGTCAAAATTTTCGACAGAACAATGGTTCACAAGACCGAATTTTTCGATCTCGTGAACTGATATAAAATTAAAACCAATCAGAAGTTTCAAAAGACCAAGGATTTAGGAGACAATTTTTTTTTTTTTTTTGTCTAAAGAAACTTCGGTCTACTGGAATGCATCCTGTTCTGAGTCATGGACGATAGGAGACAATGCGCGTATACCCAAAGAAATGCGATTCCGCCAAACCATACTAAAAGTTCAGAAACTCTCATGTTTAAGTTTTTACAAAAAAGAATATCTGAATATCGTATAAACTAAAATGGGGGAGAGTGCAGATTTTTTCTCTCTTTTCTTACAGCTCGTCTTATAGGTACATTCATATCATCATAATCAAACATCTAGACAGGAAAGAGGGCACGGATGGGGCGCGGCGCTGATTACATATATTCCAGAAGTAAGCATATAATTTTTTGCTCTGCTGTCGTTTTTTTAGTTACATAAGAAATTCCGCATTAACAGGTAAGCACATTAACCTCTTATAAATGATGCCAACAATTAAAAAACGCGAACATCTTTTAATGATTACGTTAATTTCATTTCATGGTTGTGCGCAATCAAGGAAGGAGACATAATTACCCTAGATGGGGATATCACAATGATATACGTTGGAACCCATCAACATAAAACAAAACACTAGATTTTTTCAACCCATAGAATGAATTATTTTTGTCATTTACAAATTTAATCAATATTCAAAATTTAAGGGGTGAAGTTTGACCAGTAATTCCCGCAAATGATTTCACATTAATTAATCATAAAATACATTACCATTTTCTAATATTTAAAACAAATATTATATTATGAAAGGACAGTTTGTGATCAAACGTTTGATAGGACAATATATTTCTCAACAATGACTGTTATGAATGATTTGAAAGAACTTTTGTTGAATGACTAAGACGTAATAATGTGGTTTTAATGACAGATTCGTGACAGAGGACAGAATACTTCGGAAGTTGCTAACAAATCACAGGGGCTTGTAAATTGTATAACACTCAATTATTTGGACCTCTTATAGAGAGCAACAGTTGTCCGTAAGACAATGTATTTTTTCACAAGGAGACTGCTTTCAATGAACAATTTCCTTTTTCCTGAAAGCGGCATACACACCATACATTTCAATTGTGTTCAGCTGCTTCTTTTCGTTATGAATTTCCCTCCTCTGAACTGCTTGTTTGTCAAATTAAGAATTTTGAACCCTAACAAGTCAAATTACTCACAATGCCATCCACCGACAGAATTTAACAACGCTCAGCTTTATCAGGGATTCGTGCAGAAATATTGTTATTCATCAAAATATCGGGAAGGCTCTGATTAAAAGGAAGACACAGAAAGATGACAAATTCGTACCGACAATTGTAGCGAAAACAAACTTCGCATATAAGCCAGTAAACTTTATTTCATACAATTTCTAGGCTCTTACGTAATGACTAGGACGATTCCATATGATTCTCATCTATTTTCATATACATCCTTCAAAACGTTTGAAATTCAGTAAGAAATCTGACTACATAAACACTATTTTACTACATCATATACATTCAAAAACATGCAAGGGATCTGTAATGTTTAAATTATCGAGAGCAACTTATTCAATAAAAGAGAAATACAGAATGGATTTTTTTTTCATTGTGCCATTTGGGGTAGATAACAAGTCCTCCATAATCATGATAATATTGAAATAAATTGGTAAACCGTTATTATGTGGTGGATCAGAATAGGATATAACGTTTTAAAGGTAACTTATGATAATGTCTGATTATGTATTAACTGATGAAATATTTGCCATTTGTGCTTGCCCGACAAAGCACCATGTGCCATATTGGGCGTGGTGGCGTGCGCCTGTAATCCAGCCAACGGTGAAAGTTATAAACTGCGGACCCAGGTTCGAGACTGAGTCACGTCTTTCGGATGATGGTCCCCAGACGTAAATAATCATATCTGATTGATAAACGTCCGTAAAAACCCAATTACACACATATCGTTACCTCACTGAAACCAAGTTGGCTTAATTCTGCAGGTGGCCCTTTAAAATCCAAGTCATTTTGAAATGTACGAACAAAATTATGTTTGATGACGAGACCAAAACAACAACTGGCAAAACATTTGAGTGACATCCGAAACATTCATCATGTCATTATGTAGGGTGTTATTCAATACAAATCTCTAACCATAAAGTTATGACATTCATCTCTTTGTGACATGTTTTTCTAGATTTTTAGAATATTTGTGTACAACATTTTTTTTTGTGCGAGATAGAATTTGCATTGTTATTCCAAGTTAATTTCCCCTCTTAAATGATCAGTTGTCGGCGCTACATGCAAAAATTCGTCGTTACAACATTTTTCTAATTTATGTTTACACATTTGGGTTGAGAATGTCCTCCTCCCCACCACCGGCCCCCTTTCATTCTGCCCCTTATATAGAGAAATATATCCACCAAGTGAACAGCTGGAACGGAAGTATTCTATTTCATGAAACTCTTTAAAAACATTTTTGGTCATCAAATTATCTTTCTGACACAGCAGTATTCAATTCAATAAAAAATTAAGAAAGCAACATCTTCCCAGGTCTTTTGTCAAAAAAAGAAAAGAAAAAGGAACAAAGAAGAAAACTATGGTATATGGCTACCTGTCAATCACAGGTTGTAAACCTAGATGCTGTGTATTTGTTGGTGAAGACGATATCGGTAAGAATATAATGGTCACCCGTTATCCGAGAGACATTAACCTTGATTCCCGCAGTCATGGTGGGCTACCTACGAGCTTACAGTTCCCTGCTACGGGAACGAAAGTGAGAGTCGAACAGCATGACTGTGCTCTTAAGCCTCGAGCTCTGAACTTGGAGGTGAAGAAAGTTTTTTGAATAACTCTCGGCACAAAAAGAAGAATGTGAATTTATGATGAGAAGAATACCATGGTGATAGTTGTTTCCTCTCTTTCCTTATACTTTTGAAGCCTCATGACGCAATTGGAAAGATATCCTTTATAGAGAACAACATGGCGGGGTAAAAAAAAATCCTTTTCCAAGAAATATCGGTTGGTATTCGGTCAAAACTTCTACATCTGAACTAATCATATATCTTCACTTGTGTAACAATAATAAGCTAAGCCGCCTGCATCTGAACCTATTACGGTTACAACTTAAAGCCCATAAAGTGTTTTTAAGCCCCCCTCCCCCCCCCCCCAAAAAAAAAAAAAAAAAAAAAAAAAAAAAGAAAAAGAAAAAAAAAAAGAAAAGAAAAGAGAGAGAATAAGAGAAAGAAGAAAGAAGGAAAGAAAGGTATGGTTAGATTTCTTTGAATTCAGCTTATTTTTTTTCTGTATATGGAACATAATTTTTAAAAAAGTAAGATGTGAAAAATATCCTGGCGGGAATGTAAATTAACACGTGGGACAGGTATTTGTAAAAAAGCAACAACAACAACAACAACAACAACAAAACAGCTGCATTATGTGTGCACGACTTTCTACCAGCCTGTGTGAGGGTACATTGAGATTTTGTGCAGACAGAGTTGAGCGATAGCCTCGATTTGGAGTCCCCTGCAGATGTTTTAATACACCAAAATTCGTCGGAAATCGTTGACAAAATATCACAGTGTTTGGCACTTGTAAGATATATCTTTTGATACAGGAGACTATACGAGACTGTATTCAACAAGTGTCATTTAGGCTCTAAATCTCTTTTTCGCTACCAGATTTTAATCATCTGAACCACGTTCTGAACCCTCCCTCAAAGTCAAAGGGAACCATCGGGAGTAATCGATTTCACATTATTAACTTCGATACAGTATCAACCCCTTGCCAGTGTAAGCAAGTTAGTCTTTAGGGCATAGTTGTCCTGGAGAGGTGGTTGTCCGGGTAAGTTGTCCGCAACTTTTTCGGAGGTGACGTGACTGTCCAGGGGTAGCCGCCCTAATACGTATAATACGCTATATGGTCGAGATTGGGGATAGGAATCAGTATTGCAAGACGACAGACCTCTTTATACACTGCATGAGTATACTGACACCTACAGAATCATGTTCGTATAGCCATGACTTTTGCACCCAATTTCAAGCCGAATTTAAAGGGTCGTTTCGCCCGCTTATCCTCACCAAGTGACTATAAATGGAGACACACCTAATGCATGAAATCAGTCTTTTGCGACGAGGTGACAATATTTGCACGGATCTGCTGTAGAACAGCTAGCTACTGGGGGCATCAAGACAATATTGTCTCCGTGTTGAAGTAAAATGGAATGAAATGAAAATGAATAAAAGGATCCATAAAGCACAATTTTTGTCAGTGCTACCAGTTGCTCCAAGTTTGGCAGTCATGGTTTTAGATGGTCCTCAAGAACTCACAGGCATAGTTGCACCGTGGAATACAATACCGTGAAGAAAAAAGGGAGAGGGGTAACTACCCCTGCCCTGCTTCCCCCGCTTCCCCCAACCGGAACTGATGTAACTGAAGGACTATGCATACGTTTGTGGGGGTTTTTTTTTTCCTGACTGCTTTATAAGGAAGCAAGTACATGCTTGAAGGTGAGCAACTAGGTGGACATACGTATACAAGTACTTGGTAACAAGAATTAATGCAAAGGGTATCATCGCATCGACATGGTTCCTAACCAAGGTTTCTACCAAGTCTGTTTCTGTGAACAGGCAGCTAAGCTAATAAGAAAAAAATAGGTCTTATAAGTATTTACTAATTCCATTTAATCTATAATGATAAAGTAAGATTGTAGAAAAGCAAAAATAAAATGCAGTCATAATTTTCATAGCAACTATACAGTACTGACATTTAAAAAAAACACAACACCTTTATCGAACAACCAGAAACGGGGTCAATTTTTAGAGAATGGATGTTGTAGAGCAGAGTATCTCCATGGAAATCTAGTAGTGGAATCCACACTTCCTACTCACGGCTAGAAACTTGTTGTTTTCTTTGTGAATTTCTTTCAAGATGGCGACCAAGGTGTTGATTAAGCCCTGATAACCAGTAACATGCCGAGATTCAAGGGTTTCAAATTTTCCATCATTATTGAATCCAGAGAAACTAAACACTGTAAAGCGCAGCATCTTTGATCTTGACTCCCACCCTCCCAGAAAAACGACGGTCTCTCTCCATCTTTCTCCCTCTCTCTTCATCTCTCCATCTTCTCTCTCTCTCTCTCTCTCTCTCTCTCTCTGGCCATCTCTCTCTCTCTCTCTGTCTCTGCATGTCTGTCCCTCTGTCTCATTTTCTATTCACCCTTTAGTGGTTGATTACTCATAATAGATTCCATCTCCTTCTTTCTCTCTCTCTCTCTCTCTCATGCACAACCACCACGCCCCTTTTCATTAAAAAAAAAAGCTATCAGTTCAGAAGATGTATCACTCCATAAAATCCTTTTCTCTGCCTCTCTGACTCCCGCTCTCCCCCCCCCCCCTCTCTCTCTCTCCCTATTTCTCTCACCCACATCAACATCTACTCTCTTACTCTTTCTCTGTTTCTCCTTTTCTTACTCGTTCTCTCCGTCTCTCTGTCCTACTCCTTCTACATTCTTCTCCTTTTCGCTCTTTAACTCTATCTTTCTATGTGTATCCCTCCCACTCTCTCTAATGCTCTCTCTCTCTTTCTCTCCTTTTATCATCATTCTCAATCTCTTTGTACCATCTTTTAAAAGGTTCTTTCCCTTTTAGATAAGTAAGATGTCAGCGCTGTGATAACTGCCTCATGCCTTCTGAAAAGCCGCACAACTGCAATAACATATCGATAAGGCGTCTGCTGAATTGCAGCTTTTTAGAGGAATAATCATCATTTTGAAACGAAAGAGAGAGATGCCCCAATTTTATAAGGAATCAACCCCAATTACCGAAGGATTTTTCTTAGTACGGAGCTAAGCAAAACATAAATATATTAATCCGTAAATCAAGAATCGGCTTGATTTGTGATCGCTTTGATGACTATATTTTGGTGAACTTTGTGTCATATTTGTTGTCAAATATCTTTACTGTCAACTTCAAACGCCGATTCGTATACTTCTATCGAGGTCATTAACAATAAATCGCTGTCGA
Organism: Heliocidaris tuberculata; assembly: GCA_025618425.1. Classification (NCBI taxonomy): domain Eukaryota; kingdom Metazoa; phylum Echinodermata; class Echinoidea; order Camarodonta; family Echinometridae; genus Heliocidaris; species Heliocidaris tuberculata. The sequence goes on along the minus strand of CM046832.1, from coordinate 53,922,323 downwards.
TGAAAGCTCGGATGAACGATTGCGTATACGAATAATGCGTAATCGAGGAAAGTAGGATAGTTCTATACTTTCAATCTAAATACCCATGATGATTATTATGATAGGATGGCGGATAATCTTTATCTTTCATCCATCTCTGATCATCTAAATCGCTGGAACAAATCAAATATGAATTTCAGGTTATGTCGAATACCGCCAGAGCTGGCATTGAATTTTACGAACTGAACACGATAAAATAGAACTAGGCCTATCCTTTCCCGACAATAAACCCATATCACATGAAATTTCACAGTATACATGTAAATAAACCTATACATGTTTCTGAGCTAAGGTGTCACAAAAATGTAATACTGTGATCGATAACAATGAACTAGGTCTATCCTTTCCCGATAATACAACGAAATTTTACACAATACAGGAAATTTAAATTCATGTCGCAATTTCCTAAACTGGTTGGAAAAGATGGGGCAAAGAAAGGAACCAAATAAACTGTTCAAAATCAGATTTTTTTCTCCCTCTCTTCTTGAAAATGGAACATTTAAGGTAAATCTGCATGTAATGCATTGCAATTTGCATCCTTTCGACATGCTCCAGTCAAAAGTGGAATTGTGTGCAGAAAGGTATAATTTGCGATGTTTTGGGTAGGGCGTTTGAGTGTTTGTGTGTGGGGGAGTTGTGGGAGTGTGCGGATAGTATAGGATTAATATATGGATTAAATGATTGTTCAAATCAATTATTAATACTTATCAGAGAACATGAAGTTACTGGCACTGCCTAATAGGCACTCTGATCAAATTCAAGACTGAGGCATTTTTGCGCAAACCAATTTTTGCGAGTTTTACAAAAGCAGCCAGTACTCACTCAAGCGTAAAATATTGTCAGTGCTCATGTCATCCGATGGAACTGACCCTCACCCATAATCGTATAAGGAAAAAACATATCGATATGGTGAAATCATGATTTTGTAAGATACTTTCAAAATGTGTCCTCTTTTTTGATACGCACTGTATATCTAAAATTTAAATCAAATATCATGAATATATTCGAATCATAAAGTAAGGTCATTCCGAGCATATACCTTTTGGAGGTCTATAATACTAAAATAGTGAGCAACAAATCTGAATGGAATATTTTAGTGTTTCCTGTTGACAAGCTCCTTACTAAAACAGAAAAACAGAGCACTGATATATCTGCCTTGCATCTTTTGGTATATGTTTGGAAATCGACGTACTATAATAATTTCACGCAGTTTTCAAGCTTGACATTAAAGACGGAAGTCGATTATTTTCTTTGAATTCATCTGTCATGTGTTATTAATACTACATAACATAGAATAAAAATTAACTTATTAAGCATGAAGGTTTGAGAGAAAAGGAAGGGGTTTAACTATTCGGGGAAGAGATATGTTTTCACGAATTTCTTAAATTGGTCTGTGGAATCAGCTGATTTTTATGAAATAGGGGATATTGTTCCATTATTTGGATGCGGATACAGTAAAATGTGCCATCACCAGCTAACCTAAGAGATTTGACAACATCTTATCCCGATCCTCTCTCATATAACCATGTTTCATTTTGATAATAAAACATCGGACAAATTATTGATGTTGTCTACAGATGATTGATACTGCTTAGATCTCCCGGACAGAACTTTGTAGGGGTGGTATACAGTTAGGAAATAGAATGAACCTTGTAAAGACGTTCGGTTTTATCTATGGCGTAGCGTGGGTCCAGATAGTGAGGAGTAATGGTATCATTCTAGGATGGGGGAGGGGGCGGCACCGGTCCCACCGGTCATACTGGGTGCATAAAAAGCGAAGTAAAAAACGTTATTGATTGTGGGATTGTGAGAAGGGCTCCTAGCTACTTTTCACGTTTCTGTTCTCCTCTCCATTTGATTTTTTTCTCCTTTCTTTTCGCCATTCGATTGAGGGGGGGGGGGGCACGTGCCCCCGTGGCCCTGTAGTTACGCCACTGCTGTGTTTTATGTGAATGAACTTGGTCTGACATTTGTCATCATATAGCTTATTTTGAAAGTTTTCCTTTTTACGTAGTAAATGTGATCATAAAATATACAAATGCATAAATTTCGCAATATGCTTTTATTATACTACGGTATACATCAAGAAATTATATAGGCGTTGGAAGTACAGCACCTTCGGTCCCATAAACTCTGGATTCTACTCAAAATTACACGCCCTACAGGGTATTGTTAAGTTCAGAAACAATATTTTTCAAAACAAATTTTTCATATATCAAAGAATAGGAAATGCCACCCTTGGGTGGGTATATAATAATCATGGTAATAATCTGGTTAAATGCTATTTTCTTTTAAATGGATTACAAATATATCAACTCAAGTATAGCACTTTCATGATCATGATGGTTATAGTGTCTAAGCAATTGTCAAATAAGACAATTTTCATGGCCAGTCTGCCACTGAAGCTATTTTTCTTTAAAACAGAATTTGTACATATCTTTACCTTTTGTATTTTTCTTTGTAAACCTTAAACGTAGAAGAGCCCTATTTTATTGCCCCCTCCCCCCCCCCCCCCGCCATCCTGGAAAAAATATTTATTTAATCTGAATATCAAGTCTTCATCATCCAGGAAAGGAAATGATATGAATCAAAATAATTTTAAAAATATATATGTTTGGACTATTATCGCTCAGACTAAATTTCTTGGAGAACACAATCAATGGGAAACCAAGGAAATTTTTTTTTCTTAAAGATTGTCAATACACAACATTTGATTTGATCAAAATTGAACGGGTAAGAGCATGTTAATTAAATGTATAGGCAAAAGTTTATCTTTTGACAAAAGAGTCGTTGTATAATCAGAGGCGGATCCACCCCCCCCCCCCCCCCCCCCCCCCCCCGGTGAGGAAAAAAAAGAGAACAAATTAAGTCGACCTTTTTGAAATTCATATTCCGGATTAAAAAAAAAAAAAAAAAGAGAAAACAATATTCTACCCTTACCTTCTGATAACTCTGGATAAACCGCTGTATTTCAATATAACAATGTAAATTAAGAGTTCTGGGGGGTGTTTCATGAAGCTGTTCGTAAAGTTACGCATTACTTTACGAACGACTTTAATCATGTTAATATGAAGTGCCAGATAGGATGCCCAAAGTTTTTCCTGATGTTTTAACAAAGTGTGACTGTATTTCTAATAACCTCAATTAAATTATGGCAAAAAACATACTTTGCATTAAAAATGTTTGCTATAATAAGAATGTTAATCTACATCTGCAAGGTTCAACCTTTAGTTGATGAAGTTAAACATCACTGAGCATCCCATTTGGCTTGTCAGCTTCATGAAACACCCTCCTGGATACATAGGTTTCGCGTATGTAGGTTAGGACTTTGACTTGACCAAGGAGTGATAACTCCTTGACTTGACAGATTGGAGAGATTCCTCGGTAATTTCGTCCTCACCGGGACGCGAAAGATCGTTCACCTTATTTCGACGCAACCTCTTGAGCTGAGGATTTGAAACTACCAAGGTGGTCATTCTCGGTCTATTGTTGAGTACATTGAAAACATTTTTTTTTTTTTAATCAGTCTCTTTTGTTAATAATCCTCTCCCTCCCAATCCTTTACTGATATCTATATTTTCCTGTGCGTGATGATAATATCACGATTTATCTTAATTCTAACTCATTTCACTTCAATTGTTTCTTGCAGTTTGTTCAACTTTACTTAATTTCTCTCCAGTCAAATGATTTTCTAGTTTTTTTTTTACTCTTCCTTTATTATTCCACACATCTTATTACTATATTCCTTGTTCAGCTTTATCATCATATAACATTTCTCCGTCACAAATAAAAACCTTTTGTTTCCTTTTCTTCGTCTTATGAAGTCTGCTATTATCAAGTATAGTTGTTCTATCGACCTGAAACGCCTCATCGCTTTCACACACATTCGTCCCATAGGCGTTGGCTTATAAGTTTTTTTTTTCCTTCTCTTAAAAAAGCTTGTTCTAGATGTTTCCAGATTCCAACGCATGACCCATTTTCCCCGAGAGAATTTGAGAAACTGATGTTTGATTTTTAGCTTTATGAGGCCACACACAATCTCTACAAAAAATATTTTCATACGAACTGAGCAATGGTTCATATTTCTTCAGCAAAAGGAAAGTGTCCAATATCACGATTTCGTGTTAAATATGTACTGATATCATAAAATATAATTGGGGTCCCGACCTTACATTAGATTTGAAAGTCGGTTGATATATCCTTTCAGTCCCATGATGTATTAGTGTCGGCTGTAAACAGCTCCTCTAAAAATACTTCTTTAACTTTGCATCAGAGAAAACCTCGAAGAAAAACAAAGTCATTATGATTGATAATAATAGTAAATGACTTCTTTAAGGAGGCCGAGAGTAAGACCGACAACCATTCGGACCAGATACATTAGATTTGTCTTCAGGAAACGTAAGACATACTATAGGAGATTCCCATGTATAAATGAAGGGCGTCCGAGCAAGGGGGATGTCAGCCATCTCCACTTAAATTTTTTTAGGCAGTTTGTTTTGTTTTGTTTTAATTTGAGGTTCCACGACACAGCTCCTGTAACAAAATTTCCACGGTCAATTTCCGTCAACGATCGAATTCCAACAAGTTTCCTAACCCTAATCCTAAATCTAACCTAAAATCTTATCGCAACCCAAACCCTTATCAGGCTAATCTTATATCTTTGACGAAATAAAGCCTGGAACAAATGCTGCCGGAGGAAATGTCAGATCACCAAAATTGAAGACTTTCGTTTTTAACAAATGGGAATATTTGAGGACCTTTTCTTAATGCCCTGTCGGTAAATCTGATGACCCTGTCCTGTTTTTTCCCCTTGTTACATATCTTAAAATATGAAACTTTTTGGGGAAAAATTTTCATCAAATATGACAAAGCAACCGTTTCCCCCTTATGAAAATGTTTTAGCGTAGCCCTATAGATGCTTTAATGGGCACTTTGGGGCTACATATTTAGCTTCATTACTGAAAACCAACATTTTAACAACTGCTTTTTACACTCCCAACATTGGAACTGCGTACGGGAAGCGACCTATAACCAACTCACCCGATGCAGTAAAATGTGACCTCGTATCTCTGATGTCGTCTGCCTGCCATGTCGCATTGTCATTCCAATTTGACAAGACTCATTTACTGTATCAACCTAGGTGATTTAATTACACTTCTCTCTAACACAATAGATGGGACTGACACAGTATGTTATAAGTTGTTATTCGTAATGCAATACGTCATTTCAAAACCTCCCATGATGTATTTTAGTGATTATGATTAGGGCATGGGGATGACGAACGTGGCATGTGTTACACCAAAATAAGACACCAGAGACCTACCCGAGAAAGATTTGCAAAAGGTAAAAGCTCTCCAAAATTGTTGAATGCGTGAGAAAAGACTTATGTAACTTATGTAATCAAGTGCAAAAAGCCTAAATATTTCGTGGTTTTTTTTTTTTTTTGGTAAAAATTAATCATAAAATAGGACTGTCTGTATACAATGCGATCGCAAAGACTTTCAAGAAATCAATCCCATTGGAATTTCAATACCCTTTTGTATTGAATGTAGAAATCATGTTCGGATTATGAAATATGTCATTGTTATGTTTGCAAATTTAAAGGGTATGTCCACTCTGATATTTACATGTAGTTGCTTTGAAGAAAAAAAAACAACGGAAAATGAAGTTGTAATCAATCAAACACAAATTGGCAACTCTTGCGAGCTTCTTTCCCATTTGCTCAGTACAGAAAATTTCATAAATTTTAATTTTCTTAGTTTCTGATGAAGGAATAGATTTATTTCATACAGGTTTTGTGTAAAAACATCTGAGCAATGATTATATCTAAGGTGCATGTATGTTTGAATATTTTCTTTAGAGAAAATGGAACTTAATGATTTTGGGGATACAGAGTAAATGGGAGAGGAGCTCGCCAGATACGTCACGGAGTTGCCACTTTGTGTTTGATCAAGGAGGAACTAGGCAAGCTTGGTTTGATTTATTACAACTTTTATAAAATCACGTCTTTCTTATTTCTTATCTTATTTTGCTCAAAACTTCACTGATCTGTTTCTTTAATTATTCTGCTTCTTTTAAAACAAACTTGTAATCAGGATGGACTTTCCCTTTTAAAAAATGGTAGGCAAGATTACTGAAATTGCGTTAGGTTGATTTTAAGAAAGTCTTTGTACATATCCTTCATGCTGTTATAGGCATAAAAGGGACTTAATGACATCAAAAAATACGAGTCCATTTAACAACTACCGTGCTCATCGTCGAGGTATTAAGATAGGTACTCTGTCATGTTAATCGTTTCACCGAATTAGCATTTGTCGGGAAAAATAATATCTTGATTTTGTAGATTTGATGACCGAACATCTGAGTCAGCTTCGTAAGTGGATAAGAGGTTTTTGTATACTTACAACTAGGAGTGATGACAGCCGTGAGTGACAGGAAAGCAATAACCAGCTGCATTTTGTCGTAGAAGAGAAGAAGCTCAGCTCAGTGCAGAAGGTTCAATAATACACGATCTCAGAAAAGAACAAACTTCCAGTGAGCACTGCTAACTTTGCTTTGGGATCTCAGCAGGAGAGAGTGGCTGAATGGGTATAGGTTGGAAGGATCTGTCACAGGAAGGTTTTTTATGAAATGAAGAACTTCACACTGTGTGCCTGGACGGAGTGGTAGAATGATGTAATCATTATTTATGTTCCTCACCGAAATTGAAAGACGTGTAGAAAGAGAAGAGCGATGACTCGCCCGTAGAGGGCACAAGTCATGAAGAGCTCTAGGGTCTTATTGACTAAATAAAAGTTACAGTTCCTTGCTGGAAGCCTGAAAAAAATTAAAGGATCCTTGATACAATCACTGAAGACTTCCAGCTCCAGAAAGGATGGATCAAGAGATCCACACCAACCCCTCCCCTCCTCCTCTTGAGACGCCCGCATCCTCACTCAGCCAAACCCACCCCTCATCAAACATGCATGTGGCATTCGAAGAAACGTTGCATCCCTCTATACCTACCACCTACAGTTCCAGCTACGTATAAAGTCCTGGATCCTCCACTGGGTGCCATTGTAATCACATTTCGCCCTTGTTACCTAACTGTAGATATTATGACACTTCATTACGACATGAAAGTCATTCATTTCAGACATTATTTTATAGAAAGATTGCCGCTACCGCCCTGGATTATCTTCCCTGGAAAATTATCACATGTCCTAGGATAGCGCTCTGAGTACTTGTCCATCCATGGTATTTGACACTTGAAATGATGTTGGTAATGATAGCGACAGTAACGACGGCGGGTGGTGATTAATAATTTCCTATAATAGAGGAATTACACATGTAGATGAGTTTGAAATGAGAAAGAAATGAAGAACGCAAACTCAATAATAATGAAACACGATATAAAGTGACGATTACAATTCTGTTTCATCATTTTTTAATTATGACAATTTTATTATCATATATAATTTCCCACTCTCATCACTCTCCATGACAATTATATCATTCCTATTCATCTATATTAGATTGAAAAACATTATTTTTTAATTACCGCTGATTTAAACCCCACAAAAAAGCTAGTTTTTAAGGATACCCTGGGGATGATTTCCTGGGAAAAGACATATTGCTCATTTTACACTATAATGTGATAAACAAATACGTGCAGAGAATCAAAGATTTAACTATTATTCAAATTAACCTAGAAAACAGGTATCATATTATATACATGCATATCTATATATTCATTAAGCAGTCTCTCTGACTTAGTTATTAACAAAAATCATGTTTGCACATTACATTAAACGAGACTGAATTTTAAAATTTAGAATTACACAACGAAAATGCTAATCCTCGAAATTTATTCAGAGTAGTTTGCAAAATTCGGATAAGATTTGCTTCGATCAAATTACATTTACCATGAAGATTTCAATCAAACATGACAAATCCTAAAATTTTTGTCATGTCTATTATTTATCAAATTGTTTATGATAGTAAGCTAAATGTTGGTGTAAAATAGAAATACTTTTTATTCTATAAAATACCATATATTTAGTACTCGATGTGGACATTTTCCTGTATCACTTCTTAAACTAACTAACAGATCATAACCGTTGACGATAGAGTTTGATCTTTCTCTAACAATTCAAGTTAACTTGACAGAGACACCAAAATAAGATTTCCATATCGAAAGACATGTGTTTACAGTATATCAGCGATGTCACAAACATCAAACAATGAACATAAAGTTAACTTTGTTAAGGAAAAGATGATTATACAAGAGCAATATAAACAGATCCACACAGTTACAGAGACACTTTGAAAGCTCAAATATTTTAAATGATCATAATTCACAATACATAATTAACATGACAGCAATTTGTAAAACTTCAAAGATGTTTTTCACGACGAAAATGACAACAAAACCTATCGTTCTGAATATTTTGTATCAAAGATGAATTTTTTTTTCGTATTTCTATTAATGTTTGCAAAGTATGATTGTAGCATTAATGGTTTTAAAATTGTATATAGCAAATGAAAATTATATATTACTTGAAGAAACTGTATAACATAAGATTAATATACTATCAAAATATATTACACGAAAACTTGCACATGAAACAACACGTAGGTATATTAGCAATGAGTTACCATAAAGCGACCATAATTCACCATTATAAGCAAACTCCAAAGAGTAATTTTTTATTCACAAAAATAATTCATTATAAATTGCATAAATTATCATGATCAATAAAGCGTGATATAGATGCAGCGTCTGAGAATTGAAGTAATCAAATAAATTTACACGATACCCCCTTCGAGAGAGGAATTTCTTTCAAATAGGATCATTGCTATAACACCTAACCTACCGGTACCTAACTTTTGGTAGTGTAGAACCCATGAAAACGAACCATCCACAAACCGTCATTTTGGTAGCCTGAAATTTCGATAATCCCTTACAAACTGCACACACGTGTACATAGATCAGAACAGCCATATAGACGATTGCTCAGTTGACTATTTGATTATGTATTTGAGAATGTCTAGGGTAATTCACATGTTTGAGCCCCTTTGTTGTTGTTGTTGTTGTTGTTTGAAATTATGTTAAAACTTATAGAACAAACACAAGTTGTAAACGGCGAGACATCAAACTACAGGCTATAGTGGACCTTGCTTGTATCACTAATTTCAAAGAAAATATTATAATTGTGAATTTTACGATTTAATTTGTTTTGTAAAGCATAACATAGTTGTTTGATATCGTACAAAACTGTGGAAATGACATTATAGCTGACTAACTGTATGACTTGCATGAACGGTATGCATGCATATTGCACACATATTGAAAGATATAAAACAACATACAAAACACTATATTTTCGACCTGAACAAGATTGTTTTTTTTATTTTTTATTTATCTCTCCGTCACTAAGAATAAGCAGTGACATATGAACATGAGTTCATATGTCACGAGAATATTAGGCCGTGGGCTTGTAAAGTTTTGTTCATTAGTCACAATTGATTTTTCAGCATTACTCTCTCCTAAAATATAACAAATTGTATCAAATAGCATTAGAAACGTAACGTCAAAACGTCGCCAGCTTAGGAGCGTTATGAACCGTCGCATTAGTCGACGTCTCGCGAGTAGGCGATGGGATGGGATAGATATCGAAATCGGTCGTCGCGTTGTCATAGTCGGACAGTTCTTCCCGCTTGTCGACAACAGGTTTCGTAGTTTGATTCTCGACGTCGCGGTTCTTGTTGGAAGCGTCGTCGTATCCGTCGCCGATGCCCCGTTCTTGGCCAGTGATGATGGTGAGTGGGAAAGAGGGTAGGAGCGGCATGGCTTGCCCCGGTGTCAAGGCGTCCCCTATTTCGGGTATGAGACGATGCTGGGACATGCTGTGCTTGGGACTCGACTTATGATCCCCATGACGAAGCCTGAAAAAAAAATGACAAGGGTATAGTTGACAAAGAGCGACTCCGATCTAAATCTGAAATAACGTGCAGTCGAAAAAACAGTAAAGCAGTCCACAAATTGAAATATATTCCTTTCTTTCTCATATACTCTAAATTTTTATTCACTAATTTATTTCACATAAAGGGCTCATAATGGAATTCGTGATTTCGTTATTCATCATCTCGCCTTCTCTTCACCTCGTTATATCGCCATCTCATCTTGCTTTCTCGTCTTTACGTCATCTTCATTTCGTCATCTCATCATCTCATCATCTCGTCATCTCGTCATCTCGTCATCTCGCTTTCTCGTCACCTCGTCATCTCGTCATCTTGTCATCTGGTCATCTGGTCATCTCGCCTTCTCGCTTTCTCGCCTTTTCACTCGTAATCTTGCCTTCTCGTCACCTCGCTATTTCGTCACCTTGTCATCTCGTAATCTTGCCTCCTCTTAACCTCGTCATCTCATCATCTTGTCTGCTCATCTCGTCATCTCGCCTTCTCGCTTTCTCGCCTTTTCACTCGTAAACTTGCCTTCTCGTCACCCCGATATCTCGCCACCTTGTCATCTCGTAATCTGCCTCCTCGTAACCTCGTCATCTTGCCATCTCGCAATCTCGCCTTCTCATCATTTCGTCAACTCATCATCATGTTATCTTCCCTTCTCACTCGTAATCTTGCCCTCTCGTCACCTCGTTATCTCGTCAACTCTCCGTCTCATCATTTCATCATTTCGTCAACTCGTCAACGTGCCATCTTGTCTTCTCCCTAGCCATCTCGTCACCTTGTCATCTCGTCATCTTACCTTCCCGTCACGTCGTTACCTCGTCATCGCACCTTCTCGTCATATCATCATCATGTCATCTTGCCTTCTCGTCATCTCGCCTTTTCGCTGTCTCGTCATCTCTCTATCTCGTCATCACTCTTTTTTGCTATCTTGTCATCTAGTGTTCTTGCATTCTCATCATCCCATTACCATAAGTTCTAGTATTGCCTGCTAATATCCTATAGCCTACATGTATTTACTTAAATAGCGAATAATACACATGGGACCGACTGCACACGAGGGGTCAAACTTGTTTTCTAAACGCACTCACTGGTTTGCGTGAATTCAATAATTTGCTAGCCAGTGTTCCGTCAACTACGACTTTTCGGACAAACAAACACTTTCGCTAGCCCTTTGCATCCAAATGACCCATTTTTGTCTGCACATGAAAACTGCATATGGGCTTCAAATTTGCATTATATGTCCGAATGCCCTTGATTGCAAGAGAACTGATGCCTCGTGAGCAGCCGGCACAGGTCAACTTATAAATACGAACCTGAGATCGTGGTGAAGCTGTCTCTGACGCCTTCGCTCGGCCGCGTGCTCGGTGACGTAGCGTCGACTTGCGTCACGATACCTCACCACCGTCTTGACAATGGCGGAGTCCTGCGCCCCTGGACGCTCGATACAAATGACGAGAAGGCGGTACATCTGGAGTAACATGATGAGCATGTTCTTGCAGGTGAAGAAGATCATCATGTGGTTGACGGCCTCCTCCACGGTCAGAAGGTAGAGACGCATGGTGAGGAAGGGACCGTCCTGCATCACCACGGTTGCCATGATACCCCATACCTCGGTCTCACAACAGAACGTCACCTGGATAGTGATGTAGACGAAAATTTGGAGGTTTGCTAGAATGTCGGGAAGTACTTTTCATTACAAACATGGCATATTGGTAAAAAAAATAATAATAACATAAACCAATGGGCAATTTCATGGTAAAGGGAACTGAATTATAGAGTTTTCCTCTAACACACGGCATTAATATACAGGGTTTTTAAAAAATAAATTCTTATGAACATATGCTTCTTACACGTGAAGGGATTCAACACCCCCCACCCAAAAAAAAAAAAAAAGAAGAAGAAGAAGAAGAAGAAGAAAGGAATGTCGATTCGAGAATATTTGGTATATTTTGTCCTTTAACTTTAGAAAAATTCTGAATCATTTTGGCTAATGAAATTAACGAAGAGTCCATTTCTGTAGCCAATAATCTTAAATTTCTAGAACATTTTATTGGCAGTGGGGTATATTGTTATGTCTAAATCCCTGAAGCATTCATTATGTCTAAATTCCTAAATCATTTCAAAAGCATTAATTGGATGAATCCCCCTCTTTCTATATGATTTAAACCACACACTTATTAAAATTAATTTCATGTCATTTTAGGTTTGAATGTAGCTGTCGGCCAGCCCCCCTCCCATCCCTCCCTCCCTCCCTCTCTTCCTTCACTATAATTTCCCTCTCCTACCTCTGTGTCTCATTCTCTCCCTATTATCAGAAAAAAAGTGACAACCACACAAACGACATCTATTAATTGGAAGCAAATAAGTACTTTGTTTCTCGGACCAGCTATTAGGGTTTGTCATTTTTAAAATTTAATGGTCACAACTCAAGGTCACATCTATATTCTTATTATTACCCACTGCAGAAAATAGATCAATTTCACTAATTTTTCTCGCCATTATGCTCGCTCATCTAAATAAAATCCATGGTCGAATTTGAAAGTCCATATTGATAACCTATATAAACCAGGGACGAAGGGGAAAATAATTAAGAGAAGGCAGCCATTTATTAATTAACAGAACATTTCCCCAGTTTTAATCATTAACTGTCAAAATATAATGATGCTCGTGCAATTAAATTTTTAAAATTATACATAAGGATCCCAATTTGGCTCACAATAATAGTGCCAATTTTTAAATATGTCACGTGTTTCCTGAAGTCAGTGCCAACATAATTATAATCGTTAACACCACTCAAAAGTAATATGCTTACTTATATTGATTTTTATAAATATGGAATCATGTTTTTGCTTTGTTTGATGTTTGATATTATTCAAGTGGTCGGTTTCATGCTTATGGTGACTTTTATCAGGCTCTGAAGCAAACACAAAGAGAGGAAAAAAAGTCAAAGTGGACATTATGCATATACCTCAGTACATCTGTCTAAAATATCTGAAATTGAACGAAGAAATATCATATTAAAACTGACGTAGTCCATATAAAGAGCGTCGATAGTGATGGATTTGAGAGAGAAAAAAATCACAGTGCTTGCTTCAGGACAATGTATATACTCCTCCCTATCCTGGATATAGGATGACCGGGCATTAACTCTGTTCGTTATTTCGTCAAAGATATAGGGTTATAGGTTAGTGTTGCAATAGGGTTTTAGGCTAGGTTTAGCGTTATGGTTAGGGTTAGGTTTAGTGTTTGGGTCCGGCAGAGGTGAAGTTAGGAATTTGGTAGAGTAGAAAATTGACAGCGGAGCATTTGTCGCCGGAACACGTGTGGTAGTAGAACTGGTCCATTCACATGTACCCTTTAGGATCCTTTTTTTTTCTAGTTTAATATATTCCCTGAGCGGACTAGGTATATACCCACCCACCGTATCCTGGGTAGGGGCGACTACAGGATTTTGTAAAAGAGGGGTCCAATAAAAAGAAAATTCGGACAACGAAAAAAAAGGTTATAAGCCAAAAGGGGGTCCAAATTACTTATGACCCTTCCCCCCTTTTTTGGGGAGGGGGGGGGGTGGACCCCCGTGACCACCCCCTTGGATCTGCCCCTGCTGGGTACAGATTAACGCCCCCTGGTCCATTCAGTTTACCTTAGGGGGTCCCTCATCTTTTTTCTTGCGCATGCTCGTACCGGCGACACGTGGTTTACGGGCCTTGGTAGCTGTCAGACCTAGAGTGAATTGCATAAGGCTCCATGTCCACAGACCCAAGATACACACCACCATAATAGGATTACATCGAACCTGTAGATGAAAAGGTAGAATAAATAGATATTGACAATAGTGATCAAAATCATTGTATTCATGAGCAGCCAAAAAGTCGCTGAATATCATTATTACTGCGACCTTACCCAACTTTCCATGATAAGGCACTCAAGCCATGACGGGGAGTCTGCAAACCAGGTACACCTAGGCCGAGAGTGGCAATCACGTAGATAACGTAAAATGTGTCCCTGCTGTCCCTATGATTCGAACTCTGACAAGTTGATTCTACACTCTAGTGGAATTGTGTTGAGAGAGAAATCGGTTAAGAATGCCATGGCTTGTCGGGTGTCAAGACGTCCCCTACGTCTCTTCAACATACCACCTTAGCATAGGCTCTGTACAGTACCCTAATGTGCAACGTTTCAGTATTCCAATAAAGAAAATCTTTTCTATTCCGGTGGTTTTTAAGCAATATTTACTTTAACAATCAATTTAAACGCTGAATAAACATGTCCATGATATCATACACGCATTTATGCACTGCAAAAAACAGGGTGTTAATTCACCACCATCTCGGTATCATTATTGGGCTACACCAGATAAGTGTTAAAACAACACCAGTTTGATATTGAGCTACACCAGTTAAGTGTAAAGAAACACCAGTTAGCCTTAAAACACCAGTTTGATTCGAAACTGGTGTTGTTTTAACACTTATCTGGTGTAGCTCAATATAGATACCGAGATGGTGTTGAATTAACACCCTGGTTTTTGCAGTGTGTGATCCTCTTTTTTTTAATAGATAGAGCGTTTTATATCCAGAAAGCGGTAAAAGTATGCAGAATGTACCTTAATGGGAAAAACGAGGTGAAAGCTATTTCCGATTATTCAACAAATAGAGATGAGTCCACTCAATAAATTTGCGCAATATTGACGAACAAGGTCACTACTCTGACAGCTCTTAATAAACAACGCTTTGGGCGGAATGGCCTAAAGAGGGTGACCTTCATAAGAGAAATCATATTTCCTTCAACTTTAATACAGATAACGGCTCCAGTTTCTCTAACTTTGTTTTTTTATATAAATGATTATTTTAGAATAAAATTACCCAAAAAATGAATCTCTTAAATTTCTCGTCTCATCCCATACCGACATATACGTTTTTATGCCCCTAACGCCAACCAGGATCTAAATTTCTCTATTACCCTTTAACCGTGGAATCCTTGTCAGTTTCGTATGCCGCCCTTTGATATTTATCTATATTATAAAAAAAACGATGAATATGATCACACAATATTTCCTTATCTTTATTACTTGCGCCGTTATGGACTATAGAAAAATGTTATTTGGTGGAATCATATGGAAATGTTATATTTCTACGATTGCAGTCACGTGGCGTGGGGGGGGGGGGCACTTGCATCATGGGTGTGGGCCACCGGTCTTAGGTGGATGTAATATCAATGAACAAAGCCACCGATTGGGGGGGGGGGCTACAGAGCAGGCGTCCATCACCTTCTTTTTCACATTCCTTTTCCCATCTCCGCTTCTTTTCTTTTTCCTGTATTTCTTTATCACACTTCCTTTCCTATCTACTTTTTTTTTTTTATTTTAATTCCTCCCTCTTACTTCGTTTCGCAGTTCGATTTGGTGGCACGTGCCGCCGTGCCCATGAAGCTACGCCACTGTACAATTGGCATATGTTCTAGTACAAAAGGTGAAGGATTTTGCCTCTCATGCGAGAGGTCCCGGGTTCGATCAGGGAAATGTAACTAATCCCCTGCATGGTTCGATTCTTGCTCGGTGGTTACATCATTGGACTAGGGAAATGTAACTAAGATACATCTCCCTGATTGGACAAGGTATTTTGCCCACATTAACCCTCTCGACCACGTCGACGAAGGTGTACCTGGCAATGCTGGGGGTAATCATAAATGCAGGGCTCGCAGGTAGATCAGTATTAATACTGATGTTGCTACCCCAGGTAAATAAGAACAAATTATTACTGTTATCCATTAAAGTGGAATTGCTTTCGATCCTGCACGTATAATTTACATAGTACACTTTGGCTCAAACCAAAAGACATATCTCCCTGCACTTGATGGAAAGGCAAAATACCACTGGCGGTACATTATGCTGTAATTGTATCGCTAATATCATTCAATCATTAATTAATTATCTCTCATTCAAGCCTGGGCTTTCCATAATTCAGCGAACCTTGAGCACTACCCTTGAACATGACACGTTCTAATGGCACGTACCCTCCCCCCCCCCCTCTCTCTCTCTCTTTCTCTTACTCTATCTCTCTCTCCTGATTGCCCTGTTTGCCGGAAACGCTTACCCATCTTAGCATAGCCCAGTTGATGAAACTCATGTAATTGCGGTCGAGATGTTCATTACCGGCCTAAATGAAATAACCGACTGCTTTTTCGAACATTCTCCCGCTAAAACCTCCTAACAACGCATTGGGAGGGTCGAATTATAGGAGTACATTACGGGACTATGAAAGCCGATCATTGATTCGAAGGGGGGTGAGGCGGCGTTTAAACACTCGCTTCCCTTTCTAATGACAGCATCAATTAGTGTCGCATGCCTGCCAAATTCCTAACGGAGGCAGGTATTTTGAATATGCATTAATAAACCCCTTTTCCAATTCTTTTTTTTATGAATGTGAGGGATAGTGCTGATTTCTACAGCTGATGCGCAAAGGTGGGAAACGTATGAGGTGATGAAAATTACGGGCGGCGACAGAGCATTTGGGACATCTATAATTCATACTTTCCCTTGTTCTGCGGGTCATTAGCCCTTCGTCCCATCAGGTTTTGGATCAAGAGTTCACTATGTATATGGGCTTTTTAGGTTTTAGTTCCCCCCCCCCCCCCCGTCCCATTCGTCCCAGTGCGGTCAGCAGGGGCGTCGGGTCACAATTTCTCCAGGGGCTGACCTCCCTTGCCGAATATTTTCTTCCGAGTTTCTAAATTTAGCGGAACGAGCGAAGCTAGCGAGCAAAATGTTGACGCTTTGATATTTGTCATAAAAATATGTAGATGTTGTATAAAATTGCAAATAATAATAATCATATTTATATAGCGCACATCACAATATGTCCCTATGCGCTGTAAGAAAGAGGAAGAAGGAAAAGTGGATAGAGAAGCTTGAGAAGAGTGAGGTATGCTCAACATACATTTACCAATTTACTGCACGAATATGAAGTGGCGCACCCCGAATATGAGGTGGCGGCTGCCCGAATATCGATAATGTACAAAATCTCGGGGGGGGGGGGGGGGGGGAGGATGGGAGCTGCAGCCGCCGGGGTTAGTAGGGGCTAGTGCAAGGGTCATAGAGTGGTCATAGAGTAAGGTTTCGTCGAACTTTTGGGCCTCATAGAAGTATAAAAGCCCCAAAACGACGGAAAGTCATGAAAGTTATGACGTAGTTCCAAAATAGCTGATCACTTTACTTTTTCTTACTTGTTCGAGTTTGAGGTTTTCCGTCACGAATTCTAGAATATCAGCTGCAATGCCGATGTAAACCAGCAGAAGTTGTGAGAGTTGATCCCGAGTGAGCTCCCCCTTGGGTAGCAGCCATCGACCCAGGATGAGTACAAACAGCAGAGCTTGCTGAAGAGCTATAGACCAGCTCTGCGTATTCAGAATGAGTGGTAGGGTCACCTGTATATTGCACGAGAAAATACACTAGAATGAATCTTCTAATTCGTTGAGGATTTTCATTTGCAGTGTTTGCAGTCCGACTTTCATTCATCAATACTCATCATATACTGAGTAACCTGAGTTTCGATAAATCATGTTTTGATTTTGAGGTACCCTTTAATGTCCACAAAAAGTTGAAAGTAAGCATGTTTTTAACCATGAATGAATAAATTAACGAACATTTGAAGCAATCGATAACTGAATGAATAAATATAATAGGAACATGAACAAATAGGCAGTTAACGAAAATTGGCTTCTAATCCTGTCTAAGAAGATGCTTGACGATACTTGAATAAAATAATGAAACAATCTTCATACACACATCAATAAAACAGTCTATATCAATGAAAGATATCTTTCCGGAAGCTTAATAACGACTAGACAAGATGATTTATCGTCATTTTTCGAAAGGCGAGAAAAGGAGAAGACAAGAACAAGAAATACCCGACTCCAAATCTCGTCAAGTCGGTTGAATAATGAAAGGACTAAAATTAATATATTCTCATCTTCTCGTCTCCAGGCTCTCATATTCTTGTCTTCTCCCCTCCTTTAAAAAGTTGTGACAAGATCCAATATCTTAGCATCAAGTCTTCTAATTGACAATATAACGATTCCGTATAAATCTTACTCCAGATATTTTGGCCACCAGTTGGGTATTATTCGTTTCAACTTCCTCCAATGAGACGCAGTCTCCTCCATGCATCTCGGCATATTCCATTCTATCGTTGAGGAGGGTCATCTCCAGTAGCCAGAGGGACGGAACGGTGGCGACGAGAAATAGCAAAACACTGGGACAGAACCTTAAAAAGAACAAAATAACAATTAAAGACAACGTTCTCAGCATATCTAAAAAGGTTTTTTTTTAAGTTAAAGACTAAAAAAGACATGGAAGTAGGGCACTTTCTTTTTGAAATACACAGATTTCTTTCAGTTCAATTTAATTTAAATTAACATTTTTTCCCCCATCGTTTTTGTGGATATTCAACATTTGTTCACATAGTACAATATACATGATATAATATAAAGTAACATTTTTAGAATCAAATAACTTTTAATACAAGGAAGAAGGCGCGAATCCCAGTAAGCTTACGCTTGTAACGTGTAGGTCTGAGAACACAAGTATTCTATTAGCTCAGATGAACCCCCCCCCCCCCAATCTCCACCCAAGCACCATTTCTGGATACGCCACTGAGGATTATCGAATCTCATGTGAAATTATAACATCAGAAACCATGATAAACGAAGTTGGAGAGAGATGTGTACGGGCAAAAGATAGGTGGCTGACACTGATCGGATGATTCCTTAGAAAAACAGGCGTTTTTAAACGCGTTGATGAAATATGTTATTCTAACCTCATAGGTGGGTCAGCAAATTCGAAAATTCTAATAAACTTTTTGACATCTTGAACTTCCTACCGGCACTATATTTCAGATTCTATACAACAGATTTGAAAAAAAAAAAGATCAGTTGTCAAAGCGACTAACGTTTTTCATCAGTATTTTCACATTTGCTGTCAGATTGTATTTCCATTTGCAGTCGGCATTCTATTCACAATTTCACACAATACCTATTTACCTATGAAGACAGTTTTCATGGCATTCTTCCCAATTGAGCTCCAGACAGCCTGGAGTTAGTGAAGCTGAATTAAATATGGCGGCTCTCGATTTAACCAGCTTTCTGAATTCGGTCAGGCAGGTCAAATAAATTAATTCGCACTCTTTGTTTTTTTAAAACCACCAACTCGGTTTAAATTTGCTCGCTGTCAATCAGTAATCAATAAAGAGTGATCATCAATTTGGAATCTAATCAGCCGAACATTGGGGGCGGGGGGTAGCTTCCAATTTTATGAACGGAATACAGAGCTCGATCGCTCTCGTCAGGTACTGTGAGCAACAGACATGGTCATAGTATATATTTCAAACATATTTGTTCTACGTTATAAATGCAAGTTTTAAACCTTGCTCACTTGTGACAAATCAATTAGATTTGTGTTCTGCAGCCAGGGCTACGGTAGACCAGTATAGTGAGGAAGTGACGGTAATCATCAAGAATTG
Source organism: Heliocidaris tuberculata (assembly GCA_025618425.1). Classification (NCBI taxonomy): domain Eukaryota; kingdom Metazoa; phylum Echinodermata; class Echinoidea; order Camarodonta; family Echinometridae; genus Heliocidaris; species Heliocidaris tuberculata. The sequence continues at coordinate 53,902,818 of CM046832.1, read as the reverse complement.
CTGAGAATTACTTCTTGATTTTGCGCCTGCTCACTTCCTGGCGAGATTGAACATTTTGCTACCCCCTCCCCGGAGGAGACTGGATTCCCCTTTCCTTGCTAAGACTGAATTTTCCATTTCCCCATCCCTTCTACGATGGAACGTACTTTTCAATCAATTTCCCTCACCGGACGAGACACAGCATTTTATTTTCCCTCCCAGCCCAATTTCCCTTATTTCTTTTTTTTCCAAAGACTAGATATTCGATTCTCTTTCTTAATCAGTTCTTTCTCGTTATTTCTCTATACTAACAATTAAAAAAATTTTTTTTTAGTCCAAATAATTGGCATTCTATTAAAAAAAAAAAAAAAAAATATATATATAAATATAAATATATATATATTCAGTTTTGGATTCAACAAAAAAAGACATTACCTTCTGAAACTTGCAACGGTATAGAAAATGATAATACGACTCATGAATATTCATTTTCTTTATTTTCTTTATCATTGTATTATCACCATAATCATCATAATCATCATTATTGTTATTGTTATTATTATCAATATCAGTATCATCATCATTATTATTATCATTATTTACTAACAATTTTTATGAGTTCAACATCATGAATGTGGAGTGTAGGGAGGAAGGGGGTCACACATCCACGCCCCCAGGCCTCCTGTCCCTCTAATGACGGCCCTGCTATCAAAGGCTAATGAATTCGTAAAGTGCGACAACGTCCTCTTGTTAAAAAAATTATATAAAAAATAAATAAAAAATAAATAAAAGAGCAAAATAGAAGAGAGGAATGAGTCGAGCATATGAAATTCAAAACACGTTCTCAAAAGGTAGTTAAAATCAGATTATTAATATAATATGACCGATGATATATGATATAAGCAGACCAGATTAATATCAGTTATTGTCCTAGAAGTCGTTGGCATGACTTCTTGTTATGGAGGCGTGGGAGGGTCGCTTCGTAAAATGGTAATACATAATTCATTCGCATGAGTATCAGTGATGAGATTTAGAAGAAACAAATCTTTTGGGCGTGCGTTCAATTAAGAATCAAATTATGATGATTTCAATATCATAGTGTGAGGCATTTTGATATCTTAACATATCGTTTCATAACATCAGATTTTCTGTATAAGACAGCCCATGTGTAAAAACTTTATAAGCATGATAAAATATAGCATCACAGCTAGAGCTTTGTACAGTATAAAATTCATATCAAATATGTTACGTTTATAGTTAATTAGATCTCTCGGACATCACTTATGGCAAGCAAGATACGATATTAAATACATCCGTGTTTTGGATTTATATATATATATATATATATATATATATATATATATATATATAATGTATTCACCTCCTTTTCCATTTACGCTGGTGCATCTCACTCTAATACTCATTCACAATTTTACATTTCAAGATTTGATATTCAGTTTATTCGATCCTAATCCATCCTTTTCATATATTTCGGCGCTATGGCCGAACCCCATAGGCACGGACGGATTCAGAAGAGGGAAATGTTCTATTTTATCCTTTGGGCTAGTCGGGATTTTGGCTTTAGGGCCGAAACTTCCGTGTAGATCTGTGTTTGGAGGACTGACTGGTTGAGCAATAGACAGAGAGGGCTGGTCGTATCAAAATTTGCGGGCCGAATAAATAGTCCCGATCCTCCCCTGACCCCATTAGCTTTAAAATGCATATCTGCTGTTTTAGCATCCTAATCAGTCGAAATCAAATAAAAACAACGTCGTCATGTCTTAGGTGGAAGCGTTCCATCAAATCATGGTTACGATGGTAGCAGATTTACAGACGCCCTGCATGTGGTCACGGCATGACAAACTATAATATCGGGGGTGCCAGCCTGACAAAAGCGCTCTGTCATAATTTATTCGCGTGGCTATTATTCAATATATAGAACCACTGGATCAATTACCGCGGTTCAATAATTTGACCGAGATTTCCTCTCGGTTTCCAATCGTGCTCCCAATAAATCTGGCCTCAATTAAAAACCATGATCCATCGAATGGAGGCTAAATTATAGTTCTTTAGCGGTATAAATCGTAACTCTTGGCTAGAAAATTGACGAAGATTGAAAGTCAGGGAATGAAGGCAGCGGTATTTATAATATGAAAGTCAAAAGAGGGAAATGATGCTACAAGGAGATGTTTTATCAATGCTGTGACAACGATGGGAGCAACTGGTATGAAAAGGGAGAAGGATAATTGAAAGTGTAACCACCGCAAAGTTGACGATTCAGATCCTGATACTATTTTGAAACTGTAGTTTTGGATAAAAAAAAAAGCCTCAATAAAATACTGAATAAAATGAAGAGAAAGTGAAACTTTATTTTGGGGGTAATTAATTGAGAAATTAGCAAACATTGCATCCTAGATCGAGATAAAAATGAATGCATCTATCTGTTTCTGTTTTGGTTTTTTTTTTCCATTGTATTATGATGATGAATAGTGCCTTAAATAATTTTGATCCGGTACACCAGAATTTTCCAAAATATCACAATTCAAGGACTCTCTCTCTCTCTCACCTGAATGGAATAAATCATTTCACTTTACCTCACAATGAAAATATTTTGAAACAAACATTGAACAAAAAGTATGGTCTTTAGGGATCATGAATGTTAAGGTAATTTGTATTTCGGTTCTTAGGCGTCAGGTCCTAAGGGGAGGGGGGGGGGGTGACGTCTCTTACCCGAATATCAACTTTCAAATTTCTAGATTTTCCGAGCTGACGAAGCGAGCAGGCCAAAAAATTCTACCAAAGTCTCGATGTAACTTTGTCATTAAAAGATATAAAGTCAGCTATAAGAAATACAAATAGACCACTTCGCCGCACGAATATAAGATGACTGTTGCCCGAAAATTGGTATATGTCAGCCCTTTAAGGCTTTAACCCCACGCCTCGTACGAAGAAAAACTTAAGGAAGTATATTTAATACTTAAGATAGATGTCTGAATAAATATATTTACAATCTGGAAAGTGCACATCACTAAATTGATGGATAAAAATAAAAATCCCTATTCCCCCTTTTAGAAGTGAAGATGATTCACCTATCTGTAGGTGAAAAGAAAACTGACGTTACCACTGTACCCAAATGACGTCTGGAAAGTGTCTGGGGATTTGGAAACAAATCAGAAACTTTCTTCTTGTTCGCTAGCTGCCTGCAGTTACAGTAATGAACAATTTCAATTTTTTTTTCTCAGAATACATCTACTCTCGTATGCTCCGAAAGTACATTTATATTTCTTCTATCAGCAGTTGCGTATACCATTGAGTGAATTGAAGAAAATCACAACAAACTATTTGTAGTTGAATATCAGGGATAACAAAGTATTATATTTAAAATGATATGTGCTAACATTATCATTATAATTACTACACCAGTGATATCTTGGCTGATTAATCTTACTGTATATCATTACAATACTGTTACTTTAGTATTTCCACATCTTGATATTTCTTTTGGTTGTTATTTTCACTTGATGATACAAAATCGTTTTCGTAGGGTTCTTAAACTAGTGTAAATCTATATGAGGTAAGTAATTTCTATAATCATTTTCATTGTCATATAAATATTGTTATACTAGGTGTGTCCACCTTTTGATCTAAAATCACTGAAATAAGGAAATCCCATACCAAGCTCTTAATAAAAAGTGAAATAAATATAGTGCAATACTTGATAGTTTTTATTTTATCTTATTTTACCTTTTCCCCACCATATACCCCCTCCACGGCAAACCGTTTTTTAAAATCGGGAATACTAAGCTTATGAATTGAAAAAAAAGCAGTTCAGAAGCTAGTATACACTAGACGGTAAAAGGGAAAAAAGAAGAAAGAGAGCAGACAAGAAAGTGAAAAGCTCAAAGAGGCTTTTAAACTGGGACGACAGATATAGATGAGGAATTTCAACTGCTTGAACTAACTTGGATATTGTGAAATAGATGCTACTATAATTATATGGACGGGTACGTCCAATTTCATTGTGGTTGATTGTATAGGGCATTCGCCTCTGCTCTTTCAGTCAAGTCAGAGTCGTGGATTGCTATGAAAGCCGGAAAATTTGTGCCTTTAATTCTAATTGAGGCAATCTTTGATCCAATCTATATAAATTTTGATGACAATTATAGTACATGTATATCAGCCGATTCCCCCCCTCTCTCTCTCTCTCTCTCTCTCTCTCTCTCTCTCTCTCTATCTATCTATCCTTCTTCCTTTTGAACAATCGTTGTTTATCATATGAATCGCATGTTAAAATATTACCATTTCGAACAATTTGAAGAAAAAAAAATTCGACATTTCATTGAATCCTCAGACTCAAGTGAGTCATGTACAATTATTGACATATCATTCTACTGTTTGTCGTATAGAGAATGCCGGTTATGTTTGATGTTAGGAAAGCACTTGCACGAATGTAAGTGCTCGCTTTATTTGATAAGTGCAAATGTTACCCTTGTGTTATAACGCATCGATTGCATCCTATAAAGTACACTATCAATATTCTTGCAAAGGGACGTAAAGGGAATGAACTACTCGACAACTCTACGTGGGAAAAGCTGTGCCACGTTTTTAAAAGTCATCTTGATCTCAACTGTATGCAACATGTCTTCATCATAAAAAGCTGACCACAATTTTCATCAGTAAATTACTATGTAACGTTAGATTTTCAGGGGAAAAAATTGCAAGTAGAAACACAAAATATGCATATAATGCTAAATATATATCTGATACCAAAATTCTTTCATTAATTGTGCCTTTCACATACATGTGTATTTCATGAGCAAGAAATAGTGTTTCTTTATAAAAGCCACATAACAAGTTGATTACTTGACCCTATCGTTGCCTACAGTCAAACAGTGAACAAAAAAAAAAAAAAAAAACATGCTACAGAATAGGAAAACCTTTTTTTTTTAAATCGTGAACTGCCTATGTCAAATTATCCTACTCCAACCCAGGAAAGGTTATACTATGTTCCCATGAGTCGGGTATAACATCTTTGCCAAATGGAAAATCTGTAGTTTTACCTCTGATGCAGCATCGCTTCAGGTGTCATTTCCTGACGCTAAGTGAGGCAAGTTTTCAAAATTCTATCCACTTTCACAGGGATCGCGAAATAATGGGGTGGGTAGATTCCCTCAAGTGAGAAATTGAACGAATGGAAAATTGATTCAGACATTCAAAAAGCCCTAAAGAGTGTCGGATTTATTGATTTCAAAAGATGGTTAGAATGGAACGTGTCGTTCAGAAGAAGAACGTTTTGTGCAGGACGGGAATGCGTTGAATTGTTATCATCCTAAAATACGCATCCTAAAAATACTCATCCTAAAAATACTATTTTTATAGATTTCATTTTTTGGTAGAAAACGATCTCTAAAAATAATTTGTTGAAAAGCCACAAAATCCTACAATTTTCATCATTTTTTGTACGGTTTGTACTGTTGTTGACAACATATCCAATTTTGTCCATAATAATTATCAGTTCCTTGTTAAAAAGTGTTTGCTAATAGAAACACGTGAATTGTCTTATCTAAACCTTTATCCAAAAAAAAAAATACTAAAAAGTGTTCTTGTTCATGTAGTGCATGCATGCAGTGAAATACAACAAAAATATTCGTAGGGTATCATGGAAGGTGCAGATAAGATACAAGAATCGAGGGATGAAAAGCATGCAAGTAAAAGATATTGGATTTTCATGCAGATATGATGTAAAGATGTAGAAAGAAATAAAACGATAAAGTTAAAAAGGGTAGTCCAGTAAACAAACAGAAAGATGAATGGGAAGGGGAAAAGGAATGAGATAAGACAGAGATATATATAGAGAGATAGAACAGAAGATAGAGAGGAAAAACTGGAATGAGTTACTATAGCTCGTAACAGAATAATCAGAGAGTCAGAGACAGTGATGAAACTTGAACTATCCAATTATGGATAAGTGACCCCGACAGCATTCGAGTAACAGGCTGCATTTACATCGCGGTATCGAATAGCCCTGACTGACTTAGAGCAATTTTTGAGGGAGGAAAAGAGTTTTATCGGTGGCATTGATGAGGTGGATGTGAAGTAGTAAAGTAGACATGATAGTATATAACCTGCATGGCCAACATGGCCAAGGCATGTATGTACTGGGCAGAGCTTGCTGTTGAAAGTTTAAGGAGTGTGGATTGACTTTCAAAAGTAGCATGCATAAATCATTTCAAAGAAATTAGATAAGTACATATAATATCAAAACATTGAACTTGCTTTCGGCATATGGAAACCAGCATTTTGGAAACATAAGGAAGATTGTAAACATAAGATTGATGATCAATACAGTCGATAAAGTTTCCATAATGGACAGTATATACATATCTACCACATACTGACCCCCTGTTCTCTCTTTTGCAAGTTGCTCTGAAAGAAAGAGGAAAAATCAGAGAAGCAGATTGGTCAAGAGTGTTATGAATGTTTGAAAGTTGTAATCACTATACATAATGAATTTCAAATTGACCGAATAGGTAATGTCATTGTGATGTAGTGGCGGACAACTCCCCATTTGCCCCAACACACAAAATGACAAAAATGTCATAGGATCTTTTTCTTTCATGAGGACCTATAAAAATATGCTATCTCCAATATTTTTTGAACACTGTTAAGACGGTAAAGGCGCTTCGGAGAAAATTGCAAACTAACGATATTTTTTGTGTTAGGCAAACGGGAGCGCTGTCAGCAAGTATGTCACAATCGACTCACCAAATTGCCATTTTGAGATTCGCATAGATGTAGTGATCTCATTTTTCAAACATCCATAACTTTCTTATTCTTGTCCAATCTCTTTCAAACTTTCACCGTCCTGTTTTTTTTTCCTATTTGTCTGCTTTCACACAAATCATCTTATTGCCCAGGTTGGATTGCCATTTAACCGGTCAGGGTATTCTGTGCAACATCCCCATCCCCTTTCTTGGTTGTACGGCATTATACCCTGCCGGAAAGAACACAGTGTCCCACAGTGTGTTCGAAACACAGTGTGAAAAATCATCTTCACACTGTTAAATTCAAGCGTTTTAGCATTGTGAATCACATCTTCACATTGTGAGCGAGTAAATTCATACTGTGAAATCGAACATCACTATGTGAACACTCTGTGGTAAACCACACTGTGGAGGTGTCCACAGTGTGAAAAATCCTCTTCACACTGCTAAATTCGAGCGTTTTAACATTGTGAATCTTCACAAAGTCGACCATGTGAACACACTGTGAACACACTTTGGGACACTGTGTTCTTTCCGGCAGGGTCTGTTCTGGCGACAATGATTACACCGCGTGAATTTCGTACACTCGTAACCGAATTCTAACCTTTAACCCTTGACCAAACACTACACTTTGGCCTAACACTAAACCTAACCTAAAGCCCAACTACAAGCCTAATTCTAACCCTAACCCTGCACCTATGACGAGATAAAGCCCAGAGCATATAATTATCGAAGCATCCTTTTCTTCTTACCTTGAACTATGACCTTATCTCTCAGTTGGCCTAGGTATATTAAGCCCTTATATTTCATAATCTGCCTTTCTTCTTCATTCTCCACCACCCCCTTTTCTCTCTCTCTCTCTCTCTCTCTCTCTCTCTCTCTCTCTCACTCCCTCTAAGCATTATTTTTTAGATTTTGCTATCATTGCAGTGCAGTCTTGTTGTCATTGTAGCGTCGGTATTGAAGCTAGGGAGATCTTCGTGGAGATCTTCGTATTCCCCTTCCACTCTTCTCAAGAGACAACATTCAAGATTCAAAACCCGATTAATGAGATCCATTTTCCCCTTCTATGAGCAAAACTCGGGTGGCAAACTGTAAACTGATTTGATAATAATTGTACAAACACTGGGGAAGGATATACTTAGACAGTGGTGTGATTCATATATCAAACTGAAGCTGCGAGCAAAGAAGGCTGAAGAATGTGAGGTTCCATTAAGAAGACGCACGTCCAGTTCCGTGGAATTGTTCATAAATGAAATTTAAAAGAACAAAATACATGCACATTTCTTGATTTAAGGTGAACTAAGTTGAGACTTTAGACCTTAGGGGATTGGAAAATGCCATTCCTATTTCGGATATCATGGGGAAATATGCCCACTGGAAAAAACCTCAAACAAATGGATACTGCTATGCAGAAAACTGTGTTTAGATTGGTAAATGCTCTGCCCTCCTTCTGGTTGTTTGAGAGGGGGGGAAGTGTAGTCGAGACTTTCACAAGTCTTGAAGTATCTTGAAGAAAAGTTTCTAAGCCCTTATTCCTAACAACTAAAAACGTCTATTAAAACTCTGTAACTTTGAGTCCATATGCTTACGGCTATCCCCAACTACTCAACAAAAAACAAAGCAAAAACAAAAAATACAAAAACAAAAAACAAAAAACAAAAAGCAAAAAACAAAAAACAAAAAACAAAAAACAAAAAACAAAAAACAAAAAACAAAAAACAAAAAACAAAAAACAAAAAACAAAAAACAAAAAACAAAAAACAAAAAACAAAAAACAAAAAACCAAAAACAAAAAACAAAAAACAAAAAACAAAAAACAAAAAACAAAAAACAAAACAAAAACGAGATCACAAAATACCGTAACCTACTTTGCAATCTATTTTCCTGTCTGGCGCTCAATATAATGCAGCTTATATCCTTCCTCTAGATGCTTGGAAGGATTATCGAGAAGACATTGCGGCCATCTTTTCAGGATAATATCAAGACTACAACCTTGATCAAAAGTCATTTTCATCTACGACGTGACGGGATAAAGAGATAGACCGTTCTTAACCTCCTCCCACAAGAAAAAAAAAAAAAAAGACCACGGGGCATTAAAGGGAGTATTTCCCTTTGGCAAAGTTTTTCGAACATCATAAAATTGTGCATGGATCAGCATTATACCATAATAATAACGTGCACGAAGTCCTGCAGTCATTAAAAAAAAAAACCGTCAATGCCGATTATGAGATGCAAAGTGTAACACTTGTAATTCTATATCAAAATCAATTATTTGTTACGAAATCTAACCAAACGTATTCGTTGATAAAAGCAGTCCTAAAATCAAGACCGATTTCCGGTCAATAGGTAAGATCGATTTCAGTACAGAATCACCGATTTTGTTACAGTCAACAAAAGATAATGATAATGAAAAAGAATGATATTTGGTGACCTGCCTCAAATGCCATTCCAAGTCTATCACGGTCGATTATGCCACTAAAAGTCTCTTTCCATTTCCAATATTTGGACGGGAGTTTGTAAACAGTGTTTTACATTTGGGCCTCAAAATGGTTAAATCGCTATCTACAGTAGATATTGAAGTATTGCGTAAGTCATTTTCTGCACGGGTAACATTCAGGCTATATGAAATCAATATTTAGCATTTCAGAATTTGCTGAATGGAGGGTAAAAAAAAAACCATTTCGATAAAAAACAACAACAATAAACAATAACAGCAAAGTAAAAAGGGGACATTTCAATCGCCCTAAAAGTAGTGACAGAAAGGCTAGTTGTAGGCTTAGTAGTAGGAGTAGGAGTAGAAGTAAAAAGAACAGAAAACAAAAGACGGAGAGAGACAAAGACAGAGGAAAAGAAGGGAGTAAGAGAGAGTATAACCTAGGGAGAAAGAGAGGTAGATTTAAAGAGAGAGAGGGAGGGAGAGAGAGAGAGAGAGAGAGAGAGAGAGAGAGGATCAGTGATTCATCCATTTAATGATGGATTATACAGACGATAGTAGTCAAGCGATACGTTAATTAAACACCTTTCATATACATCATTAATTCCATTTTAGCGATCATTTTCCATAATATCTGACCAGGGCCCTCTTGCATAAAAAGTTGCGTTTAATCGCAACTCAAAAAATTAAACGCAACTTGATTTTCAGCCAATCAGGATCGCGTATTTGGGATTTGCGTTTATTTTATTGAGTTGCGATTAAACGCAACTTTTTATGCTAGAGGGCCTATGTCAAAAAAAAAAAGAATTGATCGTGAAACAAATTATGAACTCACTGTCCAAAATTGGGCTCGGCCTTCCATTATTTTTTTCAACATGTAAAATTTCACGACAAAAGTATATCACATAGAGTTTCATTCTTACAAATCAATCCAATTCTGTTCATATGACAACAGGTTAATCACTTCTTTATCAGTTAAAATATTCACTTATAAGGGTATAGGATCTATAGTAAAATCGCGATCTTTTGGACGATAATCATGATAATGTGTAAATGGGCTGTTGTCACATATTTACTGGTATGAAATGTCAGGCGTGTGGCGCTTCAAGATATTTTCACACATTGCTACTAATGAAGTACACTTTATATCCTTCAACAGCAGGGGCGGCTCCGGGGGTTTGTTTTAAAGGGGCACTATACATAAAACTTTCTGTTTTGCTCCACAATAAAAAAAAAAGGTCATTAGAATTTTGGGGTATTTTTAACTCAAAAAAGCTCTGACAAGCAAGCAAAAAGAAAGGGGAAGTGGGAAAATGGGGTCCGGACGGGATTATTATTTTCTTTAATCAGTCTAATAGCACACACAACTTTCTGACCAGGGACGTCGATCCTTGGGGGGGGGGGGGGGGCACCATATCCTTTTGCCCCTAATAAATCCAGAGGTGTAAAATGAAATAAGGAAAAATGATGTAAAACTCAGGAAATGAAACCTTCCAAACAATGAAATACAAAAGGTATTACACGATTAGACTTCAATTTTGCCGCGCGCTCCGCTGGCAAAATCTCTAATTTTCCATGCTTCATGTAACCTTGGAGAAGCTGGTAATTAATAAGAAAAAAAAAATCAAGGGTACTAGATACCTGTCTTGCCTTCAGAGGCGGCTCCCGGTGGGGGGGGGGGGGGGGGGCACAGTGCCCCCACTTTTTCAAATACCCCTAAAGTGCCCTTTTAATTTCTGAAAATGCCCTTTTTCTCTCTAAGTGCCCTTTTTACTACTAAAAGTGCCATTTACAGTTTCTTATAAGTGCCCTTTCCCCTTCTGATAAGTGCTCTCTTTTCTCCTTCTGATAGATGATAGATGCCCCCTTTTCAAATCTAATAATTGCCCTCTTTTCTCTCTAATCATGTGCCCTTTCCTCCTTCTGATAATTGCCCATTTCCCCCTCTAATAAATGCCCTTTTCAAATCTAATAAATACCCTCTCTTTACTTTTGATAAGTGCCCTTTTTCATATCTAACATGTGTCCTTTTTCTTTCCTGATAAGTGCCCCCTTTCACCTCTTTTAAGCGCCCTTTCCATCTCTCATAAGCGCAATTTGCTCTTCTAATAAGTGCCCCTTTTTACCTATATTTCGTACTGTTTCTTACAAAAAGAGCTATATCTAGCTTCGAAAAAAAAGTAATAAAATCGGTGCGACTTGATGTAATAACAGGTAGCAGGTAACATATTACTAAAACTACAATGTAGGGCAGTTGAGCTGGAGGTAAGAGGGGCACATATTTTATGCCCATCCCCCCTCCCCCTTCCCCAAGCAAAGGATTCTCATTCCGCTCGCTCCAATGTGCCCATAATTTACACCAAGTAAGAGGGGCACATATTTTCTGAAAATTCCCCCAAACTCGCTCGCTCTTATAGTATTTTAAAAAATCAAGCAGATCGCATTAAGTATGTTGATATCGATGTAATCATAACGAATTAAAAGATCTTTCGACATTCCCCCCAAATTAAGTTGTCATTTTTCATTATATCGCTGTAAATAATGCACATCCCAAGGACTTCATCATTAAATTTATTTTTTGAGCACTCGTTTCGCTCGCTCGCGCATGAATCATTAGACACACAACTGCTAATTGGGGAGGCTGAAGGAGTGTTCAGATCCACAATAAAATGAAGAAGATGATGCTTGATGATGTATTAATTGGACTGTAGGGTAATACCAATGTCACCAAATGATTCCCTTTTTTTCGCTCTATGTTCACCCCTTGTTGATTGCCCCTTTTTTGCTGGTGCCTCCCACTTAAAAAGACACTCCAACGCCCCTGCTTGCCCCCAATCCGAAAAACGAATTGACGCCCCTGTTTCTGACCCCCTCCCGCGCCACAGAAAAAGAAAAGAAAATTAGTGGAGCCTAGCACATCCAATTTTTGTTTACGAATGTGATTGTAATATATTTTATCTTTGAAATGAAAATTTGAATTAAACGGTTTGCCAAGGATTATTATTTGTCATTATATTTGGCGCCGCCTTGATAACTATATCGACTTACGCATTGCATTATCTACGTGACCAACATCACATAAAATCATTAAAACAATCTCTTTCTGACAATGGCCAGGCCATGACATAACGAATTAGTCATGAGTGCAGTCATGAAACGTCGATGATTTTGAGAGGCGGTTTCAATCAAACTTAATGAAACAGTTTCTTTGAATGAAATAGAGATAGACAGTGTGATGAAAACTGGCAACAGTCAAATGCATCCGTGCATGACAAGGAGAATGATATTTTAAGAAGGAAGTTGAACAAGTCTATGTAAGCACCTGCCCACCTCCAATCAACGACAACAAAAATAAGAGAAACCACATTCATTGACACGCTTGTCAAAACTAGCCTAGAATTCATACAATCAACATTTTTGTTGGATCTAGAACAAGGCAATGTACAAGAAAAAAAAAACACTTGCTGATGACATCTTTACTAATTTACTCATGCGTCTGCAAAAAAAATCATGCCAAATAAACCTGGATTTTAATAAAAGAGCATATTATTAAATAGGAATACAAAGTAAATTTTGAAATATTAGCAAGGTGAGTATAAACAGACACAGAGGAAAAATTGCCACACGCTTGAAAGAAGACAATTTGATGATTTCCTTATATTGGGAAATGAAATGCAGCGCAATGAGAAGGACTGGCGATTGGACCGTGACGCTGAATTGATTTGTATTCATTTCTTTGGTTTTTCTCCCCCCCCCCTCTCTCTCTCTCTCTCTCCTATCTTTTCAAATGAGGATCCTGACCGTCCGTCTATTTTTTTTAGGTTACTATAGCATTATTGTTACCGGCAAAATGATCAATACTTCACACAGATTAATACGTTGGTAACACAATCACAAAAATTGCCAAGAAATCAACCTTAGGCAATTTCAGTAGTATTGTCCATCAAATTTTTAGAAATAAGAAGTGAACTTTACAATGACGTATTAAGTTATCCAAGCATGATTTCAACAGGCAATTCAATAGGATATTGAAATTGCCCTTAAAGTTGATTTCTTAAAAGGAGTTTGCGATCGTGTTTGGAATTTTGGAAAATATAATCACATGTCCTCTTGTCCTTTCTAAAAATATGAACACTTATGCTTTAAAAAAAAAAAAAAAAAAAAAAATATATATATATATATATATTTACATGACCTGATACATGTGCAACCAACATTAGTGTTCAGTTGGTCTTTCAAAACAGTAGTGTATTAATGAAATTAATGAGATAATCATCACGGTTAACCGGCAGACGAACCAGCGTAAAAGCATACCCCGACAAATTTTAGCGGGCTTTAAAAAATAGAAGATCGCCAGTCGTCTCGGGATTTTTTTTTTCTCTGCCCGCCCTGTCTCGTTTCGCCTGATGAATTCAAAGTGCCATTACAATATCGGCCGTAAACTTCACCTTTCCATCCTATACCTTACTGCCTGCCTGGAGTGATTGATTAAACGAATTCACAGGGGTGTTCCAGAATTTATCAAGCGATTGACGAAAATGCGCGCATGCTGGATTCTGTTTAAGAGCTCCTGTCGACGAAATTGACTTCTCCGCACATAGACAGCAAAAGAGGGTTTTGTTCTTCATGAGGAAAAAACAAAAAAAAACACTTACTTGTTACCTGGAGGGAATATTTAACGGTTTTCAATCTAATATTACAACCATCATGTTCCGCCAGCGATTTATTATAGGCTGCCATAAATTATACATTAGTCTTTTTGTTACAGGCAACTACATGCCTTATTCTAGGGTGAATTACCCTGACATCGTTATTGATATTCAGTACACAGTGACCGTATTGATATTATATATAATGATTGTTTTCATTGAAATAAGATTCATAAAACCTCATGAACAAGGGTAGGCTGTTTGGAATTCAACGACATCCCTCTAACCCATGTCCTGTGTAGGGTAAACTGATATTTTTAGATCACCTTAGGAAATCTGAATGGATGAAGCATTGCTATGAAGCGTTGCTATCTGGCGATCTTGCTTCAAGTTGAAATTTGGTTTTGAATGTCAGATATCATCAGCACACATTCTCCGCGCCCGGTTAAGAATGAAGGTACACATACAACTCAATTTAGATGCTGGCAGACAAATTACAGATATGGATTTCATCAGAATACAGTTCCACAAAGTATATCCATAAATTAATGAACTCAAACAACTGCTAAAAATAATGAATATATCATTCAGTATTATCAGAATTGTGAAATGTCAGTTTTTATAAAGAACTGAATTTGATTAAGGAGTTTAAAGTAAATTTATTAAGACTGTAGATTCGTTTGAGGGATTATTATGAAGATGATTGTTTTGGGAGAGCCTCTAATATTCCAGCATCTATGACTGACATGTATTACGGATGAACACCATTCCCTCCCCCCCCCCCCCCCCCCCAGCCCACAATCACTGCCAAGCGTTTTCCCCTTGCTGATAATGTGCTATTAAGTGTAAAATCGATAAAAGCCGGCTACGGATCATGAACACTGGAGTCGGGGTACGGTAAACAGGGGGAGATGGCAAATGTTGGACTCCTAGGATGAGAGATGTTGTTAGAAGTCATGTCTTCGCGGATGGTTGTATGTAGTTGCTCAATTGTTTGATCAGGTTGATGGGTGATCCTTCAGGATGGTCGGTCTGTGTGTTTTAGGATTATACTTACTGTAATGTCGGAGGGCATCGTCCTCCTTTTGACAAAACTTACTTATTTGCTGATAAGATGATCAAAATAATCAGAATTATTAATCAAGGAAATTCTACTTGAAAAAAAAAATCGTTTAACATCCGCTCTGAATCATGTGAACGCTGCCCATCTTGTAAATAAAAAAATCTTAAAAGAATTATTGGCTTGAAAGGACAAAGTGTAAGAGTAAGAGCGAAATTTACAGAAAACCCATGTGAAGAAAAGTACGAATATTAGAGTAATGCCATCATGCGCCCCCCCCCCCCTTCCCGTTTGAAGGCTCAGTAGAGGGAAGTCAATACAACTATCAAGATACAACCACCCCCTTCCCCAGCCTATCTGGGGAGAATTTACACCCCCCCCCCCCACACACACACACCTCAGTATCAATTTTAGATACGCCATTGATAGTTTAGAATCGCTACATCCGTTGTCCTCATCTATCCCACCTTATTTAGCTTATTGCCTAACTATAACTTGTACATAATTATTCATATCGAATTCATTTAGGCTGATATCATTTTATTTGAAGTCTTATAAGAATTTAGTTTGCACCATAAAGAGAATTCAAGACTTAAAAAAAAAATGGTTGAAATAAGAATAGGAAATGTGAGAAATGCTCTTGAACGATGGAGTTTTGATCTCTTTTTAATAATAACGGTTGCTTCTCATACCATGAAACTATTTTTTCTCATATAGCGGGGCACGATACATCATCCTGTTAATTAAGTATGGATATAATGTTTGCAGGCAGTGGCTTTACATGCGAAATGAAATTTCAACGTATTTCAAAATACAATTGTGTCTGCTTCTGACATCAGTTATTCAAAATATCAATAATAATGTCATATATAAATGTTCTGCATTCACAATATCGGGAGTAATCAATGACTTATTAACCTGATCAAAGTGATAATCCAAGGTAAATTTGCCAATGATAAAAGCAATAACTGATTTCCCTGTGTTGGGATCGCGAGAGAATGCGAGTGTATTATTGACATTTTTGGGGGGTAAAATGACAATCTTTGTAAGGATGAAATGAATGATTGATAAACGCCCATTCATCTATAGTGTAAGTCCGATCAGGAATTGACTTCAGCGGGGGTGCTCAGAGATGGATGAATCTATTCATGTATTTTGAAAGATCCGATGATTAGAGAAATATCGAGATACCTGATGATTAGAAAATATCGAGATAATCATCGATAATATTTTGACAGCCCGCATGCAGGACATGAAGCGTCCGTGATGATGTTGATGAAAATTCTTTTGTATTGACCCTTATGAATTGCTAAAGTCGGATGATTAGTAAACATTTAATTTACGGTTGTAAATTAATTCCTTTGGGGTTCCACGGCATATACTACGGTGACAATAGCTCCGCGGGCAATTTCTAACACGAGTCGAATTCTCGACGTTAAACCTGAACCTAACCCTAAATTCATACTAAGCTGTAAACCTATATCTTAAAAGAAAAGTCAATAAATGGGAGGAAAATCCATCCCTAACTGACCAAGTTTTAATGTGAAATGCAAATATTTAAAAAATCGTTAGATTTCTCGCATGTGATCAATAAAATACAATAAGAACTGGTTGGTTGGTTGGTTGGTTGGTTGGTTTTATCAAATCAACAGTACATACACTGTAAAACAAAAAAATTGCCGTTTTTTCACGGGAATTTCCTGACAGTCAGGATGCCGGGAATGCCCGCTTTGCCACAGTTTTTTTTTTTACCGGAAATCAGCATATATTTACTATAAAATTATGTAAATTTTCAATAAAATTATGTAAATATATGCTGATTTCCGGTAAACTAACAAAATTACTGTTGTTTTACATGAAAAGACTGAAATAACGGCAATAACTTGTAATTTCAAGGGCTAAAAAACCTGTAGTTTTACAGTTATTTTTTGCAGTGTATATAAATATAAATGTACAAGAATATATAAATCAAGGATTAAATCAAGAATTAACAACAAAAAAAATAAATGCTGGAAAGCTTTATTCAGAGCCATTAACTTAATGGCTCTGTTCTTTCAAGAGGTCCAGAAATTTTAACACCTATAATTGTTTAACATTGTTTCAGATTGTAAATGCATTCTATTAGGTGAAAGATTAGGTATTTAAAGACAACACATCAGAATGCATGGCGTAAGAATAAGACGCCCTTAAAGGGGGTACCCAATGCTGAAACAATGTTAGTTCATTTAAAAGATCATGATTTTATTAGCAGAAAATCATCTGCCTTAAGTTTTTTAAAAATTCGTGTTGCCAGAAAAATCCCCGAAATATGGTAAGACTTCAGGATATTTTGGCCCCTCAGCTGTGTCCCAATTTCAGCTAGGTAACCACAATGACGTTCAAAGTGGTTACCCAGGTTCGCGTATTGCAGATGTGTTGCGCGCTAGACTGTACAAAATGCAAACTTATAGACGGAAAGGTAGCACGCGCGGATTTGCCTCATTTGCATATAAGCTGCAGCGTCACCATTCAGTCTAAGCGTATTTAAGCGTATTTAGGCTCCGCCCATTTGGTAACATTTCATTTTTCCCGAAGCCCCCGATACCCAAAAATATCGATAAGTATCGAGAAACACCTTATGCATTATTCATTTTTGTTTTGCATACTCCGATTTATCAAACTTTGATTGGACCCGACCTTATGAATATGAATGTTCTTCAAAAGGAATGATTTGACCTCTTTTCGTCACTTCCGCTGTGAATTTCACGTCACCGCACAAAGTAAAAAAAAGTTGTGGAAAGTATATAGGTGAGTACACATGTATTTATGCTTAATTTTCGAAAATTAGAATATATTTAGAACAAGTTCTGCCACTGTGAGTAATCTGTTTCAATTTCTCTACATTCTGAAGGGATTCTACAGAGCTGTATGTCATGAAACAATGTGTAATCTACTCTCGAACTTTCAAAACAATTTTCATCGTCATGAGCTAATGTTGCAGCTCGATTTCCCTTACCACCCTGTCACTCGTGACGGCTTACCCGGACTTTCGGGCGGGGCTATCTCGATACGTTTCGTCTTTCGATAGATGATTACTGAGAGTTATAGCCGAAAGATTTAGTATATAAACCTCTAAATAGATCGAACTTAGTCTGTAGACCCTATGCTATGTCAATGATTTGGTTATCTAAATTAGATGTAGACGCATAGACCCTGTTAGTTAATTTCTGGAAGACAAAGGGCCCAGGTGAGGCCCTTTCTAATTGATTCTGTACTAGATCTACTGTAGTGTAGGCTATTCTTGTGTGGATTAAAAAAAAAAAAAAAAAAATTAAATTTAGAATGAGGAGGGGGTTCTATGTTGATATTTTTTTCCAGAGACCAGTCCAGATCCCCGCCCAGATCCAGGTCTACTTTGAGTAAATGTTACACACACAGTTTGTAATTTTAACGCAGTGGTTCTAGATCTACTAACGTTAAATAGATCTAGGCTTTGGCCCCATTTTTTTTCTAAACTTGAGCCAAGACTAAAGCCAAGGCAAGCATGATGAGGTTTTATTTTTTTTATTTCAAGAGAGAGAGAGAGAGAGAGAGAGGGGGGGGGGGGGGGGGGGGTCATATTTAGTCTTGATTCTAGACCAGAATCAAAACCCAGGCAATAATATAGTGGGATGGCCTTTTTTGCTTTGTTTCAGTATCGCATTCATAGTCTCATCATGCTGACTTTGATTTCCCTCATAGCTCAGATAATAACATGGCAAGGAACTAACTTGTGGCTGATCTACTTGAAGATCTAGAGGTTTAAAGCCTAATAGACGTCTGCGTACGGTACTTGCACAACTCAACAACTGTTGCAGGTGCCGGATGAAGCGGACTTTGATGAGACGTGAAAAATAAACAGGTTGGTACGTCTAGACCTAACTAGTTAGACTAGACCGAAAATTCTGTCTCTAGTTAAGTTGTTAGCCTCTTCACTTAGAGACGTAGACAGAAGCGGGCCATTTGATCTCCTGTGCAAACCGACTACACGCTGACGTAGTTGGAAAAATCGCTATAATTTTATTTTTCCTCATGCATATATGATTAAATTGATTAGGCCTAGACTCTACTCATTCAAGAATCTGTTCAACTTACCAATTTGTCTGTATAATCCGTTTAATGCACCTTTTTCAGGTAATTCAGGGTCCAAGGTATTCTCTGTTTGAAAATCTTGCAGCCGTTGTGTAGTCGGTGTGTGGTCGGTTCGCTTAGTAGATCTAACGGCCCACTTCTTCCAAGTGAAGAGGCTAACGAACGAGTGACAGAATTTTCGGTCTAGTTAGACCTAGACCTATTACAGCTAAAAATTATAGGTCTGGTAGTGGTAGTGTGGGTGTATCCAGGATCAGTTTACTTGGGGGGGGGGGGGTGATGTGTTCACAATAAAGAGAGACAGTTTTTAGTTTACATTGTCCAACCAAAACAGCAACAACAAAGTCATCCATTTTTTTCTGAAGAGAATAGACATTTCATTTGTCCTCTTTCTTTATCCACCACTGAGATCTGTTTTCTTAAGTGTAGTATTACATCAGCTTTTTTAGTGTCTTTAAAAATCAATTATGAGATCTTTAGGGGATGTTCAGTATGATGTCCGTATAAATACAATTTTTAGTCCTCTTAATAATTATATTAAACATTTCATTAATTCCTGCAAATAGAAACAAATCAAATAAGATGGATGAACTTATGTTATTGATAATATTATTTATCATTATTTTTATTTATTATCATTATTATTATTATTATTATTATTAATATTATTATTATTATCATTATTATTATTATTATTATTTTCAAGGCCAAAACATTACACTTTCAGTTAAAATCTATGAATCTCTTTAGGATGGATTGTAGTTAGGATTTATCCTCTTTGAAAACATCAAGAGGGTGAGGATGAGTGTATATGTGATTTTTTTTTTTTTAATATAGGATATTGCTTCTCTACTTCATCTATTACAGATGATGATGATGATGATGATGAAGATGAAGGCTTACCCACTGAGAATGAAGACAAATTCTGAGAGGAACAAATAAATACTTAGCTGCTCCAGTTTTGCATGGTAGGTTGCTATCAGGGCGTTGATTTGTTTTGTTTTGTTTTTTTTTGGTTTTGGGGTTGTTGTTTTTTTTTTGGGGGGGGGCATGCAGAACAGCCTAATAGTACTCTTCATGATTTTTTCAACACCTCTTAATTACCAGCTTCTCCATGGTTACGTGAAGCAGGGAAAATTATAGAATATGTTGAAGGAGGGGGGGGGGGGGCAAAATGATATATTTGCCCTCAATATTATGGGGGGGGGGCAACTGCCCACTTGCCACCCCATAATCGACGCCACTGGTTGTTATTAGTATCTCAATACAATCTAGGTACATATTTTTATTTTTTTTACATAAACATAATTTTCTTGAGACTTTACTAATTTGGTTTCTTTTAAATAGCCTTGAACATTTTATGTGTCCAACTGGACAAACTTTTTTCCTCTTTTAATACTTTTGAGAATTCCCACTTATCATTCTATTTCATATAAAGAGTCAACGTTAACTGGGTTAATAGGTAGCTCTAAATTTCAGTATTTTTTTTTAAATTCTAATTGTTGCTTTTTAATTATCAAATACACAATGGATTCTATTTTCTAAAATCTTTCTTCTTTTCTTTCAACAGACATGGATTTCTACTTCAGTCTTCAGTGAAATAGCCCCCTGCTTTGATCAACATCATATTAAAATCATACCTGGATTCAAGTATAATATGCATAATTAGAATGACTGAAGGGGAGTTTAAAGTTCTTCAGTTATATCTTAACCATCTTACTCACCCCCTCCCCATGTCAAACGTTGTAGTCATATGCAGCCATTTTTGTAGTAGCTCGTTATGTGAGGAGGTCTTCCTCTTCTATGTGGCCTAGTGAGATTACAGGGCCCCTAATGATATTAAGATAAGCAGTGCTAGAGCCACTTGGGCTCTCCTTTATTAAATCTTCTCGCAGTGTACTAGTATAACAAATTAATAATAATCTAATTAACTGATTCTATGAATTTGTTATTAATTTGTTATTGAATTATTATTTTATTATTCATCTACTGAGAAAATTCATACTATTCAACATTTTATTTGACTTAAAACTACTAGTATAGAATTACATCTCTATGTGTGTTCCCCCCCCCCCTTTTATAGTTAGATTTATGATACTAGTATGCAATATACATGTACGAACTAAAAGGGAGATGAATTATTTAATTTAGATTTCTTAGAACTGTCAACATTATCTTTGCTCTTAAGAGTAAAAATGTTGTCATTGGTGTGTGTTGAACATGGAACTTAGATGGTCATTTATTTCTTTTATCATTTCTTCTTTTGTGGGGTGTAGTGGGTAAATAATTTTCAAATAACACGATAAAAGCTATTTTCGAAAAAATCAACTCAAGGCAATTTCAATAGCCCTGTCTATCACCTTTAGAAACATTACAATGGCGTATTACGTAATCCAAACCTGATTTCTATTTTTCGCGAGTAGTTTTTATCATGTTAAATGGTAATTCAAATAATTTACTTCTTGGAAAGGGATTGAATTAATAAGGTATGATTCAATTAGATTGAAATTCACTTTTTGAAAAATGCGTGCCCCCCCGGAAGAAAAGTATGCATTGTGCCCCCCCCCCCCCCCCATTTCTAGAACGAAAACCTTTTTTTTTTTCTTCCCCTTGTCAGAGAAATTTTGGAGGACTTGGGAAAACAAATTTTTTGTCGCCACCCAACCCCCCACTGAGCGACTTTTTGAGAGCTGGCGAGACCAAAAAAGTACGGGTCTCCAAGCAGTTTCAAAATTGACAAACCACCATTTGTGTGCCCCCCCCCCCCCTATACAAAATCATGGATCTGCCCCTGTTTGTACTACTCTCAAGAAGAGAATATTAGTTGACCTTGACAAGGTATTGTAGTATATGAAAAGAGGGTAGACTACAGATAAATTATATAGATTATGTTGGTTTTTTTTTTTAAAGAATAATTAAACGTACAATTAAGAAGTACGACAATGTCTAAAATTCTCTAAAGACTGTCCTCATTTCTGTATGCAAGAAAAATTTTATTAAAAAGTGAGAAAATCTAAACGTATTTCTGATTCGACGTGTGTAAACAATTGCATCTTAAATTTTGATTGTAAGAAAGATATACATGTACATTGTAATTTAAAATTATTCTGTGAACATGATAAAAGTCCTCTCACGTTATATCATTGAAATGAACCATAGGGGAGGGGGCTGAAATGAACCAGGACGTGGGATCGAGGTGTATGTATGAGAGAGAGAGAGAGAGAGAGAGAGAGAGAGAGAGAGGTGGAAGAAAAGAAGATGAGAAAGGGCGGAAGTGAGAAGATTTGGTAAAAATGAACTTAGAGAAAGGGGGGGGGGGGTGAGAGAGAGAGAGAGAGAAAGAAAGAATGTGAAGAATAAAGGTGTAAGTATATTAAATCAGTTCGGGTCAGTTAAAATGGACGAATTTTCAAGGTTCATAATTCTCTTTGAAAGGAATGTTCAAAAGGCTATAAGATTTACAAACTTGGCAGCAATGCGAAAGTTGCCCCTAAAGAAAATATAAGGATACCTCTTCCCCTACACCTAATACCTAATACTTTATTCTTACTTTTGCCTTCCATCATACCCACCCCCCCCCCATGTTTTTTTATAACTTCTGTATCCTACTGGTCAAAGAGATTTGATTTCTTTGAAAAAATACTTATGAATGTAAAAGTTTTTCTCTTAATTCGTGAGATGTGATAAATATCAACAACATGAAGGCCTATTTATCTTCTTAATGAATACGGTACATGTACAACTCGACCCTTTTGTGCTGAAAATCACATGTTGTGACCTAATTATCATAAAGATTTAATGACACCATATGAATGACGCCCATTCGTCAATTATCGATGCGCCGTCATTAGCCAAGTGATGAATACATTAGCATACATGAATAAATTAAGCGGACTTGACCTTTCTTAATGCGCATGCGTGACACTGATCCACGTTTTTATTTCATTTGTGTGTAAAGCATATACGCGGTAGGGAGCATCTTACAAAATGAATAATGCATAGGGGCTTCGGGCGCGTTCAAATCGTGGCCAAATGTTACAGTGTAATGGCGGCCGCTTTAGGGGCGCGCATTTTGCTATAATTGCGCGACAAGGTAACCACTTTGACGTCATTGTGGTTACCTAGCTGAAATTGGGACACAGCTGAGGGGCCAAAATATCCTGAAATTTTACCATATTTCGGGGATTTTCTGGCAACACGAATTTAAAAAAAAATTTAAGGCAGATGATTTTCTTCTAATAAAATCATGATCTTTTAAATGAACTAACATTGTTTCAGCATTGGGTACCCCCTTTAACCCTTTCAAGACAATTGACCACATTTTGTGGTTTGGCTCAATAACTTTTGATTCAGAGCTCTAAAAAATATACCAGATGCATGAGGTGAAAGAGCAAAATTTTCTACACACACTATGTCCATTTTTATTGCATGACCATATTGCGTTTGATGCCAGGAATTTTAAAAAGGAGAATTAACTTTGAGATCCTTAAATTGGCAACACATCGAGAGGTTCAAAATCATTGTTTTTTCATTAAAATTGGCAATTTTTAAAACTTTACGGCAAATTCCTAACCATGTATATTTTTTTCAAAGACATTACAAGTTATTCAAACTATGTAGCACTAAAAGAAAATATTATTGTTGCCAATTTGAAGAACAAAATGTGATCACTTTAACCCTTAAATAATTCCTGTCCTGAAAGGGTTAAAGGATATCGATTAGATGAACTAATGGAGCCTGAGAGATATGAGAAAGAGAAATAGTGAGGGAGGAAGGAAGGAATCGCTGTGCAGAAGAAGAACATCAAAAGATGGAATCGTATAGACGTATCTTCTAATGCTGACGTAGTTCAAGTCAATGACTGTCTCAAATCTAATTCGTGATAAATTAGTATAGATGCTTTTGTGTGATTCGAGTGGACAGCCACTTGGCTGGTCCTAACCATATTGTGATGTCACAAAGGTCAACTCGGTCACAGCACTGTAATACGTTTCATCATGCTCAGATGGACACACTTCATCCATTATCCCTCAGTCACACCGCAAGACAGACTCCACACCGCTTCCAAACGACCGATCCGTGGCCATTCGGGTTAATCTAATTTTTTTGTTCGGTCTGTTGTCGGTCTGTTGTCGGTCTGCTTGGTGTGACTGGTGTATTATTGGCTTGCTGTGGGCAGTATATGATATGAACGTTATCGCATGTAGTATGGGCTTGCATGTATGGACACCTATTCTTACACGTATAGACGTGATTATTATAGAACGAATGTAAAGATTTTAAAGAGCCACATTCCACCGACGATAATGTCCTTTTGAAGTATTCCCCCCCCCCCAAAAAAAAAAATAATAAAAAAAAAAAAAATGAAAAAATAGATAGATAAAGAAATACAAATAGATAAATTAATAAACAGATGAATAAATAAATAGATAAATAAATAAACAAATAAAAAAAAAAAAAATAAATAAATAAATAAATAAATGAATGAATAAATGAATGAATAAATGAATAAATAAATAAAGGAAAGTATCAGTTGTATCAGTCCTAAGAAAAGAGGAACATTGCTGGTATTTCACAATCAACATGTTTGAAAATATTGCATTTTCTTACTTAGACTGGATGTTTATCATGACTACAGCAGATGATTTAACACTGGACTCCAGGAAAATCAAAAGTTTGATCTATCTTTATAATGAATGCACAGTCATGGTTTCGTTTTTATGAAATTTATCATGTAGGATACTTTCTTGTATCTTATGTAGGTTTCATGTTCTTAACGTGCCTATTATATATATCTTTCAGTCTTTCCACAGTCTTTCTATATATCTTTCACTCCGAGCCCTTCTGTGTTTTTCTCTCCCTCTTATTCTCACCCCCTGTCTCTCCATCTTTTAATCTCCATTCATCGTTCTCTTCTCTCTCTATTGTCTCTTCCTCTTCCTCTGTTTCTGTGTATATCTATTCCTTTCCTTTCTCTCTCTTGTCCTCTCCCCGCTATCCTTCTACCCCCCCCCTCTCTCTCTCTCTCCCTTTCTCCCCTCCCCCCCCCCCCCCCCCCCCCCCCCCCCACCTAGTCTCTATTTCCTTCTGTCTGCATGCATACATAATGCGTTTCCAACTGTGATTACGATACCAACGCCAATTGGCAAGATAATTGCAATATGGTTTTGTTCCTGAGACGGGTTAAACTCCCTATTTTGCTCCTTTTGTAGAGCATGACCAGATAACAGCATGAGAACAAATTAAAACGCTCTTGACTCTCCCATGCGCCAAGACAGCCTGTAGATTATCACAAACCTCTCAAAATTCATCACGCATTCTCTAATGATTCTCATGTTCCCCCGTGAATATCGCAAATACTGCTACACGTGGGTGTGTATGTGTACAAGGGTGACAGATGCTGCTTTGAAGATGGCGACATTGGTGCAGCCTTGGCCGAGAAATGGCAATGTTTTGATGCCTTGAACGATTTCTAAGTGATTTTCTTCCTTGAACCAAGCGACTGGGAACAAGCCGGGCGGGGGGGGGGGGGGGGGGGGGGGGGCTGGAGGATTTTGAGACTCGCTATATTTGGGGCAAACAATCATATTCAAGTTTTCATGTGGACTCGTTATATTTTTCTGAAGTAAAATTAAATGACATCGTACAACGAAAAGTAAGATATAAACATATATAATTATTATTTGTATGAAGGGTTTTCAGGCGACCAGAAAAATTGGCGTATCTCATGGTTTACGCAAGAGTACCCGGATGACCGTGCAATTTTAAAACAATATCTCATGGTTTGTGTAAAAGTACCCGGATGACCGTGCAATATATCTCCATATCTCATGGTTTGGGGTGCGCGTGACGCGTAAAAAAGTGAATACGCGCTTAAATACGCAAAGGTTAAGACAATGGATGTATGCGCGCAGCTCTTGCAAGATGCTTGGCTTGGGTATAGGTAAGGACAAAAATGTTTTTCTACCTGTGTTTTATGTCGAAGTCAATACAAAAACATAAGGACATGTAATGGTGAAAATTGAGGAACTAGGTATCATACAATTAATAATAATAATATTGAATGGCTTTTCTTTCGTGGGACACAAGGATATATCGTACTCGCTTTGAAAATATTTCACTCGTCGTGCCGACTCGTGAAATATGCTCATAGCTCGTGCGATATATCCTTGTATCCCACTCAAGGCCATTCAATCTTATATAAATATTGCAGCTGCCGGCATGAAATTAACTTTCAAATGTTTGCTCCATCGCTCGAAAATTGACACTCTGGGCCAAAAAATGAGGGTTCCCAGTGTAAAAATTCGTGCCGGTATACCCCCATTCTTCCTTTTCTTTGAAATACAATGGTAATGAAAATATTTTATAATTACCCGTATCAGATTCTCTGATGTCAAGACAACAATGATGATCGATCTATAAAGATTTTTATTCCGGTTATGTAACTACACTGTGATTTGATACACGTATCAAACACTACATTTAAGTTTTTTTCCTTATCGGTCACACTGTAACGTGATGCGATATACATACCAGTATTTTCTGAACATTTCCTTCTATAGATGGGAGCAGACAAAGCCAGGTAGATATAGGTTTGATGAATAATCGGAGAATGTGAGAAAATCCAATTGATTGACCCTTAATTTTTATTTCTATTTGATTTCACACTGCACATACCCGTGTCGAAAACTAATTTTTTATCCTTACGGTTATGTAAATATACTGTGTCGCGATATACACACCAGTATTTTCTGAACACGTCCTTCTATAGATGGGAGCAGATGGAGATAGGTAGATATAGGTTTGATAAATAATCAGAGAAAGTGAGAAAATCCAATTGATTGACCTTTAATTTTTTCGACAAAGGTTCTATTTACCATTTTGACATGGTTTAAAACTATATTTGATACTATAATTCGCACCGCGGTAGAATAACTAAAAGGAATTCAAAACTGTAGATGTTATCATGTATTTTAATCCATTTAATTGTCATAACCTGTTATTATTTTACTTCTCATATAGCTTTTGGACTCATTTTTTAACATCTAATTTAAACAAAAAAGTTTAAAAGTTCAGAATGACTCTACACAGTAGACAAATATTTCAAATATACCCAGCTGAATTAGTCGTTCATTTCATTTAACTTTTTACCATTTATAATATGGGTGGGCAAACCAATTCTATTGTATGAATTAGGGCCATCGCACACCTTACGATCGGTCTGCGATCCGATTTCAGAAGAAAATGTAATATCATTTGACAAATCATTTAAAAACGAAAAGCATATCTTTGATTGAGGGTCTGAATAGTCATACAAATAGTAAAGTCGATAATACAGCTTTTGCCGAGTTTTCTAGTCGGTGGAATGGCCAAATCGGCTCCGAGTCGTAGTGACGTCACAAAAATCGTACGACTGCCTACGATTTGAAACTAATTTTGCCCTTATTCACTGTAGCAAGCTGACAGCTCACCACAACCCTATAGTATTTATATTACTTTTCAGAACCTGAATAGAGTAGATTTCATTTGTTAAAATGACAATATTTAATACCATAGCGATTTATTTCACAAATCGGATCGCAGACCGATCGTAAGGTGTGCGGTGGCCTTTATGCATTTATTGAACGTTAATAATTGTGAATGTTTTCATTAAGGCCCGTATTCTCGAAAGTGGCCAAAGTTAAGCCAGGCTTAACTTAGGCCACTGCTTTATGGGAGGCCATTCGTCAACCCCTAAGTCCCATATAAATTACTATATTTATGTAACAAAATAAAGAAACAAAATTATTTTCTGGCATGACTTGAGCATAAGAAATCAATTTTATTCTGAGGTTTTGTATTTACATTTAGTTGCAGAACTAGAAGGAGTCCATGGTGATTTTGTAGGACTAAAAGTGGGTGACATTTGACTCTCCATAATTCAGAGGCCTAAATCTACACACTTAGGCGGGGGCTTAAAGTTAGGCACCTTTCGAGAATACGGGTCATTGTTATCATTATCTTCGTTCTAACGATTTTAAGAGTTATTGCAAAAGTTATGATTATTTAATGGCATCATTATCATCAATCATCATCATTATTGTTATGATCATTATTATCATTATCATTATCATTATCATTATCATCATCATTATTATCATTATTATTATTATTATTATTATTATCATTATTATTATCATCATTATTATTATTGTTATTATCATTATTATTATTATTATTATTATTATTATTGTCATCATCATCATCATTATTATCATTATCATCTTCATCATCATCGTCATCATCATCATCATCATCATATGACGATTTAAGAGTTACTGCTCAAGTTATGTTTACACGATGGCATTTTACATTCAAGAGCAAGTTTCTCCTGACTGTAAATGAATCGTATGAACTAATATTGTCCAGTAAATCATCACCATGTCGTTTTCATTATCCAACACCTTTCCGTTTGCTTATTGAAACAACCGCCCACAATAACAAGAAAGGTAACTGATATTGTTTGAGAGGTAACAAGTGATGCCATATTTACATCTGATGATGACATCCACTTTACATGTCCCCTTCTCCTCATTCACATCCATGCCAAGGAAAAATTAAAGGAGGATACAAAGAAGTCATTAGCAATGATTTGTTGCGACCAATTCATTGTTTCATAACACAATAACACCGCTAAATCATATTTACAGCGTCTTTGATTTACGCCTTCGTTAAAGGGTATACTACTGTACGTATTTCATGCAGTCATGAGTTACGATACAAACTCAGTCAAAAGCAGTAGAATGGCAAGATAACAAAGCATAAAATCAAAACAGTATTAAATAAATATTTCTTTCAATATGGGAGGCGTAAATAATAAGTGATTTCTTTTTGTTTGTTTATTTGATTGTTTTACTGTTTCGTAAACAAATTTACAAAGCACATACACACGCGTGCAAGCGTGCAGGCACACGCACATACATACAAACACACAATACAATTGATTATGCTTAAAAGTGTCCATTTTGTTTTTAAAGATCATTTCATGATACATTTATGCATGGTGTAATACTGTTATTTTCACGTGAAAATGTTAAATAGCACTTTAATATAATTATAAGCGAAGATAACACAGTTATACCTGAAGCGCTAGGATACAAGAAGACGTAAAAGGGCATGCAATGTAACAACTGAAAAGTGTTTGAAGTGTTTATTCAGTTTGCACCCCCTTTTTACCTCTCCACCCCTTAGATGACTATTCTATTATTGAACTTTGCAAGTTCATGGAAAGTCAGATTTTTCGAATGTATTCTTATGTGATATCCTCAATCTTACCAAAGAAAAGTATGGCAGTACCCAATCAAACCCATCTTCAACCATTCTCATGTGTGTCCGAATTTAATATTTGGAGATTATTTGAACGTAAAATGACAATGAATAATTTACTTGATTAATTTTCAGCTAAAGCAAGGAATTATCTTGCACATTGTTTCATTGACTAAATCATTACTGGAGTTTATGATTATTGCAAGACTTGCGGTGTCCATCTCTTCGTATGGGAGGTGCATTTCGATCTTTGTTTATTAAAAAAACCATCCATCCCAACTTTCTTCCACATCACTTTTCTGCATGCTGGTACACTCGAAACATCAACTGCCACATGCATGTTGCGTGAGATTTCGATGTGGCGTTGATTATTATGTGCGTTTATGTTCCGAGTATTAACTATGAATGATGGCCCTCTCAATGACCCATATATAAATAGCTAGCTGGCTCAATAAACGGGGAGAAATTTGTCTGTGGGTACATTCAGCCTGACACGTGACATATTCTTACAACAGAAACGCATACACGTAGGTATGGTATAGCTTAATATTCCAATCCCATGACTTTGTTCATCGACACGGACGAAGATGAGAACAAGAATGGTATCGTGATAATATTGATGAGTTAGAACGGGTGAAAGGGAAAGAGAACAAGAGAGTTGAGAAATAAGAGAGGAAAGGAAATGTATTTTTAAAAATGAAGTCCCTTTTTCAAAACAGTTTACTGGGGCACCAGAATTGTGTAGGTGGCACGTGCCCCTCCCGCTCCCTCCAGTTTGGCTACGCCCCTCAAACGCACCTCTGCAAACCGTTTTACTTTAATATACATGTCAACTAAAACGTCCATCTATCGACCATTTTTTTTCTTCTTCTCTATGCAACAATATTTGAAGATAATTCATATAAACCAAAAGATGCTGCAAATATGGAAATAATACCATTCCTCTACATGCATGATTCAGGTAACAATCTGTTCTTCCAATAAAATGTCCCTTCTTTCTCACAATGAAGGACAAGAGAAAAGTCACGGATCTCATCAGTGATCTTAAGTCACGAAGTCTCGAGTGGCGGGATGTTCCTTGCCGTTATATAGAATCTTAGTAGGCTATGGCTCGTATTTTTTACACTTAATGCAAAAGGAGCTATAGTACACACTTATACTGTGTTAAGTTGCAGAAAATAAGTCAGCGAAACAAAAGCTCCTAATTTTCAAGATATCACACACTTTGCCTTCATTCATTAACCATGATTTATACATGACTGTATTTTCAGTTCACGTCGGGTGTTCTTGTTTCACACTTGTGCTGTCCAGATCTTAATTATTCAGCTAGCCTGAATGTTAAACAGGTGTCACTTTTGACACATTGTTATGACGAACCAACTGGGAAATTAATATTTTCCCTTACAAAAACATTGGCGCCATTTCTTCAATATAAATGGCTGAAGGACTCTGTCAGGATGAAAGATCATGTTTCATTTCCTTTCCCTGAAATAACGATTTTCTTTTAAAAATTTCTTTTTAAGATTAAAAAAAAAAAAGAACATAGGAGGTGTTTTATCCCTGGAAGTTGCTCTCAAGAGATCATTTTACAACCATAGAAAATATATAACACCAAGAAAAGTTATACGGATAATGGTATATAGTAAGAAGGAAATTAGATACAATGATTAAAAAAAAAAAGGTAAAACTGTTTTGATATGCTATTCGTTCAGGAAGTACAAAGAAAAATCATTCTCTGCCATTACATGCGTAATGTAACACCCCTGTAAAAAGGAGATTGGTCTAGTAATTTGTTTTCCGTGGCTGTACATAGGATTCTATTCAGAGTTTGCAATAGATGTGTAGTCAAGGTAACTATAATATGGGCACAAATGAAACGGGTAACTCGTTGCTACTCTGGTAGAATATGTCAATCTTTGAGAGGTATTGACCTATTTGTCGAGCTTGCGTGGACACGCTCCTGGGACGGGTAAAATAGAAGATAATATGCCTACAGCTCAAGTCTATAGTTGATGCTTATAGAGGACACACTCAGTAGCAAAGTAAGGTCATACAATTGGAGAGGTATTCATGTTTCAGTATAAAGCGAGGCAAAATAAATCGTCTTGGAATTTTCCGGGTAGTTCTCTGATGAGTTGCATGAGATTTGATTCAGCACATTGCAAATAAAAGGGGGGAAAACAGCAAATTCACGGGGGGGGGGGGGGGGGGGGAGAGGAGGCAAAGTTTTGTTTGTTTGTTTGTTTGTTTGTTTGTTTGATATTTGATGAGTACTTGGGCGCTGTAGCGCCCTTTGTTGCTATATCAAATCTTATAGGTGATATGGTAGTAACGAATTGACCCCCCCCCCAAAAAAAGTGAAAACTACGTTTACAGAGTTCTTGTTTACAGAATTCTTTCGTTACAAAATATTTTGGGAATTATGATTTTTATTTCCTTCCATGTAGGCCTATATACCTTGGAAATCATACCTTGGCAATGGGCTTAAAGTTATACAAACCTTATTTGCCCCTCTACAAACATGAAATTGTGTGAAATGCCCTTTACAGTATTATTACAGAATCATTAATTGGGGTCAAATTCATACCTTCCGCATGGCCAAAATTTCTTGAGATTCTTCTTGAATGTGTTCAGTGATGGACTCTATACCAATATCTATACATTTATACCCATAAATAACCTCGCATATGAGTGAGTGATTTATACCCGACTCCACTGAACAGATAATGAAGCCGATTTTGACATCCGTTATACCGACTAGGACACTCACACTTATGCGAGGTTATTGGAGATAACCTCGCACTCTGTACCTTCATACCGTGAGCAACTGCCTCCCATAGGCAAGTGTGTGATATCTTGCCCATAATTATGTGTGCAGGAGAGGAGCAAGATTACCAACCAAAAAACAGCCTGAAAATTTCACTTGATCAAGATGATAAAGATCCTATCGAAGGATCTGGCATGAAATTAGATATTCTATCATTCTAAAATGTAGAAGGAAGTATTTTCTTAAAATTTTGCTGATTATATTGGTGTTTTTACCTCTTCAACTTAGAAGTCGTGACAGGCTAAAATTGACACAGGCCCATATAGTGATGGTCCCGTGAGTGAGATTGGGATAGACTTACCATTTCCATTCCCCTGTCTTGGTTCTTGTAAAGGTGATAGCAGCCTCAAGGAAGAGCAAGAAAGACAAGTTGAGTAGAAGCCAGTAGGCTTGTTGCTGTTTAACCGTTACAACCCCAAAAACACTGATCATCGCAGCGATGCAAAACACGCAACGAACCGTCATTCCCTGCAGAATCATGAAGAATCGCGACACCCCCATTTTCGTCTGCTCTCTTTAATATGTCGCCAAAGCTCTTAAATAAGAAACAAAAATCGAAGTTACGAAGTGAATCTACCAAACCACGACGATTACAACGACGCTGAAGTGGACTGACTGTAAACCAAATGTAAAATTCCTGAACAACGGTGGTATTTCCTGGAGGTACTCAAGCTGATTCATTAGTTCTCAAGAACTAAAACGACATTAATAATTTTGAATAACAGTTTTTCATACAGGATCCGAAGATAAGGCATAAAGGTGATTGGATGCCAGGGTTTGTCGAAACCTTCACAAGTTACTCAAGAGAAGTAATGAATCAGGACCATAATTCAGCAACAAAATCTTCATTATTCAAGTTTGCTGTTCTTGAAAGTCAAATAAGACAGACGTAAAATAGGTGACCCTACAAGCGATTCAAACAGAAGGTAGGTGTAATGGACATGATACCTATACTCAGTCACTCTGCAGCTTCTCGAATCTTGCTTTCGAATCTTGCTTTCGAATCTTGTGATCTTTGAGCTTCCTTTCCTTCCTTTCCCCTTTTCCTCTCGTGAAACTCACCGTGGGAGTTGGGAAAAAAAGGAAAGCTGAGGTATTCAGGAGCGAATCCAAGAAATGGACTTCAAAGCAGCTTCTGCAGTAGATATGAAACAAGTGATCCCGTCTCATCGGCTTCAAGCTATAAATCAACCCTTGAAGGAACGATTACGTAAACAACTTGGAAGGGAAAGTAAAGTGCGGGTGCCTTTCCTCGCTAAGTTTGATGATGATGATGGCCGTATCACTGCAACCAAGAATTGCCCGGGTGTTTACCCCGCCATGACGCGATTAGAAATCAAAATTTACAGTCCAATTTGATGTCGCAGACTCCATCCACCACTCAACTCGACTCCCTCACTCACCACTACAAATAAAAGTTGTTCAGCCTGCGTGGATGGGTGAGAAAAGATATCGTCCGAAGAACTCCCTGAGTTGAACAGTGAGGAGGGGGGGGGGGGTGTTAGGGGG
Organism: Heliocidaris tuberculata; assembly: GCA_025618425.1. NCBI lineage: Eukaryota > Metazoa > Echinodermata > Echinoidea > Camarodonta > Echinometridae > Heliocidaris > Heliocidaris tuberculata. Next base: position 53,869,178 of record CM046832.1, on the reverse strand, counting down.
ATGATAATTTGGAAATGGTGACGTCGACCCACGCTACACGGCTCATAGCGAAGAGTTGGACCGAGTGGCGTGAGGGTAATCAAAGGCTCGAATGATCAGCGACCAACCACGAGAACCTTGCCATCGCTAATCACTGCTTGCATGCATCGGCCAGCAGACGACACGTTATATGGAGAGCGCGGGAAAAAAAGCAGTCACAAATGAAGAGGAATGATTGTAAATGCAAACACTGATTATTGGTGGAGCAGGTCTGTTTGTCAGTACTACCGGAACGATCACACGCAAAGTACGAATTGAATCTGGGGGGAAGGGGTCTATTTCGGCCATGTGAGACAATGAGATCCTCTTGAAAGCACTTAACAAGGCAAGTTAGAATTCGCATAGGAAAGGAAAGTTACAAAACAAGAGTTCCTTTCTTTGTCAGAATGTCAAAGCATGAAAGGATAGCTTTAGCTAGCTAATCCATTGCCTTTCCAAAATAAGTTAGTTGGCCGTAAAGTAGTATCGGCTTAAGTAATGCCTAGAAATAATCACAATGAATTTAACATACCAAGCGACAATGACCTTTTATTCTAACTTTTTACATCCCTGGAGATATAGGGTGAAATCCTTTCACAAGGAAAAGAATTTACATTAAAAGAGAAAGGGTACACAACTATACATGAAAGAATGAACGATCTCTCCACAAATACGGTATCAGAAACTGAAACTTGTTCAACAAGTTCAATAAAATGCAAGGTATACGGTACGTTATTTCAGTACGAAATTCATCCATAGAAAATGATGCTCCCTTCGTATCATGCGAAGTCCGCATGCATTGCGTGGCGTTGCGCGACCGCTATTGACCGCTTTGCAGTCATTCAGGTTCTGTATTGAATAAAATAATTTCCTTGCATTTGAATTTCTCTTTTGACCTCCTCTGTGTTGTTATAAAATGAATGTCATTTGGATATACGAGTGAAGAAACTTCTAAGCAGAGTTACTTGAAAGACATTGATTTGCAGATTTTGGAGGAATTACAATATCTTTACAAGAAGAAGATAAGGTATTTAACGGGTATCCCGGCCCTTAAAAAATTCGAATCTGAGAACAATTAAATAATCTTGAACCATATCGTGAGTAATAAACTCACGAAATGTATATATGATAAACATGAATTCTTTTGATTCTGACAAAACAATATGGAATACTGGTATTTGGCAATATTAGTGTTATAATCATAACGAAAACTGTAGGCCTATTAGACGGACATTTGACAAATTTCGAAAGTCTGAAGGCCTGTAGAAAATAAGTATTTAATTCAGGAGAACTATTTTATGTTCCGTTGTGAAGGACATCGCTGAAGGATTTGAAATTTGATAAGATTTGGTTGCCGTGGTTGCCTACTTAAATTATAATCCATAAAATATTCAATGTCACGGACAGACAAAATGCCTACACTTAACCGATCTGGCTCTATACTTTCAATATCATTACTGTCTTGATTGGGAGTGTTTCGACAATCATGACTAAATGTCATTGAACGCACAATGAACCTTGTTTATCGCTTCAGCATACATGTTGTAGGAACAATTTATTCCATTGTGCATCCAAAAAAAAAAAATCAGAAAACCAATCGTTATACGGAACTAAACCACTTTTCTTTTCTTCCCCAAAACATAACCGACAGTCAATTAATGAAATATACCCGATCAAGATTTCCACGTCACCAAAATAATCATGGAAGCAAAGTCACCATGGCGCTCTAACATTGCAACATCATAATCTTATGTCATTGAACGCCCAATGACCCTCTTTTAGCGGTTCACCATGCATGTCGTGGGAACAATTTAATCCATTGTTCATCGGTAAAACTAAGAATGCCCATTATAGGACATCCTGAGTTTCGAAGGATCCCAAATTCATGTATGTGTCTACCATTGTAAGGTTGATTGATTCTATTATTGTTTATAATATTAGCTTACAAAAAAAATAAAATCAGTCTCTTTGTGTGTTTCTGCTTTCCACATTTGTCCGTATATGTAAGCTGACAAAATAAAACTTGCTCATGAATACTGTGACGATTTATTACATTGGTAAGTTTGGGCTTAAGGTATAATAAATTTCTAGTTATTAAGAGAGTAAACTAATCATAATCTTAAAATGATAATTCTTATAATTTTCCCTCTCAAATATGATGTGAAATTTCGTTAATGAGTTTTATACTCGATGCAACGATAGCTTAGACAACGAATTATAATGACTAATCAAAAATAGGTTTGTTGCATCTTGCAATATCATTATTAAAAAGAAAACCTGTTACATTTTAATCTGTTCTTCTAACAACATCAAAAATATAGTATGAGTAATGATGCTCGATCTTTCGGCAATACTCGGGTCATACATACTAGCGCTTTGATCACCTCTAATTTTTTGAAAGGCGTTGTACAACATTACCAGTTTCAACTTGCCATGAATCTCATAAAAGATGTACAAATAATTATATCATTGTGACTCTCATGCAATACATATCTAAAATCTAAACTCAATTTCTCGTGGCTACTGAACTAACAAGAGATCACCCTCGTCAAATATACATGACATTGGGCCCGATTGGGGCAGTCAATATTTGTATTATTACCTCTCATCGCCGTTCAATGAATGCCCAAATACGACCTTAAGTAAACTAATCTGGCTAATTCAACCTATCATCATTTCTAATCAAAATTTAAAATGAGATGGAATTAGAAAGAGAGAGAGAGAGGGGGGGGGGGGGTATCGTAGATAAGAAAGATAAATTGGGATCAGTAATAGCGTATAGGCCCAGCCACTGAGGGACACTAGTGTCATGGAAGTAGGGGGGGGGGGGGCTGCAGTCTTACTCTATAGATGAAATGTGAGTGAACAAGGTCATCAATTAAAGGGGGTGTGGAAACCTGGAAGGGGGGGGGGGGGTCATACCATATTCTTTTACTATAGTATTTCCCTTTTCCATTTCTATCTCTCTATTTTTCGATATTTGATAGGGGAAGAGGGCACGTGCCCCTATGCCACATAATTATCTATGCCACTGCACAGGAAGAAGAAAGAAAGAAAGAAAGAAAGAAAGAAAGAAGAAAGAGAATATAAGAAACGAAAGCATGCATGGGAAGGGTAGCAAATGCGGATTACCGTTTGCAAAATTGTGAAATAGAAGTGTACAAAATCAAATACACATCTAAATTTAAAGAAATAAACGAATAGATGTAATAGTTCAATTGAAATGAGTTTACAGATTGAAAGAAAATCAGAAATTTTAGCTCGGCTTATACACGTACTACCAAATAAATTGTATAGAAGAGTATAGACAGAAACGAAATTAAAAGTAAAAGGAATATATACAAAGTGATGGGGTAAAGAGAGATAGTTAGGAGAGAGAGAGAGAGAGAGAGAGAGAGAGAGAGAGAGAGAGTTGAGAGAGGAAACGAAATTAAAAGTAAAAGAAATATACAAAGTGATGGGGTCAAGAGAGAGAGTTGTGAGAGAGAGTTGAGAGAGGAAGAGAGAGAGAGAAATTAAAAGTAAAAGAAATATACAAAGTGATGGGGTCAAGAGAGAGAGTTGAGAGAGAGAGAGAGAGAGAGAGAGTTGAGAGAGAGAGAGAGAGTTGAGAGAGGAAGAGAGAGAGAGGGGGGAGAGGGGGGGGGGAGAGGGGGGGGGGGAGAGGGAGGAGGGGTGGGGTGAGCGTAACACGGGTACAGTCATCGCAAGCAAAGATGTGCATCAGTGACCACGCTTTTGTCGCCCTTCTTTCAATTTCTTTATCTTGTAATAACCAATTATTCCACAACTAAACTTTCTGTCTTTATAATCCCCTTCCATATCTCAACAGCATCCTTACTCCGGATGAAATAATAATATTTGCGAACGCTTCAAATTATAAGGAGGAACACTTCATCTTCACCGATGGCATTTACACAAGAAAAACAATTCAATAGTTTGTATTCGACTCTTGGTATACATGTATTTTGATGTCTGATCGTGTATCAGGAAATTATTCTGAAGAGCATGTTTATCTCTTCTCCTTGTGAAACAAGAGAATCTTCATTCAGTTTCCGTTTTGATATAGCAATCCAAAGTACACCAATCGATAAACTAAAACAAACTATAAGTATTGTAGCTCTCAGTTGAGTACAAGTCAATTGAGTAGTTAAAGCAAATAATTTTTTTTTTTTTTTTTTTTTTTTTAAATGAAATCTGCTTGTTACGTCCTTCTGGGTCTTAACCTAATCAATCCTAACCTATCCTATTTTAAGCTATCCTATCCTATATCTTAACCTATCCTATCCTAGTCCTATCCTATCCATTAATGACTACTGTAGCTACACACACACACACACACGCACACACACACGCACACACACACCCTCACACACATTGACTTGTGGGGAACTGTATTGTTTTCTCCTTTTGTACTTTGTACCCCACAAGCACTTCTCCTATTGTATTTTGTACCCAACAAGCATGACGGAATAAAGGCCATCATTGTGCTCTTTTGTTCTCTGTACCCCACAAGTGTATCTATGTAAGGGCACACACACACACACACCATGCACACGAACCCAAAAAAAAGTTTAACAGAAGAAAAGCATTAACAATCACGGGTCACAATTTGCGTAATTTGGAAGTTAAACAGTGATGTTATAAGACAAACGACTGGCAGAAACCGTACTTCTTCAGTAATACTTGAGTCACACCGTCAAACCGACTCCAGACCGATTCCAAACCAACCGATATCGGGCCATTTGGGGAACTGTTATTTTTCGATCGGTCTATTGTTTGTCTGATGTTGGTCTCGTCCTTGTGACTGGGGTGCTGATTCGAGGAGAGCTTGTCCCAGACAGGAGGATTTATGGTTGCTTGGCTCAAAATGGTCGTCTGATGAAGATGTGGAGTTACGCGCAGGTCAAGCGGCAAGCGATACTCTCTGCCATGTTACCAACGCTATAAAACAGCAACAATGTATCGATGTCAGGAAATGAATCAAGATGTAGAGAGGAGTTACCAATGAAGGAGGAGTAGGAATAAGATGGAGAGAGAGAGAGAGAGAAAGAGAGAGAGAGGGTAGAAAAAAAGCGAGAAAGAGAGAAGAGCGTGAGGTGAAGGGGTTTAGAGAGAGGGGGAGCGAGAGAGGGGGAGAGGAACGAGGAGGATTAGGAGGAGGAGGAGAGAAAGAGAGAAGGGGGGGGGGGGGAGGGGGTAAGGAGATGTGAAGCTGTATGCTACTGCTCAATGTCAGTTAAATTAGATCACCAAAAATCATGGCTTTGGAAACATCGTTTGATATGGGTAACCCAACCGTCAAAGTTTTGAATGTCATACCCACGAAAACTTGCCTAACAGATGTACGCACCGACTTCAGTAGTTCGATGAAATCTTAAAGCAAAGTTGTTGTTTTTTAAGTGTTCAAACTTTTTTTCTATTACTACTACTACTACTATTACTACTACTACTACTACTACTACTACTACTACTACTACTACTACTACTACTACTACTACTACTACTACTACTACTACTACTACTGCTACTACTGCTACTACTACTACTACTACTACTACTACTACTACTACTACTACTACTGCTACTACTACTACTACCACTATACTACTACCACTACTAGTACAACTACTACGTCTACTACCACCACCACCACCACCACTGTTGCTATTACTACTTCTACAACTACCACTACTACTGATATAACACCACTTTTGCTGCTACAGCTTCTAGTGTTGGCACTAATCAGCTATGAAACTTTTTGTGTGGTAATTCAGGTATAATGCAACTTTATTTTCGTTTGATTCAGATGTGTACGAGGGGGGGGGGTTGGTGTTGAATTTTATCTGAACTGTATTACGAATGCAGAGTTGTACGACAAAATATGACGCGACTGAATGTTAATGCAACAAGCAGATGAAGTGATGACACAGTCTAGTCTCCTTGGGTGACAAGCAGTGGAAGACCTTAGAACGCCCATTGACATAGCTTGCATGATTCATGTCACTGTAAGTTCGTCTGTTTGCTAATGATATGGTCTACTGAAGAAAACATTTATCCTTATCACGTTTCCTTAAATATTTCATTTCCAAGACATTGAAGATCATTTCTTTTTTTCTTTTTTTTCATGTATCCTTAAATGATTCACTTCCAAGACAGTGAAGATCATTTCTTCATCTGCAAGATTTGATCTTTTTCGTCATTTGTCACTTTCAAATTATGAAGTTTACTATGTGCTGTTGATCGGCTGTTTAAAATTAGTAGCCGGTTCCGTTCTGTTCTTGATTTTAATTTTTTTTTTTTAACGATTTCGCAATAAAGTATTCCAAGAAAAGATCCGATATTTTGATATTCTTATGGAGGCATTTTGGAGAACTGATTAATATACATGTATAACAGAAAAGTTAGAGTTATAGAAATGAAACATATACCCAAATGACTCAACGTCACATATCGGGTATACACAGTGACACGTTAAAGTTAGTAAAAGAGGGGAAGAGAGAGAAAAGAGGAGAGAGGGAGAGAGAGAGAGAGAGAGAGAGAGAGAGAGAGAGAGAGAAGATAAATACATGATGAAAATATGGATGAGACAGAAAATAACCAATGTGATATTTGCTTCATCTGTCATAATTAATAAGGAACAAAGTTTGTTTCTATATCAAGTGGATACAGACAGATAAAGATGGGATTTTTAAAAATCCCTGACCTTTTTGAACATGACTTGTGATCGAATGATACCTGCAAAATTAGGAATACGTTTAGGATAGCAACATCTGACCCTTATGAGTGTCTACAATTGTTATAAAAAGACTTTCACAATGAAATCTAATATCGAAATCTCGTGTATAAGAATAGAAGAATTCACCTAAGATCCTTTTATCCTTGAGTCAGGTATGCTTTTCGAAAATTCATTAGGTATATAGGCCTACTAGCCTCAGTTTGGGTCAAGGATTCTCTCTGGTGGGGGGGGGGGGGGGGTCCGATAAATGTGTGAAAAGCAAAAATTATTTTGCCAGGGGCCCCCTCCTCGATCCGCCAATGAGCCTATCTACTTTGATTCCTGTAAAATCTTTACATTTCCACACTAATTTGTGTTTGAACAAAGATGACATAAATGATAATAAGGTCACAATATCCAGATTTGTCATGACTGTAAGACCCCTGTCACACATATTGATATTACCTTTATTGCGAAGTGCACACACACTTTTTTTTTTTTTTTTTTTTTTTTTTTTTAATAACACAAATGCACACGCTGGTATCAATATGCCTTTAGCACTTCATTTATTTGATGTACGATAAAAGAGCAATGTAGATAAAATGCCTTGCTCAAGGGCATAAGTGCCGTGACGAGGATCGAACGCCCGATCCTCGCATCTCCAGTCAAGCGCCTTTAACCACTGGACCACGGCACCTCCACACACACACACACACACACACACACACATACACCCACATACACACACACACACACACATGTCCCCGCTTGTCATCAAAATACATTTAAGTGTCCCCACTTGGAACACACTGATCATGTTGATTATGAGTATGTGTTGGCAGTGCCATCAAACCAACCTAAAGCAAAATGATAATTGGCTGTGAGTCGTTCAATATTATTACAAAATTACAATAAATTTACTCGCTCATCCAATTATATAATCGGATAGCTGGACAAGAGAAGTTCGGACTTCAAGAAATTGTGCCAGTATCCCGTAGCTAATTTCCATTAGAATAATGATCATTAGCCTATATATCAAGTACATTCATACCACCTTTCGCTATGGGAAGGATTATTAACCAAGAAGCAAAAGAAACGTTGTTTATGCTCCCTTTGTTCTCTTATGGGTTGATTCGTATGTTGCTTTAAAGTGTACCAACCACCTGAAAAAAAAAATTGTATACTGCTAGAAAGTATAAAATTAACCTCAAAGAACTTTATCTGAAATTCTATAGGTCAAAAGTTTAGGAGTATGAAGGAAATAAAGAATAACATAGGCCTAAAGGTGCTCGCGCGGAAACGAACCTCCGTTGAGTAGTCTACTCACGAGTCGCTTTTATGTTTATAGAGAGTATAATTAAACTTGTAATATCTCTTTATAGAAGTGATATTCGAGGCCCATATTTGGAATATAGTAGAATGACATGGAACCTCTAACATACAGAGTAAAATATTTTTTGGTGATTGGTACCCTTTAAGTTAAACTGGCATTAAACTGGTAGAATTCTAACAGCGCCATCTTACGGTCAATCGTAAATCAAGATTAGAATCAGAGATTAATTGCATTTTATTTTCAATTTTAACTAACAACTGGCTTGGAGAATAATATTTCAAACTTTTACTTTTGACTTGAAAATGTAGAAAATTGCCTGCAAGTACATTCTAAGTATTTAAAACTAAGAATGTTGCATGATGGGAAAATAAGATGCACAGACAATTTCCAAATCCTGTTAAAAGATGGCGCTGTTTAGGAGGTTCAGTTCAATGCAACTCTTTAAGTTGTTAGTAAAATTTATGGATGCGTAATTGAGACAAGAAGTAAATCTATGTATAGGTCCAATATTCTGTTATAAATTACACAATGGAGAGGGCCCCATGGCAGGAGTGCCCTCTCACACCTACCTTCAAGCTACAACGATTCCGACAGATTCCATAACAGACTTCCAAACATTGCCAGTTTGTGAACTCATAACGATTGAAACGTGATCACTTCTACACATTCGACTGTATTAAGTGATGCACCTTGTCAGGCAACCAAATCAAAGCCATTGATCACTAGATGAAGAAAGACTGGACCAATTACAGTTTTTTTTAATCACGTCTGTCTCTTGCTATATTTTCGTGTAAGCGGCAGGCATATTAATCTTGGGTGACGCTTTTGCTGACATCAGGTTGGTTTTTTAGAACCTGTGATATCTGAGTCACACCACCAGTCCGACACTAACCTGACCGATTCTTGGCCATTCCGGGTAATGTCATTTTCTGTTCGATCTATCGTTGGTCTGGTGTCATCTCGTTGATGTAGCTGGGTATTCGTGTGAATCAGAAAAAGGATGTTCCTTGTCATGTCTTGAGTACGTGACTTCGTGACTTGTCTGTGACCAAGAGAAAGACCTATAGGTGTGATTCTGTATACAGTCCTGCAAATAAACTAGGAGCTCGGTTTCCAAATCAAGGTTACACCGTTTGACATATTTCCCCTGCTTGACATTTTTGATAACATTTTGAAAGATTAATTGTCAATTTCTCTGCAAAATTAACTACATCACTGTCGGGAACTTAAAGCGTACTGGAATGTCTTCATGGCATCAGCGTATTTGAAGGAGGGGAAAGGGGGCAATTTGCCCCTCCTCACAGATTTCTGACCAAGCAAAAAAAAAAAAAAAAAAAAAAAAAAAAAGGAGGGAGGGTCACTTTTTATATACTAGTAGTTAGCGGGTTAGGAAATCATTCAGAAGTCTATAATTGTCTATAATTGTAAAATTGCTTGGAAACGCTGGAAATGTAGACGCATTTTCAAAAGACCTATCTTTTCTTCTTATAATAAGCCATTTTGGGTAGTACCCCCCCCCCCCCCACCTCTGTAACGTAAACCAGGGTTCTCAAAAACTTTTTTTCTTACTGAACTATAGTAATCACAGTTAGGTGAGATATTTTGACTCTTCTGAGGCCAAGATCTAGAATCTGGTCTAGATACACCACTGCTGACATGATCAAATTTTACGATTGGTAATTTGCCATTGGAGAGGCCAAATCTCAACATTTCTTTTGGTATATTATGTGTTTTTAAAAAATCCTAATAATCTGACTCTGAATGTCAAGTAAGTTCATTTTGATCACACATAACGAATGTTCATTATGACAGAGAATGCAAAGATGTGCATTAAATTATGTAATTGTAAATAAAAGAAATCATTCATGGTACTTTATTTCATTTTTTTTTTAAGAGCAAGAGAAAATATTTGGTGATTCTTGAAGTATTGGACGGCATAACAGGGAGGCAGTGGAACAGATTATCTTTTCAGAGCAGAAGGCACAGCATATATTTCAGAGCTGGGGAATGACATCTCCAAATTGTTAATACTTGCACCTTCAAAATATTGAATTTTAAATGCCCTGTGAAGAGGGTTTGTCAGTTGACGATCAACCGAAAAAGCTCATCACGATAAATGAACTCTTTAAATGTAGAAGAGTGGAAATTCACTCTTTGAGGAGCCATATTAAGGGTTCACTCTGTTTTGGAGTAGAAATTCACGCTCGAAATAGTGGAATCCCCTCACTCTGAAAATGGTAAATCAATATACTTTGGAGTGGATTCTGCTAGAGTTTGGAGTTTATTCAACTAAAAAAAGAAAGAAAAAGAAGTGATCCCTTACATCACTCCTGAAAGAATGGACTTCCACTCCTCTGTTTTAAGAGAGAAATTGATAATCGTGATTATTATTGAGGTCACTTCATATACACAGTCCCCTTTCTGCAAGGTTTTGAACGAATTTGGGTTGATTGAGGGCAGAGTTTGATGAAGGTGGACAGGAGAAGTGTCCGAGGTGCATTGAGTCTCATTAAAAGACGTGTGCGGGCCAAGGTGGAGAAATTATTACTATTTTTCAGTCTGAAATACAATTACGATTGACTGCTGGAAAATGGAATATCAGAATTTGATTCGTGTAAACAAAAACAGTCAAGAGCATACTCCTGAAAGTTGAACTGTAACACCAAAAATTCAACGCAGTTTTGCCAAAAATGATGGTTATAGGCAAATATATTGTTCCCTTCAGATATATTAAATTAGTTTAATTTCTTTCCAAAATGTATCGTAATCTAATTGTGGTGCTTGAAGGGGAATTCAGTTCCTCTCCTTAATCCTTAAAAGAAATGTCAATTTTAAGTTCCACCTCCAACCTTTCTCTAACTGAACTTGGAATAAGTGCATTCGCTAATCAGACAGAAATAGGATCGAAAGGAATGGTGTCAATATATACGAAAATAACACATCCAACAATTCGTGTAATTCTAATTGATGGAAGACTCTACAATTACAGCTTTAAAATCACAATTTCCCCCAATCCAGGACAATATCGAACCTCATTTGTTACAATTTTTAGTCAGACGAGTACATGTATTCCTTTTGTTGACTCGCTCTCTGTTAGTCCACTCAAGGGAACGGAATAGCTATCCTGACGGATCCTTAATAAACGAGGTAATAGCCAAAGTGTTTGGAATTGGCTTTTTCCTAGCGGAGTGTCAATTGTCTCATCCTCTTTCCAGTCCTAAAGGTACTGTTTAATCTGGGTGACTGCCCAACAAGGCAGTTTGATTATATCTTGTCCACTAATAGAAATGTATTTGCGAATAAGCTATTGAAATGAACTGTTGAGAAAACAACCAATTCTGTGCTCCTACTGCAAAAGAAAAGATAATTGGAACAAAATAAAGAGCAAATATTAACTGTGCGTTGGCTTTTACAAAATGGAGTTCTTATTTGACAAAATCTGCATAATTATTGTTCCCCAAATATGTATAAAGATATTGTACATCAAATAGAAGAAAGTGTTAATAGCTTAATAAATTGGGATTTAGAGCTTTGTTGCATATTAGAACAATAGACATTTTGAAAATTAAGAATTTTGTTAATTTTATTTTCTAAAGAGTCCTCTGAAGCACACATGTAAAAACGTAACAGAATACATCTTACACAGAATCAGCTGTAGGCCTGCACAATGACGCGCCCCTTCTACTGATGTGATGTCCAATATCAGACGATTAAAATCCAAAAGAGTGGGAAAGCAATTAGCAATACACCTTCGTAATAAATATTTTAATTACTTTACCGGACTTTCACCATGTGCGCGTCCTCATTTTCTTATATAATTACACACAATGCATTACAAAAGAAAAGACCTGCACAGCTTGCAACCAATCAGCGCATCAATCGTCAAACTAATTGGGAGCCATCCCACTCGGTCCAATTTCTCAGTCGTAACACGAGTATCTGGAGCAATAAATAATTCTATTTGGCTTTTTCATGAATTTAGATGATTTTGTTACCTTGAGGCTGAAAGTGCGAAAGATAATGCGTGATTATGCCAGGATGCAGAGACAGACATTCTTCCTATAAGTTTCAAACAAATTTAAGTTTGCTGATGTTGGTGTTGATATAAACTTGGGCTGTGGCCCATTTGACTGACGGCCAGCGAAACACGGCCCACACCGACAGCCAACGAGACTAACAATTTCAGTCTTACGCTGGCCTTCAGTGACACTTTATCTGACGGTTCACGAGACAGACGGCACTTCAGACAACTTTTCTGAGGGCTTTCGAGACCGACATTGTCGTTCTTGTGGGATGTAGGTCTCGTGTACTCAGCCTCATGGACTGCCAATGAACTGGGATGCCCCCCTAAACCTGCACTAACCTCTCACACCTATACATGAAATCGCCAATTTGGGGGAATCTTGTTGAACAACGAAGTCTAGACATACGAAATATCACAACACATTTAGGTATCGACACATTTAGGTCACGGCACACTGAGATATTAATACACTGAGGACTAACTGTTCTGAGGTCTAGGCAAGTTGATGTTTCGGCACACATTTAAGTTTCAATATATTAAAATGTTTTGATACATCATGGTCTCAGAAAAGGGAGGGTTAGCCAGACTAAGGTCTCGACACATCACAGGGCTAAGAAAACTGAGATCTTAGACATTCAAACTGCCAGCACATTAAGGTCTCGACACACGAAATATCAAAACACGGTGAGGCCTCAATATACTAAAGGTCTCGACACATTTAGGTCTCGACACATCAAGGCAGTGGCGGAGCTACATAGGGGGAAAACCGGCCCATGCCCCCTCTTTTAAAACCCAACTGGCATACCTTAAGTACACGATGAAAAAATTCCGCCTTGTGTACTTTTCCAGCTCTGTGCCCCCTCTTTTACAAAATCCTGGATCCGCCCCTGCATCAAGGTGCCTGGAAATTGAGGGTAAGCCAGACCAAGGTATCGATAGGCCTCAGCACATTCACGTCTCGAAACATTGAAGATGTCAACACAGTGATGTCCAGATATATATTTAAGGTCTCGACACATCAAAGTCTCGACGCACTAAAGGAGTCAGTGCACTGAGATCTCAATACACTGAGGTATCAGCACATTGAGGTCTTAACAATTTTAACTGCCAGCCCATACGGGTCTCCACACGAAATATTACAACACATTGAGGTGTCGACACACTTTTGGTCTGTGCCCATTTCGCTGCTCCATAATTATATTGGAGTCTCGGCACACTAAAATCTCGACCAGGTAAAGCCTCTGCACAAAACCTGATGTCTCGACACAATAAGTATCTCATCACAATTAAGATTAGACACTTTAAATGGGACGGGGGAAGGGGAGGGGGAGGGGATCGAGATCCCGGTACATTGAGGTCTTGGCACAATGAGTTCTCTACATCTAAGCTTATGCCGTATTACTGGCTTCGAGAGGGGCTTCGACAAGGACGTCCACACATAAAAGTGCAGCGAATTTATTGAGCCTTCGACATGAAAAGGTCTCAGCAGATTAAAGTCTTGCTAGCAAAAACACTTTGTCAAGTAAGTGAAAGTTCAAAGATTCTGTAATTCATCTGGGAAACGCAGTTTCCCAAGAAATGCCATCGATCACTGGTCATCACCGAATAACCTGAATGAAATTCAAAGCAAAAAATAGCAGTAATAAGTACACAGAACTGACGCCGATGACCACAGTAACAGTGTCAACAAAGAGTATGACAACACTGGGGTAAACCGTTACAGTAATTACCGTCGATGAATCATCATGGTCCCTGTGTGGTTCCAAAACTCTAGGGACACGGCTTTGACAAATTTTAGTATGCCATGGCACGCCCCTTTCACTCACGGCAAGCCAAACAACTATACATTAGAATACTTCGCATCATTGCTCAAATAATCATGGGAGGTTATAGGTAAGTGCATATCGAAGGACCTTGGGAGTTGTTAAACATGTTTAGGAATACTTAATTGGTTTACTAAAACAATATTTATAAGATGATTGACTAAAATACAATTACAGAAAAACTGTAAAACTACCAAGACTTTAACTTTGGGGTAAAATCTCTTTCACTGTGACCGATTTTAGTGACGCACGTGCTAAGGAGAGACGTTAAAAAGATGACAAAGGGCCCTATGATACATTTTTAAAATTTAAGATGTACAATGTGTCAATATAGATGGAAAGAAAACAGACGGAAATGTGTGGATAAGATTGGTAAAGGGAACAGGTACTCTGCATGGGAAGGGTAGGTTAGATATCATAACGCCTTTGGGAAAACTGGGTAACTTGATATTGTTGAATCATGATCTCTTTCTACCGAAGATAAGCAAAATGTTTCTTATTTGGGCGGAAAAATGCACTGTCTCCTAAACTATGGAGTGGCGTAGCGTGGGTTCAGGAATTGAAAAGGCACTGGTATCATAGGGAAGGGAGGGGGGTGGCACAAATCTTACAAGCTTGATGAAATTCGAATTGATAGGGTAACCAAATAAATGGAAGTTGTGGAAGGATTCTATCTTCTTCATCTCACATTCTTCCTTCCATTTCCTTTTCTTTCTCTTTTTTCCTTTCTCGACAATTTTATATTGCACCACACGATTGGCTATAACACTGCAAAGTGCAGTGCAGTCCAACATCACTTCATTAATTCCATGGAAAACTGGATGTTATTGATCCACTGTCTATTACACAATAAAAACGTTGAAAAATTCGGCTTGAAATGAAATCCATTGCTCCATCAAGGCTTCCCTGCACCAGTTTAACTCTTAACTTGATATATACAGCAAATGATTAATGGTTCAACAACACATTCAATCCTTGATAAATCGTGTCATACGGGATTGATGATCAGGAGAAACGGCGGATGTCAAAGCGTTCATTCAATTTAATGCTCCTAAAATGGCGTACTATTCCACTCGACCTGTTTCCCGCGTTTTTTGCCTCGATAAAACTCCTAAAACTCTGTCTGCGAACCGGCTAAAAAATTACCAACGCTGTTGCGTCTAACCTAGTTTGGATGTCTGCATTCACATTGCACACTGTAATTAGAGTGGATTTCCGACCCCTGAAATCTGTAATTAAATGGATTTATACCAGTAGAGCATTTTCCAATTATCAAGTTTGATAGAAGGATATTATTTATGATTGGTACGTAGCCAGCAAGATTTGACTGAAGGGAACTAGGAAATCAGATCCAAGAGAGAGAGAGAGAGAGAGAGAGAGAGAGAGAGAGAGAGAGAGAGAGAGAGAGATGGACTAAACCCCAAAACACTCAGCTGACATTGATGCTTTGCATATATATATATATATATATATAATACATACATACATGAATGTATTTATAAAAAATATGCATATGACTTTCATGGTATGGTTATTATGCGTTGAAGAAAATAACACGCACACACACACACGCACACCCACACACACACACTAATTTCCAAAACCCGATAGGCTACACAAGTATCGGTCAGTAGTATCTCCATTCAAAATTAGGACACCGGACAACTTGATGTTTAAAGTATAAAACATGTGAGCACAACTTTAATCATATTTAATGCACCTAATATATACATGTACAGTTAATGCAGTAATAATTAGCGGACCCTTTTCAGGATTTCCAATGAAATGTCAGCATTTACGCGATTCCATTACAAAGAGGATTGGATTAATTTCTTCCCCGCATAAATGCATCTGTGTCCATTTCCAGGGAAATGGCGACTAAATACACCGTATCCAATTTATTTTGCCAGATTATGCGGATCAAAGGAAATTGTTGCGAGATTATACTGATTGCTGCCGAATATTAACAACACGTTACATGCATTCAATTTTTGTATTTTGTCATTAGTATTTTACTACAAAGTGAGCCTGTATCAATGCAGCTTAAATATTGTTTGAAGATATATTTCAATTTGAATTACGTAGTGATGAGTTCTGTCAGATCAGATCGAATTTGTTTATAACATAATCCTATGCATTACAGGCAAAATGGATTGCGAAATAGCACTTAATACCTTTTTTGATGAGGGGAAATAATGCGAGCGTCGGTAAGTTGTTTCATGTACTTATTATGCCCTTTTCATAGAAAATAGAAGAAAAAAAGGGGAAGAAAAAGGGTCTTCAAATGGCTTCATTTTAATTCAACTACTTGTACAATTTAATAAACCATATGATTTTGTATTTTAAAAGGGTTTTTAAGGGTTGCTCCACAAAAACACATTTACGTTCATCAGTCTTCACAAGAGCTTGCACACACATTGAATGTAACTTTAATAAAAATTATTTACAGGCATTTAGAAGGAATAGGATTATTCATAATGCAAATGAGTGATTTTAATCATTACAATCATCAAATAAGTTGTTGATATAATCAAATCATGTCACCGTGGTTGGGGTTGTATTCTGATTTTTTGTTGTTGTTCATTTGAATTTTGATCAGGCGTACCCACATCAAGCTGTGCTTTTTGGATCACGCCTCCTCCTATTTGTATACATTGATTTATCAAGAAAATAAATGTTACTCGTTACTTACTTAAATAAAGTAAGTAAGTATACATCATGATATTTCTCAAACAATATTTAATTTAACTTCTTCACGGATATGAAGCCTGTCTCTCAAAACTACTGTATAACCTATATTTAGTCATGTGTGGGGAATATTTTTTCATCCTCTTACGAAATAAGTATGTAATAGGGTAGGAAAGACAGGAGAAGGGGGTCATCCCTAACAACTCCCTTTCTGCTACATTTTTAGTCATCATATACATTATTTGTGTAATACTCTTACATTTCATACCTATATGAAATTACATTTTAAAATGGGGCTTTTTCATTTCTCGAGGGGCGTTACTTTCAAGCCTTAGGCTTATGACTAACCCCTCCCATGCGACAACTGTTTATTATTATGTTGAAATGTTATTTTGTATTTGATGCATGGAAAAATAAAAATCAATCAATCAATATGCGTTTACCGTGGTAGTATAGAGGATTCTAGATCCTTTTTTTTTTAAAAGATATAATCTATAAAGGATTGCAATTGACTATAGAAAAAAATGCATCGATGAAAAAATAAATAAATAAATAGTAGGCACCTTGGTAGAGCTATATCATAAATTAAAAAATAAAGAATAATGATTAGGACATTGTTCTCAAAGTACTTTCTCCCTTACAGCGATAGGTATCTATTCAATCTTTCGTCCTTGATGGCTTCATAAATATGCAAATAGGCACCTTTAAAAAAAAACAATATACACCATCGTGAAAACCTACAGTTTTATGACTATTTCAATACTGGCAGTAAATTATTGCTATTAAATAAATCATACCTATCTCTGTATTTGTCTTGAGCCTTATCCAGAAATCTAACACCTCATGGACGACTTCAGCGGACAATAACATCCAGTAGAACCACCACATGGACAGTTACCTTCTGGACAACTACCACATGCATGGACAGTTACCCTCTGGACAATTTCCGAACTTACAATTACCAAGGAGGTACTAGCCTAGTACCTCCTTGCAATTACCCTCCGGACAACTACCACATGCATGGAAAGTTACCTTCTGGACAACTACATATCATATGCATGGGCAGTTACCCTCCCGACAATTACCACATGGACAGTTACCCTCCCGACAATTACCACATGGACAGTTACTCTCCGGACAACTACCACAAGGACAGTAACCCGCAGGACGACTAATACATGGACAGTTACTTTCCTGACAACTACCAACTGCCTGGACAGTCACCCTCCGGACAACTACCACAAGGACGGTTACCCTCCGGACAACTAATGCATGGACAGTTACCCTCCGGACAACTACCACAAGGACAGTAACCCTCTGGACAACTAATATATATATATATATGGACAGTTACCCTACAGACAACTACTACCTGCACAGACAGTCACCCTCCGGACAACTACCACAAGGACAGTTGCCCTTCGGACAACTAACCCTGCATAACTACCCCAGGACAATTAAGTTCAGGACACCTACCACCCCCTCCTCCGGACAACCCTTAGGACATTATTGTCCCATACCGAATGTAGTAGACCAGGTGAAGTTCACCAGGGAGAGCTGACCGGGAGAAGTTGTCTTAGGGGTATCAGGAGATTACTGCATAGGGTAGTTGGCTGGGAGATTGTAGTCTAGGGGGTAGTTGCTGTAAGACCATCTTGAGCACCAAACGGATGAATTTCCACAATGTCAACTCATTTATTATTAACATTATCTTAGAGTGTTCTTTGAATGGAAGTGAAAACTAATTCTATTTCATTTACACTTTAATAAGTTAAATTTGATTCTTTTCGCAGCTCCACTGGCATATTTCCAGAGAGCAAATCTTATTGTTACAGAGGGAAGAAGTACATTCATCCCATGTTGCAGCTCAATCTTTTTCTGCCATTTTCGGGGTCAATCTTCCTTTCCAACGAACTAGCGAGCGAATTGGTTGAGGAATTCGACTTCGTGTGATACACCGAAGATCCAGGGTGCTTGCTTGAATTCCTTATATGATAGTTTGTTGTCGTCTGCAAAAAGGAGACAAAAAAGGGGGAAAATTTAAAGCAAAATCTATAAAAAGATTCGAATAACCACGGTAAACGTATATGTACATATACATGCTAAAGACATTAAAATGTGTCCACCTCCAGACAAAGCTATGCGTATGCCCGTTGCACATGATGCGTCATTTTGCTGACGTATAAGCCTGCGTCAGCGACTGGCGTGGCATTTGAAAAGTGAATGCAAAATCAACAGTGCAAATATTGCTTTGAATATAGCTGGTTTGTGGACTCATGCCTTTTGCAGGTTGGATTAGTAAAGGTAATGACGTTATCGAAAATGTTGAGGAAACCTGTGAAAGATTTTTTTTTTTCCATTGCCGCCATTTTAAATTTTTTAAATTTTATTTTGAAGGAATAATATCCCGGAGATAAGTTGTGAAAAGGAAAATAATGGGTTGGTGTTGGGTCAGCTCACGGGTCTTTCAGGCAAAAATATTTCATTTAGTGAATTAAAAGGAAAATGTCTTTTTGTATTTCATTTTGTTTTCTGGGTTCGTTTTTCAAACGCATTTTGGGGAAATAATGACATATAATCACTTCAAAATGTGATTGGTTGAGAGAAATCTTTCATCAAGGATTGTTTTATATCATTGGTGGCCGGACACTTTAGATTATTATTTTGTCTAAGGCCTGAAATACATGTATTACACTCCAACCCAATTCCCAAGCGTCCTGATCTCCACTCAACCTCTCTGTCTGTCTTTGTCTGTCTACCTTGGTCTGTCTGTTTCTCTTTCTGCCCCCCCCCTCTCTCTCTCTCTCTCCCTCTTAAAAGAACGAGATAATTGAATTAACTTCATATTACTTATGTCTATGTGGTATGTGTGTTGTGTGTGAGCGCGTGTGGATGTGGGTGTGCGTGTGCGTGTGTGTGCGTGTTGTGTGTGTGTGTGGAAGGGGGGTTGACAAAGGCTGTATCATTATATAATTCATTAATATCTATCCGCATTGATCCAGTTTTCTTTAACCCATGCACCTTTCCCAAGTCAACACCTGTATTTGACCTCAAAGCCATTCCTTTTAATTGTCACTATTCTATATTTAACGTCAACGTTTTACCTGTCTTGGGTGCACTGGCTGTAAAATACATTGTCATTTAGCAACACCTATTTATAGAGCGGTCCCCCTCTTTTCCTCGGCTGTAATCTTTGTACCATAGATTCACCTTTCCTACCTATGAAATGTCTGTACAGGTGAAAGGTCTGTACAGGTGTAATGTATTTCCACTCAGAGTACGCATTTTTGAAAAATGAACTATGTATGCAGGTGTAACGTATATGTATTTGCTGGAAGTTTTTATATAGTCATGGTTTTTGATAGTCATTGAAATCAGAGTTGTAGAATGTGGTGAAAGTCAGTGCATGACAGCAATAGGGGAAGAGGAAGGGGAGAGGAAGGGGGAGGGGGCAAGGAGGTGTGGGCATGTGCACCCCAGTCTAAGCCTTTGCCCCTTCATTCTCCCCGTCAATTCTTGTATAAAGTCTCTGTTCGGATTTTATATTCAGTCAAAACTTCTTACCCCCACCCCTTCACTTAAGTACTTATGGATTTTTTTTTTGTTCCCATCCTTCCTTCCACGAGTTTAGGAGAGGTGGTGAAATAACTGATTCTTCGGTTGCAGATGATTATGCATACGGAATAATACGTATCCGGACAACTACCCCCCCCCCCTGGACAATAACCCTCTTAGGACAATTACCCCCTAGGACAATTACCCCCCCCCCCCGACAATTACTCCCCGGATTCTGGGGTAGTTGTCTGCGGGGGGGGGGGGGTATCGGGGTAATCGTCATTTTATGGGGGTAATTTTTCTTGAGGGTATTGTCCGGGGGTAATTGTCCTGGGGGTAGTTGTCCTGGGGGTAGTTGTCCTGTGGGGTAATTGTCCTGTGGGGTAATTGTCCTAGGGGGTAGTTGCCCAGGGGGTAGTTGACGGGGGGGGGGGGATAGTTGTCCGGGGTAGTTTTCCAGGGGGTAGTTGTCCTAGAATCGGAATAATAATCTCAATTTCTTTTAAATTTTTTTTTATCAATGCACGTAATAGTCTTAGGGCTCCTTTTATCTTAACGAAATATTACCGATGCATTTTTCATAGAAATATATATCTTTCGAAATAAAACGTTTAAGTTCTTCATCCTTAGCCATTATCAATGCATGGTTCGACCATTCGTCATCCGACCTTGTTCGCCAGAATTAGCCTGGATGCCCCCGTTTAGCCAGAGCTTGTTTAACTGGGCCATGACTGGCGGGGGAGTAATTTCATTAATAAATTTGAAACGCCACATGGTCTTCAAGTCCACATACAAATGCGATAATGTTCTGCAACCCGACAGAATGCCATTCCCAATTTTAATGTGTTATGAAGTTCTGTAATTGCAAATATTTCATTTTCAATTTATCCATTGTCGGTGACATCTGGATATGAGATTCAACTTTTGTCGCTCCAGGTTACGTGGTTGGTTTGGTACGTGAGTGTCTTTGTTTTGACTGATTCCGCGTCAATGCGGAGATGATGGAAAACCCATACACGATACCTCGACAAAGGACATCATTTTATTGGTGCAAGAATTTTGAATAGAGGGGAAGGGTTGAGGAATAATATTTGGCCTCGCCACAATAACAAATGGCGTAACTACAGTCGATAAGCATGGGGGCGGGATGTACCCCCTAAGATACACTAATATGTTTTTCAATATTTTCATTTTTCTGGGGGGCTGCAAACAATGGCGTAGCGTGGGTCCAGTCATTAGGGGGGCACTGCCGTTAGGGGGCAGGCATCAGAAAAAGCAGGTGGATAAAATGTGAGAAGACAAGGTCGTAGGGTGACTGTAGAATGTGGGAAGGGGTCACATCTCCTTCTTCCCTCCATCCCCTTTTTCTTTCTCTCTCTCTGTCTTTCTTGCTTGCTTCTTTTTTTTTTTTCTTCTTCTTCTTTTATTTCTCTTTTTGATTGGAAAGCATGAGCCCTTCATTCCATCCCGTCATTTTCTTCACTATTTTAAAGAGTTATGCATGTGGTTACATGGTACTGTCTACCAAGATTGTCCAGTTGATTTCTCGTTCTAAAAATTTTATTAGTACGCCATTATGGTCGGGTTTTTTTTTTTTTTTCGTTTGTTTTTTTGTTTTTTAAAAAGAGCTTTCGACATGAATGTCCAATATTAAAACTTGATATTCAGGGACGGACCTGCACGGACCTGCCATGGGGAGCTTGGGGAGTTTTTCCGATGAGCTGCTCGATATTTTGGTCTGAGGACCGGTTTGTACTTAGTAGGCCAGTCGCATCGAAATTCCCCAACCGAATTTCAGTGCCAGTCCGCTCCTGATTGATATGTGTAATTAATCAAATCCATGGTTTGGGTCACTAAAATAAAGTACAAACATCAAGACTTGATACTTCTTCTACCATTGAAAGATGTTGTTCATTAATTATTGCTGTATTTCGTGTTGTTGTTGTTGTTGTGCTTTTTTTTTGCAGTCACTGGTAAAGACGGGCACATCTTGCAATTTCTTTTATCCATAAAGAGTACTGTATTTTTTAAAAAGACAATTCAATGATATCTTAAATTCATAGTAGTATTTCTAAAACTATTGTCATAAACCGAACCAGAAGGTTTATTTCATACAATAGAACAATAATACAATGCGCTGATTGATGTAAATCTGTTGAAGGTATATTGTGGTTTTCGCAACTTGGGAGGGATAAGTCTTATGTTATGTTAGTCATGTGGAGTTGGCGCATTACAAATACTCTATATTATTTTTATTATTATTATTATTATTATTATTATTATTATTATTATTATTATTATTATTATTATTACTGTTATTATCATTATTATTACTATTATTATTATCATTATTATTATTATTATTATTATTATTATTATTATTGTTATTATCATTATTATTACTATTATTATTATTATTATTATTATTATTATTATTATTATCATTATTATTATTATTATTATTTATATCATGTATATTGAAAGTCAGTGTTGAATTCTCTGACAGGAATACCATAAAATCTAAAATCAATGAGTTGTTCACTGTTCTGCATTCTGCACCCCATAACAAGAAATAAAGAGATTTTACAATGTAATCTCGACTATCAAGTTTAATCAGCTGATGAAGAACCTAAAATGTCCCTCTATCCGTGAGAAAACTGTGAATCCAGTGGTTCGAGAGAGAGCGCCCCGTACATTGATATTGGTAGGTTGGTTTATTTTCTGGACATTGGATCCTATTTTTAAACTGAACTCACTGTTTGTATCGGCTGCTTGGAAAGGTCCCATGGCGTCGATCTCTTTGGTTCCAGTCACTATGGTCAGCTCCAGGAGACTAACCTTCCCATCGCTGTTCTTATCATACGTCTCGAAGTGCGACGGCAAGTCTACGACTTCGAAGCGCACATCTTGCGGGGTTTCTTCAACAGGTTCCTCAATATCAACAACATTGTCCTTTGGTATGGCGCCATCTTCGTCAAGATCGGCTAAGGTAAGACGGGGTCGGATGTGCGGGCGAGCCAGCACGGAGGATGTGGTGATGATGAGAAAGAGGAACGTTGTTGCTATGGTGATGCGCCCCATCGTCGGTGATGTAATCTTGATGTCGCTCTTCCAAATCTAAATGACAAAGACAAAATAGTTAATGAGTATTTTCATAAAATGAAAGGATGAATTTTCTTCGATTAATCAAAAGGAGAATGTAAGTGATCAAGTGTAGCAATTTTCCAAGGAATGCTATAATTTCTTAATTCAAAGTGGGAATTAATCTGGTTTGTATTTTTGAGCTGATAGGTTTTGACAGGGAGGGGGCCCCAGTTTTACTGTTCGCCCCGAGCGCCATAATCCCTAGATTCGCCAGCTGATTATGTTATTGCGAAATAGGTTGTGTTTTATATACATCATGATACATGCAAATATTCAAAAAATGCACTGATTATATTAAAAGACTACATGGCATTTGAATTTCCATTTCAAATTTGAAACAAACAATCTTTACCCCCAGGTTGACAAATTCACTCACTAAACACTCAATGAGGTCACATCTTAAGGAATATCATGTCCTTTAGGTGCCCCAAGACAGTATCAAGTGCACTTTTCTTTATTATTTTACACCTCCCTCTCTCACACGCGTTTCAATCGGGGTTTAATAATGTTAAAATAACAAAACATTCATGCGCAGCTGAAAAAACATTTTTGTCACGTTCTGTGTCTAGACTGGTATCCCATCGCGGTGAAGCACGATGGGGATGACTGCGAACGTAGTCTTTGGGGGCATCTTGGGTTCGAGATGTGGTAGAATTCTGTCAAAAGTTCTATGTCTAGACTGGTATCCTATCGCGATGAAGCATGATGGGATGATTGCGAACGTAGTTCTTTTTTGGCATTTTGGGGTCGAGATGTGGGAGAATTTCGTCAAAATAGTCAGGTTCACTATGTATTTTTGTTCAAAGTTTTTGGATATTAGCAAAACTATACATTTTTGGAATTGGTAGAACATGGGGAATCCGAAAATTGATGTTGGCATTTGCACAAAACCCTGACCGAGCAGCCATTTTGGATTTTCAAAATGGCCGCCATATGTAACTAGTATTGAACACTTTTGAAGATATTTTTGTAACAGAACCTCATTCTGTCATTTTTGTGGTAGCATATTAAAGGGCATTAAATTCTCTACAGCATGACACCACATTCGATGGGTTTCGTGATGATTTGTACAACTATTTGGGGCAGAAAATGTGATTTTTATCATTTTTTTTCAAAAATATGAATTGCTTCAAATTACATATTTCTCCATATTTCAAAAGTCCATTTCACTAATGACTTCCAACTTTACAGAAAATCAACCATATATAGGGTCAATATCATATAAAAATTACAAGTTCATTACTTTTCTAACAAAAAAGTTATAGTACTCTAAAGTTCACACTTTGATATTTTCTAAAACAGAGAAATAAAGCCAATGGCTGCCTTCTAGTCAGTTCACTATATATTTTTGTTCAAAGTTTTGGGAGATAAGCAAAACTATACATTTTCGGAATCGTTAGAGCATGGATAAGCAAAATAATGATGTTGGCATTTGCACAAACACCGGCTTGGTGGCCATTTTGGATTTTCAAAATGGCCGCCATAAAATACATAATTTGCCTTATCTCAGCTTCTTTTAAAGGTATAAACGTAATGAAATGGACCAGTCCTACTATTTATGGGTGCAGAAAAAAAATGGTGACATCTAGACATCTTCTTCTACCGCTTCCTCGCATATGGAGGCCATTTTGGATTTTCAAAATGGCATACGTGTAATATATAAGTTGCCTCCTCTCTGCTTCTGGTCAACCTAGGAACTTAGCAAAAATATTCTAATCCTTTTCTCGGTCGATAAAACAATTGGTGACATATTTAGACTTCTAATCTTAATGCGTCATCGCACACGGCGGCCATTTTGTATTTAAAAAATGGCACACATATGTATGTATGTATATATATATATATATATATATATATATATATATATATATATTCAAGTCAACCAATAGCAACTTAACAGAATATGCTAGTACTTTGTTTCCTGGGTCAGG
This sequence comes from Heliocidaris tuberculata, assembly GCA_025618425.1. Classification (NCBI taxonomy): domain Eukaryota; kingdom Metazoa; phylum Echinodermata; class Echinoidea; order Camarodonta; family Echinometridae; genus Heliocidaris; species Heliocidaris tuberculata. The sequence continues at coordinate 53,843,944 of CM046832.1, read as the reverse complement.
AAAACGATTAGTGACATAATTAAACTTTCAATCTCAACGCTTCATTGGACATGGTGGCCATTTTGAATTTTCAAAGTGGCCGCCACAAATACATTTTTTCCCCTACGTCGGCTTCTTTTCAACGTAGAAACTGTATGAAATATGCTGATCCTACGTTTCTTGGGTCGATATAACAATTGGTGACATATTTAGACTTCTAATCTTAATGCGTCATCGCACACGGCGGCCATTTTGTATTTTAAAAATGGCACACATATGTATGTATGTATGTATGTATATATATATATATATATATATATTCAAGTCAACCAATAGCAACTTAACAGAATATGCTAGTACTTTGTTTCCTGGGTCAGGAAAACGATTAGTGACATATAATTAAACTTCCAATCTCAACGCTTCATTGGACATGGTGGCCATTTTGAATTTTAAAAGTGGCCGCCACAAATACATTTTTTCCCCTACGTCGGCTTCTTTTCAACGTAGAAACTGAATGAAATATGCTAATCCTACGTTTCTTGGGTCGAGAAAAGAATCTGTGACATTACTAGACTTCTACTCCCAACGCTTCATCGCATATGGCGGCCATTTTGGATTTTCAAATTGGCTGCCATGAAATATTATATTGCCCTATCTCTGCTTCAAGGCAGCCTAGAAACATATTGGAATATTCTAATACTATGTTTCCAGGGTCAGGAAAAACATTGGTGACGTCATTAGAGTCCCTATCTCAACGCTTCATGTGGCTTCCATCTTGGATTTTCAAAATGACCGACATAAAATGCATATTTTGCCCTTTCTCTGTGGTCAACATAAAAACTACATGAAATATGATGCTTATGTTTCCTTGATAAGGGAAATATTTGGTGCTATCACAAACTTATAATCTTGATTCTTCCTTCACTTTAAGCATTTGGGGCGCTAGGAGCCCTCAGACAAATTTCACTGCGTCTCTAAACTGAAACTATGCCACGTTCTGGCTTTTGTCCTTGAAGTCTTGCACAGGAGCCCTCAGACAAATTTCATTTCGTCTCTAAACTGAAACTGTGCCACGTTCTGGCTTTTGTCCTTGAAGTCTTGCACATATTTTGACACCAAGTTTAGAAAAATTATACAGTCATGCTATATTTTGGTTTCTAATTTTCTTCTCTTCAGGCAAGAATTTATATTTTTGTACAATTTGAATGAAAAACAGCAATTTGATTTTATTTCTTTGTAGATCATTTGTAATTTCTTCTTCTTTTATTATCCCTTTTCTATCTGAATATTGATTCAGAAAAAAGACCCTCTAATAACAGACCTATAAAGCAAGATATGGTTGAAAAACAATTGAATGCAAATGAATAAAGTCACTTTTTAACGACTTTTGTTTTTCAGTCTACGAACTTTCCCATCGACTATCATCACTGGTCATCCCCCCCCCCCCCCTCCCCCGGATAACTACCCCTTGAATTAAATACCAAGTGCAGTTCTTTAGCTGTATTATTGTAACCTACTATATACTCAATTATACTGTATTAAACTAGAGACAGACTTCCTGTTCTAATATGTCGACCAGCATGTGCAAACTAAATAATTGTATTTTACAGTACAACAAATATTTATTACATACATGTACTTTACTTGGCCCAAAGACGTTTTAGGGCACTCCAGTTAGGCTAATCTATTACAATTGTATTGTAAGATCACGCCATTACAGCACAGACAGCTCACAACCTTTAAAATGCTCATTTCCTACATGTCATATTGTTTTGTTTTGTTTTTAACTTTATTTACTTTCAGTTCTGCTTTTTAAGGTAAATAGTAAAAGCTTAATAACATAAATAAGGAGAAAAAAAGATATACAAATAGAATATGAAATATTGCATTTTAACCACTTTGTACAAAAACAGAGAAAAAATCTCGAAAGGTCACATTTTTTTGCTTTCAGTTCTTCTATTTAAGGTAAATAGTAAAGCTTAAGTAAGACAATTTTTTAAAAATATAAGATAAACAGTGGAAGCAAGAAATATTGTGTTAAATCACTTTTTACTCAAAACGTCACCTAAGTTTAGAAGGATCTTTCGTGGCAAAAGATTTTTGCAATGCTGAAATGAAGAAAGTCAAAATTTAGAGAGGCGTGAAATGCGCTGATTGAGACCAACTGATGAACTTTATCTACAACTGAGCCATGGGGGGGGGGGGGGCTGACGCCTCTTGCCCGAATGTAAACTTTACTTTCAGCCCCTAGCCCCCACCCCTCCCCACCTCGTAAGACTATGCTCGTTTTAATATTGAAAGTGCTTGGAAATGTTACAGGGGACCCAATTTTGGGGGTCAACCATATGGCGGCCTTGGATTGATGATAAAAACTGTTTGGTATCAATATGTCCTCCCTGTACAACTGAGGGGGGGGGGGGGGGGGAGAGAGAAGGTGCGGGCGCAAGTTTTGAACCCCACCACCAAGTATCTACATGTTTTAGAGTGTAAATCTTGTCTATCACGTGAATACAGGTCCCATGTTATTTCACTGATGGCCTAAATTGCTTCCTTGTACCAATAATACTTGTAGGTATTGTTTTAAGTTAAATTTTAGAGGGAAAGGGGTGGGGGAGGAGAATGGTAAGGCATTGGCAGATATTTTTCCAGTAACCATGAGATTTTAATGATTTGTCAAGGCTCATTGATTTTTTTTACCCTTATCCAAAGTACTTTATGAATATTACTTTGTACCAATTTGTCTCGTTTTAAAAACAGAAAGGGGGAGGGGAAGGCATGGACATGTAGGGGTGCAAGTTCTGTACCCTATAATCTAGTATATATACGTTTGTTGGAGTGTGAATCGTGATTATCACTTAAAACCAAGTTTCCTCACATACATTATTGGACAGTTAGCCTTTTTATTTCTCAACACATATCATCGGTTATTAGGCACATTTGTATCATAGCAACGGGAACTAATAAACAATTGCATATCACTAAAATGTGATCGTACTGAATCATCTGACATCACACTTCCTATTAAAATATTCATCTGCATGACAATAGCATGTACTACCGAAATAATCCATTTCACGTCTCCCAAATGTTACAACTGTCAGGGAGAAGGCAGCCCTTAGTAACCACTTTTGTTATCGATTCTCTACTTTAGCTAATATCAAAGTGTCAACTTTAGAGCGCTATAACTGTTTTGTTTTATAAGCAATGGACTTGTAATTTTTATATGATATTAACCGTACATATGCGCAGTTTTCTGAAAAGTTTGAACTAATTAGTGAAAATAACTTTTGAAATAATGAGAAATACGTATTTTGAAGAAATTCATATTTGTAAAAAATTATGTAAACAATCACATTCTTGGCCAAGAATCGTATCGCAAATCATCACCAAACCCATTAAATGTGGTATCATGTTGTAGAAAATGTAATGCCCTTTAATATGATGATACATACATGGTAAGATGAGGCTCTGTTAAAAAAATATCTTCTAATTTGTTCAGTACGAGTTACACATAGCGGCCATTTTGAAAATCCAAAATGGCTGCTATGCCGGTAATTTGTGCAAATGCCAACATCAATTTTTGAATTTCCCATGTTCTAACGATTATAAAAATGTATAGTTTTGCTAATCTCCAAAAATTTTGAACGAAAGCCCATTTTCTTACATAGTGAACCAGACTAAAAGTTCACTTCAGTGATAAGTTTGACCATCGGGCATGTCGCCTTGCCTTTGTGTTTTCGACAAATAGCCAAAAAAATCCAAGGGGCGCCTTATAAAAATAGTAAATTAAATATTGATGTCATTTTATTTCATTTCATTATCATGATTATAAAATGCAATATAAATATAACTTCACAAAGGACCGTGGTCAAAATAAAAAACAAACTTTTATATTTATTCTCTCAAAGAAATTTAACCTCCAAACCTAGACTGCTATTCAATCGCAATGAAAAAACCCCAACACAGTTGATACATATACTACGTATACTTAATAATAATAATAGTAATAATAATGATAATAGTAATAATAATAATAATAATAATAATAATAATAAATAATAATAATAATAATAATAATAATAATAATAATAATAATAATAGTAATAGTAATAATAATAATAATAAAAAAAAATAATAATAATATAATAATAATAATAATAATAATAATAATAATAATAATAATAATACTAATATTAATAATAATAATAATAATAATAATAATAATAATAGTAATAGTAATAATAATAACGTCTCATCTCTTCAAACGGTATTTAATTTAACATGAACAATGGACAATGCCATTCATACTAAAGTTATTATCCTTTTCTCAATATCATACCGTTCAAATGTATTTTTGTTTTTTAAAAAAAAAACACAACATGACTTGCTATATGGGCGAATGATAATGTTTTCCCTATGGAAAAAATCCAAACACCTTTTTTTTTTCGGAGAACACTTAGCATTCGTCATTGGCAGATGTGATAACAGTTCTGTTCTTATCAAGGAATGACATGTATTGATACTGACAATATATAAAGTGAGTAATCGAGGGAGGGAGGGGGCGATGATTTTGGTAATAGTTTTTTGGAGGAGGTTTGAAGTTAAAAAAAATATGAATAAATCATGTACAGACTAAACCCCTGTCAAAATGAAAGAAAATCTCAAAATTATCATTATTTTTAATAAATTATATAAACAAGGGAAATGCCCAGGGCAGTCTCGCCTGCATCATGCAATTTTTGGGGCAAAAATTTCGCTTGGTGAAAAATCAAAGGTTGGGGCACTTAAGGGGAGCTGCCCCTGAGCCCGCCCCCCCCCCCCCCTTGTTGGCCAGTACCCCATCTGTATAACTTAAATCCCTTCAAGTAAGATTTATTGAATGGTGAAGTTCATTTGAAATCAAGCTGTGTGTTTTAAAGAAGCAAAATATGTGTACATGACATAATTGCCATTGGGACACTTGTGGGGTGGTGCCCCTCCATCAGCCCTTTAAGATAATGATCTATAAAACTTGAACAACTTGAAGTCTCCTCCCCCTAAGAATGATTCCTATCTAGTTTGGTTACAATCTACATGTGGCAATACATTTTACAGAAGAAAGAAAAATGTCAATTTGGTGTCACAGGCTCGGGGGGGGGGAGCCCCCCCCCCCCCCCCACTCTACTCCCCTCCTTAAGGGATAGGTACCCTATTTGCAGTCATTTAGATCCTCTTTGCCTAAGGATGATTCTTACCTAGTTTGGTCAGAACCCAGTCATGCATTTAACAAATATTTCATTTTCACAATAGGGGCACTTAAGGGGTGCTGCCCCTGAGCCCCCTTGGAGGCAAGGTACCCTTTTTCAGAAATTGAGGTCTCCTTTCTCTAAGGATGATACCTACCAACTTTGCTAACAATCTTGCAACAGGGCTTAAAGAAGAAGAAGCAAATATGAATCTAATTACTGCAATGATAGGTGCTCTTGGAGGTGGTGCCCCCAAGACTCCCCCCCCCCCCTATATTGGTAGGTACCCCCATCTGTATTAATTTAGATCCTCCTTGCCTAAGGGTGATCCCTGCCAATTTTGGTTGAAATCCACTTCCAGCAAAGTTTTGAGAAGAAGTCAAATGCATGTGAACAATGCATGTGTACAATACATACATATACTACATCTACAATACATGTACTGTATGTAGAGACAAAACTGAAATTTACCCAAAACTTAACCAAGTTTAACTGTCAGTAGGTGACCTTTAATGTGATGGAAATGTAAGATTTGGGTACTAATTTGAAAGAGGGTGACATGAAGACAATCCCTACCAAGAATGATGCCAAGTTTCAAAGAATTTGAACAAATACTTTTGAAATAAAGTAAACTTTCAAAAACTTAACCTCAGGTTAAGTTTTTGGGACACAATTTAACTCAATTGACCTCAATTAACCTTTAACCTTGAATTTTGACCTGAAATTTGTTCCACATTATTTGTGATACTCTACAACACTTGTGTTCAAGTTTCATGGAAATCGGACATATACTTTTGAAATGAGAGCATTTCCAAAATTGTTGACGCCGTCGCCGTCGCCGCCGTCGGAAAAGCGGCGCCTATGTCTCGCTTTTTGCTTACGCAGGTGAGACAAAAATTATCATTATGCAACCAATCATCACATCTCTTGTTTGCTTCTTATCAATGGTATCAATTCGTTTCCAGTTTTATGGTGTATTTTAATTATGTGCAGTTTCGAACTACATCTCACAAGACCGACATGTCGACCTTCTTTTCTGAGAGTTCACAGGAGGGCTGTAGTTTTACAAGGATCACCCGGATGTTTTCGTTTTGACAATTATGTTACAGTGATGTTTGTTTTTAAAAATATAATCACATCATGATAGCATTAAAATGTTCATAAATGAGTACAGATGAAACTGAATTGCTAATGCTTTTAACGTGTTCTTTAAAATAATATAGGACATATACAACTATCTTAATCACCTTTCAAAAGTACAATGCATGCATTGCACTTTCTCCTATCAATACACCACATCCTCTAGTTCCATTTCCTCGAAACTGTGTACCTTCACGGACGGAAATGTTAAAATAAGTTTAGAAGGTAGCTCGTGGGGGGGGGGGGGGTTGCATTCAGGAAACAATTATTATTTCAATATTACCTTTTGAATTGATTTTTGTTAATTATATATGAAATAGCAGTTGATGAAAGGTTTTCACACTTAATCTTTTTTTCTATTACAAAGGAAATATGAAATAGAAGGGTTTGAACTTGTAAGGATAAAAAATATCTTATAAGCCAGAGATATTTCTTGAATCAACAGTACACTACAAATTTTACCTGACTGCTAAGATTACGAGATTTTTGGTGTAAAGTGAATGTATATGTGTGTTTTTTTAATTCTTCAAGGTATTTGATTATCGAATTAATACCTCTGAAAACTGGAAATTATTTAAAAATAAATATATAAATAAATATATATGTATAGATATATATATATATATATATATATATATATATATATATATATATATATATATATATATATATATATACATTCAAATAATATTCAAAAAGATTTGATATGAAAATTCACCATAAAGTCATGGAATGACATTGTTCAGTGGTCCAAGACACGATGCTAATGCTAGATAAATGAAGGCTGTATAGGGGAAAGCGATAAATGGTGGCATTGGGACAAGAGGGAATTCCAGTCCGACGTCGGAAACATTTTCTTCCTCACCTGGTGAAATATGAGTCTGATTAATCTTCTTTGTCATGGAGCTGGCATCGTAGCTCATGAAAGACATGGCTAATTCGGGACCAATGTAATTGTTTCTTTCCGACTGGTCGATCCCACAATCGTATTATTTACTGATCAATCACTAGCGGATTTTGTTGTTGTTGGGGGGGGGGGCACAACCGGCATGTGCCTCTCTGTTGAAACTCAGTAGGCATACCGAAGTACACAAGCCGCCCCCCCCCAAAAAAAAAAAAAATAAATAAATAAAAATAAAAAAAAAAAATAAATAAATAATAATAATAAATAAATAATCCTTTTCTTTAATTTTCTACCCCAAAGTCACCTGAGTATGTGATAACATATTTTTTTCTTTATCAGTTTATCTATTTATTCATTTATGTTTTCCTTTTCAGATATTTTTCGGAACTTGTGCCCTCTCCCTTTACAAAAGTCCTGGATCCACCCCTGTATCTATTATTGATATGTCCGTAGAGATTCGACTGCGAGAACCGGAGTGGGTCCAGACTTTGTAGTTTGGTCTAACAAGAGCAAAGCAAACACTCCAATGGCCTTTATTGACTGATGATAGTATTAAGTACTTCAAGGGAGTATATCAAATACGTCTATATCATTATATAGACGTTTACGTCAATATACGTCTATATTATTCATTACATCACCATTGACCTGCGTTATTGTCCGAGTACTGGGATTCACATCAGGAAAGAATTTATAAAGAATATTCTGATTTTCTCATTAACGGCATGTACATGCTATCTTCCTCCATTAATAAAAAATATGACTGTGCTAAATTACGAATGATAATGAATACATAGTTATTAAATCATAACTATCAAAACAGATGAAATTTGATATTACACTAAAATATAACCCCAAAACGCCTACAAAATCCATATTAAACAGTTAATAAATCATCTTTGAAATTTATCTCCAAAAATTCTAGTATAAGAGAACAGATCGAATGTTCCTATCGAATCACTGGCTCGCCTTTTTTCAGTCGGTTAATAAACATGATAAATTCAAAATAATGTTACAATCCTAAGACATTACAGCCAAGGTAGGGGAGTCCAATCACCATATAAAATGGCACAGAATGAAATTCGAGTTGGTGCTTAAAATCGTACAAGAACTCCAATACTCCATATCAACCCACACACTTGACCTACATTAAATCTACGACATATCTTTGGGCCATTTTGTCTGACAACATTGTAAATTTGAGTGTGATATAAGACACCATCGTTTGGTACTGTCATAAACATGTCAGTTGAAGCATTTTGTGAGAGATGGCGGCCGTAAAAAATTATTTAAAGAGAAAAAGAATGTAATTACAGGCAACCAACTGAAAAGGCTTTTAATTGTCCTATGGTCAAAGAGGGAGGTAACATTTTAAATGAAAATGACATGAATCATTTCCCAAACATAATAATCCACACACCGTACGTTTTCCATCATTCGTATTAATAAATTGTACTTTCTCTCTATCTACAGCATTTTCATCTGTCAACCCTTCTCCGTTCTTATCCCTTCTCTACTTTCTTCTCCTTGTCATCGTTATTCTGTTTTTGACATCTCCATAATTCTGTGAATTATCCTCATTTTACTACATTTCCTTCACTTTATCATTTTTTCACAAAAACAGCAGATCTTGTTATTGTCTAAAAGCATTAGCTGACTACAAGTCACATTTCACAATGCAATAGGGACGGAAAAAACACCGATAACGGAATCATGATCTTACCACGTTTTCTTAATATTCGCTCTCGGCTCTCTTTTTTTTTCTGACTCCCCGAAGAAAGATGATGATAAAACCCAGACAAATATTTGTCAAAAATCATGCATCATACGTTTTGATTTGCGATCTTTTAAGTATTTTCTGATCCTTTGACTGCATGTTGCCGGTCCTTCACTTCCTGAGGGATTGAAGCCTTATCATAAGGCCATTTCTGGTTAAAGTACATGTCTTTGTTAAAGGGCCCAGAATTATTACAAACCTAAAGAGTATAACACTGTTTTCAGATAAATTTAGAGTAAATTATGGATCCGCCCCTGAAAAGGAGACAATTTTCCTTAAAAATACTTACATTAAAGAATTGGATATCAAACTTCACATAATTTCTTCCAATATAGGCAAATAACTTTCCCTTTTTGGTATCTACAACTTTTAAACCACTTTAAAGTTGTTAAAATGGCACTTAGGCTGTGTAATATCATCGCATTGTAACGAGTCGAACGTGGTGTTTTTCTTTCTTCCGTTGCAATGATCAAACCCTATACCTCACTGTTCTTTTTTTTTTTTTTTTTTAAAGAGTGAAACATTGCATTTTCGCAGCCAGCGCGTGGATAGGGTAAGCCGCCTCAAATTACTCCTAGTTTATAGTTTTGTTCGTCCGTACATTGCGATTTTTTTCAGCACAGGTGAGAGGTATCCACACACCCACTTGCATTTTGCATTTTGTTTAAGTGACATTTGGGTGGAGCCCCCTCCCCCCAAAACAAAACAAAACAAAAACAAACAAATAACAACAATAAAAACCCACAGCAACAACAATCAAATAAGCAAATAAAGCACACACACACTGAATAAGGGTAAGAGATGGAATTTCTTTTAATTTCAATGTGTTATTTCTTCCTTTTTTCATTCCCACTTTTTCTCACCAATGGGCAGTCTGTGGTGTACCCACATTTTTTAGAGAAAGGGCTGACGTCGGATAGAACACAACCAACAATAGTACGATGTCCATTTCCCCTATACATATTAAAATGAACGGTACTCTTTGGATTCAAGAGGAATCCATGCACCCAAAATCTCCGACCACCCCTGACTGCTTACCTCTAGCTCATTTTTAGCCATATTTTAGATGGGGGGGGGGGGGGGGGGCTTTAACGAATGCGGAAAATTTTGAAGTTGGAAAATTAGGTCTACAGTAATTATTTACCGATATAACTGTTATTTGAAATGTGTCGACGAAATCTTTATTATCAATTAGCATGATTAGGGGGAATTATCCCCCCCCCCCACCCTTCGGAGACGCTAATGCTCTGCCCTTCTCGGCCGGCGGGGAAAGTTATGGCCAAGGACATTTACTGACTCCATAAGTTCTTGTCTGCTTTACACACCGCGGTGTTGGATATGGATGTAATGTCTGTCGAAATTCTCACGTTCCAGAAGACAGAATTTACGGGTTTATTTTTTGTACTTTGAAGAGATATATTTCAAAATTCTTATTTGATTTGCATGCTCGTGAAATATATCACGGGGAAATTTTATGCCCCACATGTTTTGATTGCAAAGAATTTAGTGCTGTTTTTTTTTTTTTTTTTTCGTTTTTAAAGTGCTAATATTTCTGTTTGGTGCGCAGAATCAGCAAAATAATTATATATAAGAAGGAAGGAAATAGATTATCATGGACAATGTACAAGGACATTCGCATTTAGCAAGTCTGTGAAATTGATATTATTATTCACCACTATATATGGCACCCGCTTAAGGGCCTCTTTTTGGACGTATTACTGAAGACATTCCAACTAATTTGGTGCCAGAAATCACGACAAGATTTCGCAAACGTTAAGGAAGCCAAGGCAACATTAATGTTTACTACATGATTATCCGCCCTTTATTAAACAGGGAAAGTTAAATTAGATTTCGTCGATGAGTTTTTATTAATGCTCTGGGACATGGTGAACAGGTGGAGTTAAGGAAGTGGTTATAAGACGTACAGAATGTGGCCCTATTCGGAGAAATACACTGCGGGGTATCAAAAAATGAGAAAGATATTTTCAATTCAATCTTCCTAAGCATCACAAAGCGTCCATGCATAATTTTGCGACTTTAAATATATCATAACTATAGGAACTAAGTCCTTTCTATTTGAAATTTTGATAAAAAAAGAAAGGTTTGGTGGTTTATTTTACCCGACTGCTAATAAAGCATGTGTATACTTGTAAGTAAGCAACCAGGGAACCGACGGCTTTAAGTCCTCTCCGAGGGAATTAGCAATGAGGATCAATGCCTTACCAAAGGGCACTAGCGCATCCACTTGTTTTGGAACCAGGGTCCTCCCATTTACGAGACCACTGCTCTACCGCTTATTGCAAACAAAAAATGGGCCACCACCACCGCAAAATCAGAATGTTCTTGTGCCCAGTTTCAGATCCCCCAAATTTAAGGCACACAAAGAAGTGAACTGCAGTGCAATGTTACGAAAGGACGCTGCTACGGAACTTTTATTTCATTGATTCATGACCTATGGTCAAAACTCATCTTACTCTTTTGTTGTCAGTATGACGTCACAATAGAATAGCTCTGAATCATCGGAGCCTCGAAACAATCATTTGATCCATATCCAAATCTAATCCATTAACCAAGTCCCTAATATTTTTAAAGAGCACAACAACCTCGACAAGGGTCTAATTATAGGTCCAGCTAATGTGGACCACAATCCCTGACTCATTAATAAGCAGGGCTTTGTGCTAGCTATAGGGAGAACTGTGTCAGACGGTTACAGCTTGAAGGTTTTACCTGGAAAACATTAAGAACCAACAGACGGAATTAGCGTTCATCGGATATTGCGAACAACAACGCACATGATACAATAACATCATCTATAACAGGCAACCTCTTGTAATTAATGAATCCGTCTGATGTATCATTCACAAAACATGGAAGGAAAAAAAAGCTCAAAATATGAAATAATGAATTTGAAGAAACAAAATTTGCATTATTTAATTTCATTCTCTTAAAAGCAGTGACGGCATTTTGACTTGGCCGAGAGAAACATGTAGGGGCATGGCTACATGCTCGTCCCCCTCTCCAATTTAATGACAATAAAAGAAACAGAGAAAAGGTATAAGAAAGAGGGAAAATGATGAGAAAAGAAGATTACAGGGCCCCTGAATCGGAAACTCATGGAAAAAGGTTTGTAAGACACTTTATGGAATCACTGTAAACATAAACGATAAAATTACCAAACATATTGTACTTTTATTTTTGTTTCCATTTTGTTTTTAACTAAAACCATCGAAACCAAACCCTTTTTAAAATAATAAGATGAAATGGTAAAATTTCATTAAATTTTTCATAAATAAATCATAATGTTTATAAACAAAACAAAAACTCCAGTCTATCCTGATTACAGCCTCATGAAGGATCTCGTTATGAGACGCATGACTGCCAAGAAAATTTAATGTCTATTTCCAGTTGATCAGTTGATAGGAGGGATTATGCCAGCTAATGATTTCAATGTAGGTTTACTTTACATAATTAGTTTACAGAAAAAGTACGCCAGGGCACGTTTTAATGTAATCTGAATGGTGGGAGCCAAAAAAATGTGATGTCAATGATTATTAATTTTCTACTCCTGGGATACTCTTGATTTTTTCCTGTGATTCAACCAAAAAAAAAAAATAATAATAATGATCGAAAATCAGTATTCAGCCTCTACGACTATAAATACTAGAAAATCAATTGCAACCAGTAATGATATCTAACGTTTTCTTTTATATTTCATTTTACATGACTGAATTCTTTACTCGGTAACTCGGGTTTAAAATAAAACATTCTATCATTCAAGGGTGTAGGTCTGTCCGAAAGTGTTTTAAAAAGTTTCCGTCTGGCATTCTGTGAGAGGCATGCCCTCTAAAATAATTAATCATTTCATGATCTGGCAAGACATATGAATACTGCACCATACATTCACAAATTCAATAGAAAGTACAATTCAATTTATTTGAACGGTATGTAGAATATTGAATAAAAAGTTATGGCGCGGGCGTATAATGAATACGAATAGAATACAAAACGAAAAGAATAATAATTCCTGTCAGCTTCGATTTCATTTTCCATCTTGACGACCAATCCCAGAGTCAAAATGGATACCCTGGTGCTGAAAAATGGGAACATTCACATTTTCGTTAAATTCGTGTCCGTTTGAAGCCCAGGATGTTTCAATTTTGTAAAGTTTACTTCCCAGGTCATGCTTGAAAGCCGGCAAATCGATGACCTCGCAGTCAGATAATGATATCCAGCATGATCGCTGAGATATCCTTTAATGACATGCAATCCGTGTACCACTGGGAGACAACAAAAATACATCCTGGAAAAAATATCTCCTTTCAGGTTTGGCCAATGCTTGGGTTATACAGGCTGGTCCGAAACTATCTACTTTTCGAGGCATATGTAAGGGGGTGTGTAAGACAACTTTTTGGTAGAACGTGACAAAATATGGAATAGTTTTCCAATTATCAAGACACAGGCTCCTACTTCTACTACAATACAATTCTAAAATTTAATACAGCGAATTCGTTCCATTACATTTATACTTGAATCTACAATACAAAGAGTCTTCAGTGCAGTTTCAAAATATACGAAACTAAAATGGCGTCTAGACGATGTCACGGTGCAGTTACAATTTGACGTCATTGGAAATGATATTCAAGGCATTCAGAAAAACCAACGAAAAAATCAGGCCATCGAGGGGCGCTGATCCATTATGACAGGTAGAGCCATCTATACACAGAGTTTGTCCATCTCGGCTCCAGTAGGTAACAAATATGGCGCATGTTGCTTTGTTGGGCAAGCACATTACAAAAGATGTGCACCATATTGTGTCCAACTAAAACCGAGTTGGCCAAACTCGGTGTATAAATGGCTCTGATTAGAGGGGTGGGAAGTAGAAACATGTTAAAACACAAACATGAGGACACGTGATATTGTGGGGGCGTGTCCCCCTGTCCCCCTGGACATGTGCCCACTTTGGTAATCAGACAAACATCGTTGCAGATGATGATTTGGAAAATATATACATGATATATATACTCATGGGACAGGCAGAAAGAGAGACAGGAAAGTCATGTTTTATGAGCGGTTTTATCAGTTTATTGGAATCGGATATCATAATCATGTATCGTTTGTCTGATTGCATCGGTTCAACAAATAGCTCTACAAGACAAGATATAGAGCAATATCTTTCTTTTCTGAAGGAAAACTAAGTAGATAAATGGAGACAAAAGATATTCATCCGCGGAAATAATCGTAGACAGGAAGGAAGATATTGAATATAGTAAATGAAATAATCATAACAAATTTCAGAATTACAGTCCCCCCCCCCCTGAATTTGTGACAAGACTCTGAATCTTTTTATCCCTCTTTTTCCTTCGGATATCAGTGAATGAAAGTGAATCATTAGATAAAGATGAACATTGTTAACCCCCGTATTTATGTATTTAAATTCAGTGCAGAAAATGATGTAATGCAGCATATATACATTTGTAAACGAATGGCCATAATAATAATTTTTTTTAAAATCCTTCCTATCCTGCACATAGTTACTTGCAAAGCCTGGGTCGGGAGAGTCACTATAGATAATATGCCGTGTCAAGTGACATAAGTAGCATGTGGGATTCGAATCAAAATAATGTGATTAATTCACATGTAAGGGTGAAAGTTTTAGTGAAAATGTGAAAATGAAAAGCCTACGTGTGTATAACGCATGAAAAAAATGTTTCTCTATATCATTATACGGTGCAAATACGGTGCAAGCAAGGAGTTATCACACTCCTTGGTGCAAGGGAGAGTAAAAGTTTACTGAAAGGAACGAAGTGGGATCAATGAGAAACAATGAAAAAGTCGCTCGACATTCCTCATATTTTCAAACTTACTGACAATGCTCTAAAGAATACAATTTTTACCACATATATATGTGGGATTTAAAATATATTTTGAATCCCAGATTATGAAATATTTAGGTATCTTCTCGTGAAACAAAGGTAGACTTATGTGGTCAACCATTCTAGGAATGGGAACAAAGACAAATCTCGGAAATAAACAAGACTGGGTAACCATTGTACCATTTCATGACAGCCTTCCGAAATCCAACCTTCGAAGTGATTAAAATGTGAAATTCTCCACTTTAAGTGAGGACAAGAATCTTTAGAAGGCATTGGATGAGAAACCACGGGGTAACTCGAAGCCCTGATTCCAGGACTCTTTGGCCACGCCCTCAACCCCAACTACCAAATCATTAATGTCTGGTCATGGAGTTTTCTAGTTCCTTGATCCAATCTTCAGGAATCCGTGAGCAAATTCCGCCAACAAACAGATAGCAGAGAAAATTAATCATTCTGTCAGTCAAAACTGTTTTAAAAAGAACGAAATGAACGTTTCAAAAAAGATTTGATCGTGATTGTGATTGTGACTGCTATTCATGACTAGGATATATTTACACAAAAGCGATGAACATTCAAGTTTTGACCTCAATTTTGGGAACAGAAAACGCAGTGAGGTCACATAAATCTTGAAATGTTCACAATATTTCTTTAATAATTATTGTCTGGGGGTAAAGAGCGGGTAAATGAACTTTGATCATTGTTGTGCTCCAGACGCCCACTTATACACCACATTCAGCATGATCAGGATACATGAAGGATATACATGAGCGTGATTAAAACATGTGTTCTGCTGAGAGTCCACTGAAGCCGAAATCCCTTTTCATGAATGAAGGCCGTCTGCACGTTTAATTCGGCATCAACATCCAAACTACAAATGGATTAAAAGTATTTTTTAATGGAACTTTACTATGCGGATAATTTTCAGTCATATTAGACCTATATCGCCTGTAATTTATCCATGTAAGCCTAAAATGAGGGGACTGCTTATGTTATCGAAATAATTATCTTATGATGAATAATATTATATGCAGCGGCGTGTTCAGCAAAGGGCGGAACCGACATTTATGCCCCCATCTGTTTGAATGCCCAGAAAGAAATATAAATGAACTTAGTAAAAGTCTACAACATATGGGGCGTTATTCGGCATCCCAGGTACATTCCACACCATCCTCGTCTTAGGGGAAGAAGCCGCCCCTTGTTTACTTGTACCAGTTTCTGGATACACCCCTGTTCGGGGCATCAAGGAACCAGTATCACTTTAATTTCCCGAGAAGGTTTCAAACGACATAAATACATATGTCTACACCACATACCATGTGCGGGTGAAAAATGTTAGCGAGTCACCCAAGAATGATCCAGACAAAACAACAGCCCATGTCCTAAGACTCGTGAGAGTACCCCCATGAGAATTGAATATACATTCTTATTTCCAATCTCTGCTAGGAATTTAAAAAACAACAACTGAACAACATGACTTTATGATGATCCAGTGATAGAGGTAGGCCTACATTTTGTTTAGTGTTTGGCCAGTATGCCCATGGCGTATCCAGCCGGCGTATGCCCCCTCCCGTTTGAACTCCCCAAAATAAGAAACATCTTAAACCTCCTCCGTTTGGGAGGATAATTTAGCCATGTATAATAAATATATACGAATAAATTATGAATAAAAAAGTTATTTTATGGCTTAACCACAACATATTAGTTAACAGTTTTGAGTAACAGTTCAGATTATAAGCGTGGAATCTCCAAAATATACACGTTTTTCTTTCATGCACTTGGTATTAACGTCGTATTTGTTTTTCAGAATAGCATTCACTCACTTCCTGTCCTGTTACTGCACTTTTCATATCTTTAAAATGAAGAAAAATGTGTTCTAAGCAGCAAACAAAACATATTTTTGAGCATGAGGAAATGCGTTATTAATTACGCCCAACTTTGCACGAAATCCACCACAGGCGGTCGAAAGTTTTCCCGCTCTTTATGGGATTTTAAGCTATTTTCAGATTTCACTCCTACTTCATATAATTTATAGCATTTCCGCGACTAAGAAATCTAAACAGCAATAATTAAAACAAAATTGTACCAAATTAAAAAAATGATTTGTTTTCACTTCGCTGATGATGGTACGGGTTTTTTTTTTCTATCCACTGATTCTATAAAATAATCCCTATTCCAAAGTTATGAAAACAATAAATGGAAAGAGAACATGCTGGGATGTTATCGTTTATAGAGTGTTAAAGGAGAAATATGCTTCTTTTTTATTTGGAGGGGTTGGGGGGGGGGGGGTAAACAGCCAATTGTAATTAAACACTATTAGGGCAATAAAGACTTTATTTCTGATTATTATTTCAATCGTTATACGTGTTCTATGTTGCTGTCCATACAAATGTCACTAGTCTTATGAAAACCGATTTGGCGCCATGTTAAAAAAAATATATAGAAGTTAGTTTTGAAATTATAGTGACATTACCAATTTGAAATTCCCCTATATGTAGTCATTACAACTTTCTAAAATTAATGAATATTTTATTGTTTATCCACTTTCTTCTAGACTTTTATCAATCTGTTACCCTGATTTCTTACTGTTTTCCTTCAATTCCGAATCCATCATTTCACCTGCAAAAAAGGTTCCTTTGCATGTGTCACTTGCAGGTGTGCCTGCACCTACACCTAACTCTATTTGTTGAGTCTCATTCGGCCACCCAAGCGAGTCAAAGTAGTCACATTATGCGCCATATTGTGGTTGACACAAAAGCTTAATTACAACGAGCAGCCCTTTATTGAGAACATTACCTCAAGGCGACACGTGTCATAAAGGTGCTTATGGAGATGGAAACAACACTTATAATGACGGGAAATTTCTTTACAAACTTGTTCCGTCGGCTTCACCATGATCACAGCCACACGAGATCAGGTGAGATTTGAGGTGGTTGCTTTGAAAAGCCTGTTGATACTCGAGAAGTTATTATGTAAGCACATGATGCCACGAATGGAAAGCTGAAAAATAAGTTTCCCCGCCAAAACAGGAAAAAGATAATCTGATACGGGATTACTTCAGAAAAAGATTTCTTACAGCCAAATAAGGTTAATTACGATATTATGATTATACGGTATAAGGAGGCCTAATTTTTTTAAACAGACTTTGCCGACTTGTTTTGATTCCTATTGTCATGATTGTTGGCTGTCCAATTATTGATGCGAATAGTTTGGATGCTGATATGCCTAATTGTCTCTGCCCATTTGTCTGTCTGTCTGTTTGTCTGTCTGTCTCCTTTTCTCTTATTCCCACATACTCCCCCCCCCCCTCTCTCTCTCTTGCATTCTCTCTCTTCCATCTGAATTAATTTCTGTCTCTCTCTGTCTGTCTGCTTCTCTATGTTGTTGAACTTCTCATTCTCTGACTTCATCAGATAATCATTTTCATTATCCATCTCAATTATTGCATCATGCATCATGGCAATCGAGTATCGCTTTTACTGCCAATTACTGTACTATACGTACTATTTTACAAGAATGTTATACGGATAGCACTTATTCATCCCAATTCATGATATTCATAATATATGTTGTTTGGTAATTGGAAAGATCTGTTTGAGATATCGCACGTACCGTTATCGTGATGCTTGCAAACGAACGGAATAATGATAATTACATAAAGTAATTAACCGACTTGGTACGAATGAGTAGGCAATAAATTCATTCTGTAATTGGCCCAAGCAACAGCAAAGTCTCGCGCCGTTACAAAGACAGTGTCATGTATCATTGAACGCCTACCTTGTCATACCTTGAGAGTATCCAGCATTTCCATGTTGGGGATGGGGCTCCTCAGGTAAGATATGAATATTTCTAACCCCCCCCCCCCCCCCCCCCATTTCGCTCTCCCAGAAAATCTTATTCATTCCGACTAATTGTCATATTCCACAAATGCTACAACCATGGACCTTACTACAGATTAGTAGGGGGACAGGCTCATTTTGCAAAGTTGGATGCTGGGTTAATGCCTTGCCCCACCCTCGGGCTATATAGTGTTCCCGAAACTTTCACACAGGCATGATAATTGTAACTCGTATTTCAAGTCTTTTGAAAAACGTGGACGCAGAAGCAAAGAGTGCATCCGCTATGAAATGGTAGGGAGAGTTTTTCACGACACCATAACTAATTTAAGAGCTCGTATTTGAGTACAATTAAGAGTTTAGATGGCATCTACGTACCTCTTTCAGCAAAGGAAACCGTGAATCCAAGGATAATTAACTCGATTTCAAATGTCAAAAATTCAAGGCATACACTTCGAGATCACGTATAACATGTCTAGCGTTTTCTTCACGTATGAGGACTTTCCCCCCTTCTCCTTCTAAAGTTATATAGCTTTGCCTTTGGGAGACTAAATGCTAACGATTATCAGTTTACATTCACCTTCCTGCTAATGGGTCCAAGGAAATCCCTGTCTTTCCGAAATCAAGCTCTTCTTAATCTCACAATTCTCTACCAGGGGCGTGTGGTGTACCAGGGATAATCAACAGACTCAGTACGATGGTTAGAATAAGGGTCTGTTATCATTGGCTTTGCAAGGTTTATGATTTTGTCATTATCTGTCACTTAATAGTAATAGCAGTAGTGTGCTAAATGTGATAGCAATACGCGTTTTCTAATCTAACAATCATTATAAACAACAACAACAAAAATTGAAAATGATAGAAAGGATGAAGAAGAACTGGAAGACAAAGGATAAAAGGATGTAACAGGAAGAGGAGAATCAGCGTAGATGGATCCAGGATTCGACAAGAGAGATGGGGTGAAATGTTTGAAAACAGCGAAGTTCATCAACCGCTGATGTACAGCGTAACTATGGTAATGGAGTCGCAGGCTATACTGCGCATAACTGTATAAAAAATAACGATTTTTCGATTTTTTTTTTTTTTTTTTTAATCCAAGAGGGAGGTCGATTTATGTGGATCCACGTACCGGTAAAAGAAATCATGAGGTCGGGATGTTTGAATTATCATTCACGTTTTTAGTAAAATTTATTTCTTTAAAGCACTAATTAAACATGATTATGCGACCAAACACAACCCCAGAAGTGAAGTTTTATTCTAACATTTGCTTCGAACCTCACTCCCAATACCTGCAAGGTATATTGAACGAATTTCTTCAATTGTTCTTTGCTGTTCACTGCCATGTTCTTAAACATCATTATCACAAAAAAACATATTGAAATCCATCCCGTTGCAAAAGAATATTCTGAATCTAAATTAATGCCGGAAAGTGCGAGCATAGCAAGTGATTGAAGGGTGTTTTTTAAGACCATATGAGAACGGCTCTCGAAGGGTTTCCGAGAGATGAGAGGGAGCGGAAGAGGGGTGTAAGGTCCTAATGGTATTGGGATTATGTGATAATCATAATTTCATATCTTCTTTGATATGGCATCGAGGGTTAAACATTATGAAGAGTTTGGGAGTGGCAGGCATTGCCAGGCACGATAACATGGAATAGTGTAAACACTCATTTTCATGCGGTCAAATCACATGCTTCTTCGTCTCATTCTCACCATCTCTTTTCCTTTCCTTATGCCATTATAATTCCAGCTTTAATAATTCTTCCTTTTCTGCATCGTATAATAAATAATATTTATTATATGCAAAAAATCTTTAACTATATGAAATTAATCCAATGTTGACCAGATACCCTTCTCTCTCGTCGCTTCATGTTTGGGCAAATCAAGCCGTACGCAAGTGAGGGGGGGGGGGGGGGGGGGGGGGTAGGGTCGTATCACATTTTTCCATGTTGCCTTCCCATACTCTCCCTTTCTTTCTCTCTTCTTTCTCTCTTTAATTTACCCATTAAAATTCTGCCAATGTGAATAAACATGAAACGAAAATATTACAAGTGAAAGATTAATACAAGACATGAAATACTGATTTTAAATAAGGGCTAAATTGACTTACCAGTTTCGTGTTCAGGTTAGGTGATAACTCCTTGCTTGGAATAGATGCCACAGATCTGAAAAGAAAGGTGTGTGAACAGAATTATAACTTTGCACATAGGATGAACATTTTTTTCTTTTTTCGTTTGAAATAACCAAGCTCATACATGGCCTGCTTTCTCTTTCCAAACAGTGTTTTGGAGAGAGGGGGAATATAACTCACGTGTACACTCTTATGTCTCCCCGAACATTTCGAATGTTATCAAGAGGTGGGAAACAGAAAACGTATTTTTAGTATTTTTTGAAAATGTGATTTATAGATCATAAATCCATTGAAATTAACTCTTTTCTCAAGATGTCCTCGATAAAAGGTATATGTGATGATTCTACAAATGCCTCCAACATTCATGTGCACCATAAAGATCAAGGAAAATGTGTACTGCATTCTAATAATTGTCTGGATATACGGTGTCTGATCTCAGTCTGTATGGTCGGCGATGTCATTTCTAAAATAGGGCTAACAGAGCCAACGGGGACACTTTCTTGGATTTGTACGTATGTATATTTTGTAACAGTGGCGTAGCTACAGGGGCACGTACCCCCAAAAAAGGTTGAAGAAAGAGAGGGGAAATGGGGAGGGTGCCGTGAATAGTAGTTTCTACAACCCCTCCTACACCCTCCCCTAATGGCCCTGTTAATGTGCATTTCATCCACCTAGTAAAACTAGTATCCCAATACCAGTCCCCCCCCCCTCAATATCTGGACCAACGCTATATATGTCACTGTTTTGTACCATGTCGACTTGAGTACTGCATTTAACATGTTAAATGGAATATTATGATGTTAACTGAAAAAAATGTTTTGTCGTATATGTACTTACAATATGCATAATCACGAATCCCCGTGAAGAATATTATTATCTTACCTAATGGTCACCGTGAGGGCATAAAAATTACAACAACAAAAAAAGTCTAGGCCTATTGGATTCACCAGAAAATTATCCTATCCTGAGATATTAATAGGGATGTTTTTCCGAAGGTCCATTATCTCGAAAGTTCTTTTTTTCGAAGGCTCGTATTTCCGAAGGTTCGTTACCCCGACGGTTCGTAATTCCGAAAATGAAATAGGGTTCATTATTCCGGAAATGAAAAAGGCTTTGGAAGGCTCGTAATTCCGAAAAGTTATGTTTGGCTCTATTTCATTTTCGAAATTACGAACCTTTGGAGTAATGCATTAATGTTCGGAATTATGAACCCGATTTCATTTTCGAAATGATGAACCCACTCATATGGGAAATTTGTGTTTCGGAATTACGAACCTTCGGAAAAAACGAGTACCCCCCCCCCCCCCCCCCCCCCCCCCCCCCCCCCCCAGTAAACTTAACCCTCAAAAATATCAGTACATCACGTCTTATGATACCTGACAAGCGATTGTCGTTTTATGCTCCTGGATTAGCTGTAGACATCAATTCTTTCTCATCATTCTGAAGTGGATGTAATATAAGCCCGTTTATGACATGAAAAGTCTGCATTCTCGAAGCCGAAAGTCTTGGCTGTCACTCTGAATTCATCCAACAAACGTCAACATTTTAAAGATGAAAAATTTCCAGACTTTTTCACAAAAATATACTTTTAAATTTCATATATCATCCCTCTCGACGCTATTCTGATTTTCAGTTTCAGTCACAATCACTATTAACCCTTTCAGGACAGGAAATATTTCACAGCTTAAATTGATCACTTTTTTTTCTTCAAATTGGCAACAATAATATTTTTCTTTTAGTGCTACATGCTTCTAATTAGGTGTAATATCTTTGAAAAAATATACATGGTAAGGAATTTTGTCCAAACAATGATTTGAACCTCTCACTGTGTTGCCAATTTAAGGATTTTCAAACTCATTCTCTTTTCTAAAATTCCTGGAATCAAACGCAATATGATCATGCAACAAAAATGAACTTAGCGTGTGCAGAAGTTTTCTCTCTTTCTTCTCATGCATCTTGTATATTTTTTAGAGCTCTGAGTCAAAAGTCACTGAGCCAAACCACAAAATGTGGTCAATTGTCTCGAAAGGGTTAATGATCTGCTGCCACAATGATGATCTTACAAACTCAAATACACGTTTCTCCAAAACGATAATTTTCTGACCTCCTAACAGAAATACTATTACTGTGGGTCATCGCTCATCACATTTACGAATCCTGTCACTTTTTACCCTCCACATTCATTATGCACCTAACATAATATTGGAAAATTTATGTAAAACCAAGAAGTTATCACAAAACTCCTTGGTAAAACAAGTGATGGAATAAAACATCATCCAATTTGACCGATGCTTCGCAACTGAAACCACATACCTCCAAAAAACAATTTACCTTTGCATTAGTTTGCATTCTTTACAACCCCTATCACCTGTAACACTGGTTACGCCATCACTAATTCCCTTGGGGTAAAGGGGTACAACATTTTCGCCTCAGGGGTCGGACATGCTACCTCTTAATGACGCTGGCGATGACACATTCCATGATCGGGTAATTGGTGACGGAGTAGACTTTTGCGGAGTCAGCGAAATCCCAGAATGATTCTGAAAAAATACACAGTTCTGGTCGCACGTCGGTAATGTTATTCGATATCCTGGCACCACTCCCAGTTCCAAATCATTAAACATAAGCCTTCCTTACCCCCCCCCCCCCACCACCACCACCACCACGCCCCCCTCAAACTTTCTCTTTTTCCACTTATTCTTTCTGTACAAATCCTGCCGTCGATCTATGATGTTACCATCAACATACAATTATCTTCAGAATAATTAACCCTTCAATATATATTTTAATTGGGGTGGAATGGAATAGACTATTGTCAGAGGAATTGAGTGAACAATAAGAATACATAAACAATTTGCATTGTGACCCCCCCCCCCCGCCTTCTGCCCCCCTCCTCTCCTTTTATTCTTATCTATTCCTTTCTCCAATTTCTCTTTAATGTCTAACCATCTCTATGAAGATATTTGCCATAGCTTCATCTACCTATAATCAAAACCCATATTTACAGGAAAGATATAATCAACGATGCGGTTCACACCCACTCACCATTAATTAAGTTTGTGCTGACCCGTCCACAACAATCAATCATGATAATGATTTTTGCTCATGCATCATTAGACAGCCAATATCCCCTTCCAAATCCCAATAGAACAAAGGATCAAAAACATGAATCTTTTCTCTAGCGGTGGATGGTTGAAATGGACAATCAACGTCATACTAGCAAATCATTTCATAACAAAAAGATGATTTATTTCGATATTTAACGTTGAGACGGCAATTTACAAGGTCCATCAAGGGAACATTACTGACATGCCTGAAGACATTATCAAGCAATCCTGCCGTGAAATCCCCGTGCGTTTGATAGATACACCAATGATCCAAAACATGGCTCGTTCAAACATTACCCGCAGTCTGATCAAATTCTCAACAATCACTCATTCGCCATCCGCAAATATTGACATTTCATACTGATCAAAGAAGTACAACAATATGCCATTCACTTCATTACCGCTGTTTACATTCATCTTCACATTCCCAAGATGAACCAAGTTTAAAGAGAAGGTTTGGTTCCGGTATGCACAGGTGGAAAAATAACTTGAAAGTTTACTCATTCTCGTTACTCCTTTGAGAAAGAATAATCATAGTACATGCAGTAACGTCAAAAGGAAAAAAAATGTTCTTGAAGTTCTCTCATATTACAAATATGACTTTGGACAAAAGCTGATGGCACATGTTATTGTGGTCCCATGTACCCATATGATTATATAATACGATATAAATATTGCTTACCGCACACTATACGATCGGTCTACGATCCGATTTTGAAAGAAAATGTTATAGCATTAGATATAAACAGTTTAACACATAGAATATGGTTTTATTGATGTTCTGAATAGTCAGATAGTTACACAGATAGTAAAATCAAAATTACGGCCTATTACAAGCCTTCTAGTAGGAGGAAAGGCCAAATCGGCTCCCAATCTTAGTGACGTCAGAGCAGTCCTACGATTGTCTACGATTTGAAACTGATTTGGCCCTTATTCCGGATATAAGGCTGATATCGCAACAAATTCCTGTGTTGGGTATTCATATTATTGTTCAGAACCTGAGTCAGGTAGCTTTCACTTATTAAACTGCCTATATTTAATGATATTGCGATTTATTTCCAAAATCGGATCGTACACCGATCGTATGCGGTGGGCTTTACACACAGTAACATCACTCATCATTCTCAAGATAGGAATGATAAGAAGGGATATTTGATTATTAAACGGTATTTCACCAAGGAAATTTCTTGGTGATTTTCGCAGAACAGAGAAGTTATAAGTTGAAATTAAAATACAATTTTCAGATTGGTGAATTTTCTGAATAATTGGCATTAGTTACATTATTCATCTTTTTGTTACGAATGACACTAAATATTTGTTAAAATGAATAGTTATAATAGTGTAATGATATCAACAAATATATTTACCAATTTTGTATTTCTTTCAGCTTCCCTATATCGGTCGAATCAGCTAAAAGGAGTTAAAAGGAGTTTTAGCTGTAAATATCTTTTGACAATTCCTAATGAAGTTTTAATTTCATATTCATCCATGTGAACTGAACCTCACCTGTCATGCCTGTGAACTACAACTTTTAAAAAATATTGAATAAAGATAGTCAGTAGAGTGAATCAACCGTCAATCAAGATTTTTATCACTGAATCTGCGGAGGAAAAATATGTATTGTTGCATCATGTTCTACATTCATTGATTCAATCGCAAAAAAAAGAGAGAGAAATTAGACAATAAAGTAAATTTACCAATGCCCTTGTAATGCCCTTTGTGGTATTTTGTTATCTCTTGTACGATCACCATTTTGACATTCTCTCGACCACGTTGAATGTACTATTCAAATTTCTTATATATATATATATATATATATATATATATATATATATATATATATATATATATATATAATGTGGACTAACTGCATAGTGGTAAATATTTCTAGAAACAATTAATATAATGTTTAGTTATAAAATGACAATTTTGCTATCTCCTATTGTAGTTTGTTTTCCATGTTTTAGCTGATTGCTAGTATATTTTTTACGTTCTTTTAGACTACATACCTAAAAATGAGGCATGAAAATTTCCATATTATCTTCACGAAGAGTGAGGGTAGGGTATTTCACTCAGTATTTGTTTTTTTTTCTGGCTATTTTACTGCCAATAATACCTCTGACTTGTATTTTAAAAAAATTTATCAGGATTCTTAATCACATGTGGAATTTGATCATAAATGTGATACTGAAATAATGTAAGTACATGATAAAAGACAGGAAAAGCTAACATCAGCATAGAGAAATCAATAACATAATTAACACAAGTATAGCACGATGACCGAATGCCCCTCAAGGTACAGACAGCTTAAACGTGAATCAAAATTCTTAAAGAGCAATCCAACATTGGCAATAAGATGATTTGTGTGAAAGCAAAAAAAAAGAAGAAAGAAACAAAAACAAGACGGTGAAGGTTTGAAAGAAATCGGACAAGGAAGACGAAAGTTATGGATGTTTGAAAAATGAGATCACTACATCTATGCGAATTTCAAATTGGCAATTTGGTGATTTGATTGTGATACACTTGGGGAAAAGTGGACAACTCTCCCGTTTATCGTAACTACAAAAATATCAATAATATGCGGGTTTCTCCGAAGCGCCTTTACCCATGATGCAGTGCTCAACTATATTGGAGATAGCATATTGTTATAGGTCATCATGAAAGAAAAAAAAAATCCTAATGAGAAATACATTTTGAAAAAATTGCATTTTAGTCATTTTGTGTGTTGGAGCAAATACACGTTGTCCGCAACTACATCACGGTGACATCACCTATTCGGCCAATTTGAAATTCCCATATGTATATAGTGATTAAAACTTTCAAAAATTCATAACTTTCTTATTAATTGTCCGATTTCGTTCAAGCTTTCACCAATCTGCTTCTCTGATTTTTCCTCTTTCTTTTTAGAACAACTTGCCATTATGGTAGGATTTCCCTTTAAAGGGTAAATATCCCCGAGGTCGGACTATTTTGATTACTCTGTCATCTACCAAAAGGGACTGTTTGTAAAGAACACACACAGCCATGTATCAATGTCAAAGATTGCTAATAGTGCTGTTTGTGTACAACATACTGATCATGTCTGGTGACATTGATATCTTGTCGAATAATGCACGTTCGTGGCTCAGGTGCATAATATGATTATGGAACGACAAATCATTCCTTCTTCCAGCCGAAACAGACAGATTCAGTATAGGGTTTCCTATTTAATATCAAATTCTCCTGCAGAAGAAGAAGTTGTTTCTTATGTACGACATGTACGATGTGTGACGATAAAGGGAAGAGTCCTTTAGCTTGTTTCGAAGTAGGCCCCATTTCAGTAGCTATATACCACTAGTATTCTATCTACATAATGCGTTGAAATTACGCATTATAAATTGAGATCTAATTGCAAGCGCAAAAGCAAACAAATTAATTTGGTGTACTTAAATTTTGTCTGCCCAAATTACCTAAATAATTTGTGACATTCTTTTTATGTCAGTTTTGGAGGACATCAGAGTAGAAACATCCCCTGAAAAGAATTGCTCTTCAAATACTCTTACATTCGAAATACGACTATAAATAGCTGAAATGTTCGGGCCGAACATTCATGCCACTTTTGTGTGTGTAGTCCCCTTCTGTGTGCAGCTCATGTGCTTTTCAGGGAGATTTAGTAAATTTCTTATCTATTTTGATGATTCCAAAACAACACAGTATAAAACAATTCTTATATAGACATGGTCAACCTTTTCCAATTGCTTTGAGACAGTTCTTTCTCAATATAATTGCATGACCAGAGCTCTACTTTATCTTTAAATCAATGCATTATCTTGTTTTGGAAATAGTATCATGAGTATTGCAACACGTGAGATATGAAACAAACTGGAACTAAAACTGAAATAAGTTGTGGAGAAGTGTTTTTGAGAATGACTTGTGTTGAGGTAGTGTGAATGTTTTTTCACTTAAGAATATATACAACTTCTAAAAAATGTTCAGGTATATTCTGAGGTGCTTCCGCTACAACGACATTTGTCACCTCTGTATTGTCAGACGACTCTTCCTTTGTGAACTGGAAAGAAAACAATAGTAAAAGAAAATATCCAGCTTGCTCAGTGCATGTTCTTTACAAGCATGACAAGTAAAAGGTGATTTGTCAGGGTTCTCCAAACTATTGAAATGCAGAAAGAAAAAAAAATGGTCTATTCATCCTTTTGTGCATGAACAATGCCTCCTCAGGACAATACATTCTTCTTGGGTTGGTCTATGATCTCTTTCGAGAGAAAACAGAAGATTTGGGGGAATTCTACAGAGCAGTAGATCTTCAGGAAGACTGTCTTTACTCTTTTTCTTTCTCTTTGTGACAGCCCAAGACGCTTCGCTGGAGACTCCGTAATGTTTGTCAATAGGCTCAGTCGAGGCTCATTGTCCACTTCAAGAAATACTTGTAGTTTTTCTTCTTGCTACCATTCATTATTTCCTAAATCCGTTTTCTCAATCGATGGGCAGGCAAATCGTCTCGGTATAGCCATAGTTCTACAACAGATGACAATTATCTTGTTGTTCATTGCTTCGGGGATAAATAAGAGCCTTAATTCTCAATAATTATGTTTGTCTATACCACGAAAAGAAGGATAAATAGAAATGGAACAAATAAGAAGGGAGACGGGAGATAAAAACGAAATCTTCTTTGATAAAGTGCATGGGTTCACTATACGACGGCGAAAGGGAAGCCCACTAAAATGGTAAAAAACACACACGTAGGGGCCCAAATTTGCCAGGACAAGTTTGTCAACAGTTCAAATACGTTTAACCATGAAAAGAAAAGAACTTCTCATATTGTAAAATACACTGTAGAAGTTCAAACAAATTCAAAAAAACAACAACTCAGAAGGTCCTCTTGTATTCATCTTGCCGACATAATAAAAGAGTCTAAATTTGCCGAAATTCATAATAGATTACAGACAAAAAAAATTTGAGAGGCTCTATTCATTGTTCTACCCCTTTGGCGATGAAATGTCTTTCTTCATCTTACAAATAGAAAATGAACATTTGATCAGAGGCAAACAAAACAAGAACTTTAAAATATGGAATGCGCTTGAACACAGGGACTGGCTGAAGGGTTTGACCAAAGATTTAGACGAGCGTTTGTGACCACCACTGACCACTGTTATCCGAAGGGGTCATCCAGGATGAGTCCTAAAATGACCCAACAAAAGACTATCTATTACAAAATGAGTGAGAGCAACAAATCCCTTATCCTTCTAGACAACATAAAGGACTTGAGTACGCCTGATGTAAAATGTGGTCACAACTGAACAAATTTGTTCTTTTTGTTTAGCTGAAATGTTCTCTGAGAAGAGACCCCTGCCTGACGGAATATGAAGTAGCTATAGCTGCACACTAAACTGTTGATGCGTATGACATTATGATCTTTAGAACTATTTCAAGGAAAGCCTTCATGATTCCCCGGCCCAACCAGTTTTCTCTGAAGAAAATTAGGTGACACAACGTTCAAACATAATATACAGGTTATCCTTTTGCTTTAATATGCACAGGTGACACGCACTATGCACAATCATGAACTGTGTCGTTCAAATAGTAGCCAGGACATATGTTTTTTTAGTTACGGTGGCACATGGGATCCACAAGTTTTCTTGGGGGACAAGGAAAAATTGAGCTGGAGTATTTAACTGGATGCTTTTATATTATTTTGCGAGAGAGCTCCGCGATTATAGCATGAAAATACACTGACAAATTGAAACTCAACATTCTAGACTAATGAATGATTACATGCTTATACGGTGTTATATAATTATGTCCAATAATTTTTTCCACCTTCTCAAATATTTGTGTGGGGGCACCGGAAAATTGTGGAGGTACGAGCGCAAGCAGTGGTTAAAGCTTGGACCACTTGTACCATCGAGACAATACGGTGACACGACATTTGCTCCTGCGACATTGGCTCCTCCGTCTTTATCTCGGAAGGTCAAAGGTTAAGGTCAAGGTCATGATTTCGTTTTTTGTTAAGGACAATGTGAAGATTAGGATTAGGGTTAGGGTTAGGTTTAGGTTTAGGATTAACATGGCAAAGTTAGACGGGAGCAATTGTCGCAGGAGCAAATGTCATGGAACCGACAATATTGGATGCGTGCTCATTTTAAAATTATATGTAAACTCTAGGAATGGTGCATTCCGTGATATTCAGGAGGATGTAGTCATTTGTCAAAAGTAGAAACAAAATCTATTCATGGGTTTCGTTATTATACTTTGGGCGCGGGTACTAGTGATTAAAGACTGCATAGAATGGGACATTTCCATGTTTTAAGAAAATTGTGGTTAAGTGACATGTACTCACTCCGAAGTGGTCTAGGGACCTGTTCCAGACGTTCATTTTTCTGTGCTTCTATAAAGCACACGTGATCTGAATCACGGGAAATGCAAGTCTAAACACGGTATTATTGTCCATGAACGTAGTTCGACAGCCTACATTTTTTTTTTTTTGGTGGGGGGGGGGGGGGGTCCGAAAAACCCCGCCACATTGTGAATGTAGTGGCTGATAGGTATGGCGGCAATAGTGTGTAATTACTTCACATTTGCTGCCCATAATCTACTGTCCATTCATAGCTATCATGACATGTTACCTTGAGAGTAAACAAAGTTTGAAAAGCTCATGATTCTAAGACCTCCAAACATTATCCACTTTGGGTCTCTTCACTGCTCCAATCGCCTCTCATTCTCAATCTTGCATGAGAGCTGTCCATCACGTTCTTTTTCACTTTTCCCTCTCCGTCTTACAAGCAGGTATAGGCCTATCGGTATCTTTCCTCTTTTCCCTTTTTTCCCCTTTTCGGCAAAAATAAAACATCATCCCTCCTCGTAGGCATATTCTCATGGTTCCGGTATTTTTACTTTGTCGTTCTCTCACATTTATTTATCGTTGCACATTGTATTCTTGTTTTGTAAAGCCCGCGAGAGAACAACTTTTCAGGGCTGAACGGGCATTTTTATTAACTTGGGGAGATGGAAAGATGAATGCCCCCTCGCCCCCGCCATTGCACGGGCCCTTTCCGTCACCGGCGGTTATAAGAGTAAATTTATATAGCTTTCAAACAATAAACATGACAATGTCCGTGTTATATACCAATCAACTTTAAAGAGAATGTTGAGTTCCGGGAAAGTTGAAAAATAATTTGTGAGCTTTTTCATTCCTTTTATGTCAATTTGGAGGAACCAAGGAGGTTTGCCAAGTACCTCCTTGGAAGAACATCATAGTACTAGAAATGTCCCCTGATGAAAAGGATTGCCCTCCAAATGGCCTCAAATTCGAAATATATAGCTGAAGTGTTCGGGAAAAACATTCATGCCACATTGTAATGTGAGCAGTCCATTTCCGTATACAGTGCATGTGCTTTTCAGCGAGATTTAGTCAATTTCGTTGCATTTTGATGATTCTAAAACCTCACAGTCTACACCAATTCTTATGTAGACATGATCAACATTCATGACATTTCCCACTTACTCCGAGACTTTGTCAATGTAATCGCATGACCAGAAATCAACTTATCCGAATTTGGTTCAACCTCGGCTTTTAAAGTCATTATTTCAAAACCTTGATCTAAGTTCCTTTACTCCAATTTAATTATACCCAGAAACGGGTTTATATTTTGAAGGAATACAATCCTTTGAATACATTCTAATAGGTTTATTTTTAAATATTTGACCGAATGTTTGTCTCAATTCCGTATATCTCGAAGAAATGGGTCCATCTCCCCCTCCCCCTCCCAACAATCAGCTCCACTAACATTCTTCATCAAACATGAAATTTGGTGGAAAGCACGTTTAGCAAAGCTCGAAAACATTCGTAGTATCACTTTCAGTCAGCATGCGAAATTCCTCATGCCAACTTGAGACACTGCTATTCGTGTCAAATCGGCGGATGTTTGCCGCCCAAAATTTTCGCAGTGAATATCCTTCTGCTAGTGCTTGAAGAATGCTATGGTTTGTTCTGTGGTTTATCAAACAGAGAATAATGTTCTTTGTGCAAAGGCTGGGTTCACGTGCAAAAAAAGCCACATTGTGTAAACCGTGCAGACTCAGAATCATTCATGAACATTTGGGGAACATGGAAGGTGGGCTCCAGACTGCCCTGAAACCTCTCAAAACCAAAAACAGATGTCGAAGGAAAAATGATTCACATTTGAAATCGAGATTTATAAACAATACATTCATTGTTATACTTCCAGTATGGAATTTCCTGTTTTTGTGAGAACCCTCTTATGTCACGTATGTGGAAGAGAATTTTGACGGGTTAACATTACTGACTGAGGAAATCTCTCCATGTTTTATCAAGTTCTGTCAAAGCACGATCTTTTCTACAGGATGGTTGGGGATATTGACATAAAATGTTTAATAATTATAAGACCTTATATTCATTGTATTTATACACTCATTCACATGTTGTCTTATTAATCTATTGATTTCGTATTCAATATTAGATTGTATATTCCTTCTGTAAAAAATGTAGGATCGATCGTATGTATATTTTGTGACAATCTGCTTCATTTTGGTGATAAAACCCACATCCGACATGACCTGATTTACTTCCATCAGTGTTCATTCAAACACTAGTGTACTATTTGTTACAAACTCGATTTTTTTTCTTTCGTTCTCGCTTGTTTTCATCTGCACGTCCGCTGTATTTGCATGGATTGTTTCAAAAGATAACCGCACACTCATTCTTATGTAATATTCTACTACACTTTTAAAACTATTGTTGGTGTTATCTCTTTATTGTTCGCATATGAGTAAACTTTTTTTTTCTTTTTTGCGTTTCGCT
This sequence comes from Heliocidaris tuberculata, assembly GCA_025618425.1. Lineage (NCBI taxonomy): Eukaryota > Metazoa > Echinodermata > Echinoidea > Camarodonta > Echinometridae > Heliocidaris > Heliocidaris tuberculata. The sequence goes on along the minus strand of CM046832.1, from coordinate 53,811,161 downwards.
GAAACTCTACAAATTATTGGTAAACTTGTTTGAGTATTGTTGCTGAAACCATGCAAATGACGAGTCAAAATATTTTAGCCAAAGAGAGTCGAAGCCCTGCAAAGACACTCTCCAGACAAAAACGGTTATTCAGAGTCTGAAACTTGTATCTATAGTCACATTTCAAAAGAATTTTTCTTTCTTCAAATATCATGAATAACATATAATATAAGATACATTTGAATGTCAAGAAATGCACTTGAAGTGCAAGATAATGTATAAAATACCAGCGAAAATAATTAAACTGTAAACCACGGATTTTGGACCGATTCGTAATAAAATCCGACATGTCTTCACACATTACATGAGGAATATACATACATATGTATAATAATAATAATAATAATAATAATAATAATAATAATAATAATAATAATAATAATAATAATAATAATAATAATAATAATAATAATTAAAAACAAATTATTACCTAAATGATACATTTAGCTAAGCCCCTGCCAGTGTTTTCTTTTCGTAAATTCATATTGACCTATTTATTAAAAATATGGGTTAATGGATTGGTCCTCACGCTTTTATTAGTTCACTGATGTCTAAGGTCAGCTAGCATGGCTAAGGAGAAGTCCTCAAATATACGTCTTCTTCGACGTCCCATTATATTTCACCCTTGTTATTCTTTTACACCAGTCATGTCAGTGGTGGATCCAGGGGGGTACAGGGGCACTGATCCCTGTCAAAATCTAATCTGGCATGCCAATATATTTTGATATTCGTATGATTAGAAGCTCACCTGTTATAGTATCAGTTGAGACATAAATAGTCCTTTTTACCGTCACTAGTTTATCATCATTGACAAAATAGAGGACTCGGGAGGGGGCGAATATTAAAAAAAAATAGAGTGAACAAAGAAAAGCGACAAGTCAACATGGGATGGGGGTTCCAGAACGAAAATTTGGGGAGCGGCGTTTTGGTCTCACGTAATATGTTCAGGTATAAGTGTATATACATGTATAAAAAAACGTTTAACGCATAGATAAAAATAAAAAGCGATGTGGTGCACTTAGTATAGGTTTTCTGTAAAAATATAAAAATATCTAGGGAAAAACGAAATAACCTCTATAAAGTCTGTCTTCTCGAGAAATCACACTTTTAGTGTTAAATATATTCTTCATCGAGCCCCACTTTCATCCGATGAATATTTTTTGGCATGGAAAATTTGCTTAAAGCAGGTGTTTAAAAGGCTCAAATTTAATGGGATTTTTTTCAATCGAATATATAGGCCTAAAATGTGTATGTATTTAGACGAACAAGGGCTGACAGTAATGGGTTTCTCAATAATCTAATTACCATTATAGATGCATGATGCATTGAAGAATCCTAATTCTACGCTATTGACCAACATTCTATTTTACGATCGATCTAAACTGTTCATTAACGTTGTAGAAGATCAGTGAGGACTTTGGTACTTTTCTTGTAGTCAGAAGTGATCTTACCACATCCTTTTGAACCGCTCACATTCAGTGACTTTCTAGACCAGTTCGTCGATAGGGTACAATCTCAACCTCAAATATGGCGACAGTGCATGTTGTAATGAAAACATATCCTGAATTCTCTGGCTTTCCACCATAAAAACACCCCGACCATTTCTCACAGATTGTCTGATCTACATGTCGTATCCTTCATCATCATTCATCTGTGTAAACAGAGGCATGATTCCTTTTATCTATTTTTTCTCCCTCCGAAACAAATGGCCCTGTTCTTTTGGAGAAAGAGACCCTTCCCCGAGTCTTTGCGAGGCCAAGCTTGATTTGCTCCTAATTCATAGTATGTCATCATTGCGAGAATTATACAGTATTCAGCGTTTAACGTGAAAGAGGGAAAAAGACAGAAGACAGTGCAGTTTCATCTTTGGATGAAAACAGACACTATAACAAATAAAGCGAGAATGAATAACGTCAATTCACAAACCATTAGAAGTTTTCAACACGCTGAAATAAACAAAGATATCAATGAAGTTTATTTGATTTATAAAAGACATTACAGTTTGCAATTACACACACACATATATATATATATATATATATCTCTCTCTCTCTTATTATGCGGGGGAGCGAAGGGTTTGAGAAAAAATGCATGTTTTAAAAATTATATTCTATTTCCTGCACTTTGTCATTTTTGTTTAAAGAGGGCCTATGGGTCACCAAAAATTCATGGGGGCACATACCCCATGCTATGCCGCTACTGAGGCTTACCTGACATAGCAACATTTAACATATGTAAAGTTTATAAGTCTTACATAATAAGTAAACAGATCATGTACGTAATCAGATCAGGCAGATTTTCATTAAAACCAGTAGAATACATTTACGTCATATTTCCTGTCAGGACTGTACTAACCATCAACACATGACCTTGACTTGCCTTAAGCAAACCAAATTATGAAAATGAAATATGCATTCCGACATTTTTGTATATCAAGGCTGGGACAATACACATAACACAGAGACGCAGCTCTATGTATCAGTCGATATTTTGACGCGTTAATAACGAGAGGAATCCGGTCCCGACTTAGCAGTTGTCCAACCTGGATCTTACGATCACTGTCTGTAAATAAGTATTGAGTAACATTTCCTCTCTAGATAGACCATTTACAACGTTCTTCCTGAGAAGACCATATGCAGACCTTGCAGGAAATGTATAGACGAATGAAAGGAATGTTTCTCATGATTGTAAATTTTGATTCCGCAAGCTTTGTGGATATGGTGAAATAAGGCAATATAATTATAAAAAGAAAAATACTTAACAATAGAAATAATGATGGAAATCTTCAGATAAAAAATGAAATACCCCCTAAAAAAATAAAAAAATTAAAAATAAAAATAAATCGACATAAATCGAATGATATTGATTCGTTTGAAGGAAACTAGTACGTCTAACATTCAAAGATGAATGACAAAAGTGAAATATAAGCCTCCCTTTTGGATCTAAAACTCTAGAGAATGGCAGTTCATTTGGTCACACCTATTTAGTCATCTATTCTTAAAATTCATTTAAATTCCTTAGATTCAATTGTAATCCGCAGGCTTGTGAAGTTATGTCATTGTAAGCTATTTTACTTTTTTTTTCATTTACGGTTATCGCCATTTTTCATTTTACGTTTCTTATAATTCTTCTCATCTCTCCACATTCTCAGTCTCCTCTTCCTCCTCCTCCTCCTCCTCCTCTCCTCCTCCTCCTCCTCCTCCTTCTCCTCCTCCTCCTCCTCCTCCTCCTCCTCCTCCTCCTCCTCCTCCTCCTCCTCCTTCTCCTCCTCCTTCCTCCTCCTCCTCCTCCTCCTCCTCCTCCTCCTCCTCCTCCTCCTCCTCCTCCTCCTCCTCCTCCTCCTCCTTCCTCCTCCTCCTCCTCCTCCTCTCCTCCTCCTCCTCCTCTCCTCCTCCTCCTCCTCCTCCTCTTCCTCCCCTCTTTAATTTTCTGTCACATCATATAAAAATGCCACCTTCATTTCTCCTGAAATATGTTTTCTTTTATAATTGTCTTTGTTTTGTTTAATATTTCATCCGTCGTCTTACTTCGACAGCTCGACTTTTCATTCTTTCCTCATTAATGTTTCTTCTCTCTCTCATACAATCACAATGTTTATTCATCTGCATCACAAGTTCTACATGTGTAATGTATTTTTCCTCTCTATTAATTGTACGTAGAGTTCAGTTGCCCTCTATTATCACGCATCTACTCCCCCTCAGTTCAGTAGATATAGCCACCAATTCTAACGGCCAGAGAGTTTATCAAAACACGTACCGGATTTTCCTAACCATTATTGTCTCAAAATGGCATTTCTATCATAACAGAAAAATTTGACATTGTTTGATTTACCTTGCCATATTTATCATAATTGTTTTCTTACGAGGAGGGCATTAAGGTAAGATAAAAAAAAAAAAAAAAAAAGAGTGGAAAATCTTGGCCTTGCGCATGGAAAAATCAGGTCAACGTCAAGGGGCTGTACGGAGTGGGCAGGTGGTTACCTCATGGGGAGGACTGAGAGGGACAATGGGGAGGGGGGGGGGGTAAGCTTTTAATTTTTTAAGGAAAATTTTTGATCCCTTGTTACAATTCATTGAAATAAGAATCAATTTTCGCTTATTGAAACAAAATATACCTTTGCCTGATGCTGG